>NQII01004017.1:123351-200192 GCA_002778355.1 Clitarchus hookeri
TATATATAACAACTTTGTAACGTTCTCTGCATGTTTGAAACTCAACTAATTAATTTGCCTGGATGTAGTTATGATTTTAACATTACAGAGCTTAAAAATTTACTGAAAATAAAAAAGTCTAACCAGTAAAACTCACAAAATAATAAAAGAAAATAACTGACGTACGCATTACAAACTGGTCAATATGTGTGTTTCGGGAAATGCTTAAAACTGCACATATATCACTAGAGAAATTTTAATGAAACACATGCCTAGGGGCTAGTAACACCAGTATTACCAGAACATAAAATAAGGTTATGTATTCTGTTCGCAGGCTTCACACTGCACAAATGAAAGACTATTATTTTTCAATGTTTTCGCATTGGTATTATGAACTTCAGTAAAATGCCATTTTACCCCTTGCAACTGTCTCACTTCTGCTTCAGCTTTAAATGCATTTTACTAAAATCTTGATTTTTTTATTAAAATAGAAAATATATACCTCTGTAAACTTTTTGTGAAAGAAAAAAAAATATTTTTGATTTAAAAGGTTTATAATTATGTCCTCCGCCAATATAAATAAAAAACAATATTTCGAATTTTTTTTTAATTTTCTTTTCCGCATCACAGAAATAAACACATCATGTCAGACAATAATAGTTATTATGGTTTTCATTATTCTATGCACAGTTATTTCAAGTCTTTAATAACTGCCAGCGCTATAGAAAACGTAAACCTCGCAGGTATTTATTTTTGCAAAAAATGTTGTAAATAAACACACTACAGTGTCGCTTTCATTTGTTTATAACCTCGCACAGAGCGGCGAATTACAAACCGTGACATACATGATACCATCTAAGGACATAAAGAATATAGGTTCAAAAATATGTTCCGTGAGTTAGAGACTGGCAATTGCTTTTCAATCGCCCGAGATGGTAGAACATGACTTAATGCCTAACTGAATGTTGTTTAGTTATGTAACCAGTTCCCATGGGGCATTATTCAGGGGCAGGTCTGGCATTAACCGATGGACATTCCTCTCGGATTTGTGTTCCAAACAGAAAGAAGCGAGTGTCAGTTTATAAACTTGACCTCCATACACACTACTACAGTTCCAGAGTAGGGGTGGGTGAGTGGCTCAACGTCATTCTCGCTGCGCTACTCTGATAGTCGTTGCCCGCCACTGGCTCCCAGAAATTATTCCCAAATCTATCACATCAGTGAGTATGCGCATTGAAAAGCAGGAAAGAAGAAGATTGTTTTCGTTTTCTCCTCCCTCAGCCCTTTCCCCCGCCCTTTTTATATACATTGTATATTTCCTTGATTTGTTAAGGATATAGTCAAATAAGCATTAAATTTCTCATTAGTAGCGACGCTCATTATTTATGTGCTTTCAGTCTAAATTGTGGTAAATTTTTCATTATGTGTGTAGGTTAAAAACACCCATTAGAGTTTAGGAAGTTTAGTAGAAATTTTTTTCCAGTACAACGCTAGGGTTAACCAGAACTGCCATTTTTCTTTTGTTGGTCATGGGTGTAGTGTGGGCCGTAATTCTTGTTCACTTTTACGTTCACGGAGAGATCAATTACGTGAGCATAGCTAGCCAGGCGTAGCGGAGTTAACGATGTTCTGACAGGCTGGTGTCTACTACACTTCGTGCCGTGGCAACTTTACACCCCGTCCATAGTTTGCACGACGCAAATCTACTCCCGACAAGAGGAAAGGTGAATGAGAATCGTGCCTCTGCGCTCGTTGAGAACTTTGCGAGAGGCGGAGCTTTGTGGCCACTCGCTCCGCCAAATCACGTGCAGATGTCGAGGAAGTAACCGCGTAACCTCGAACACTGCAGGGGCGGGAGTTACGTAGTAGCCACACAGTCCCCCACCCCACCCCACCCCACAGCGAAACGGGCTCCCTTCCCCAGTTCTCGCATGTGGGAAACATGGTGGGCATTGCCGATGGCCGATGGGTTTCCTCGGCGTACTCACTTCCTCTCCACCTCACATCAACCATCATGGGCGCTGAAGACCACTGTTAAACGCTGCCCCGTACTTACGATCAACTTGTATTTACATCGTATATTCTTCCGCCATATGTAAAATAAACATTATCCTTGACCCGATCACTTTTATTCATGCATCGGTCAAGTGGAACTGGGAAAATATTAGAAAAGTTAGTATTTTACACATTTTATAATTCTTACATGCAGATAAACTAAAAAAAAAACAGAAAGCAAAATACATAATTTCAGTTATTACAAATGTGTACCTAACACTTTTAATCTAGTCATGGAACTACTTTCCATCCGTCATCAGAAAGTTGATTGGGCGCACGCCATTCAGTATGCCTGTTAATATACACGGAGTTAGAGGCAGTGATATTTTTCAAAGTTTGATTTTGGAAAGTGATCAATAAACAGTGAATAGCCTACAGCGGGCGTTGCGAAGGTGTAAGTAAGTAAGGAAGGTGATAGTGGGTCACAGCGAGGAAAGTGAGTGTATACTGTACCGGACAAGTCGAGGGCTAGCTGCTGGCAAGAGCCTCCCTGTATGTCGCACTGGTACACCACCCCGGGCTCCTCCAGCTGTGCGTGGTTCGGATAGAAAGACTTGCCTCGGGGTGCTCCTATCACCAGCCTGCAACACGTCACACTCTCTTGACTGCCAATCGTCGTACACCTCTGCTCATTCTACAGGCTGTATCAGTACAGCGGTTACAAACTTTCTGGAGAGATAGAGTACACCTAGACGATCGGAGATCACATGGCAATGCATGGTCGGAAACGCTTCCCTGGCACGGTAGTGACGACACAAAACATAAGAACGGAAGGACACGAACACGAACCTTGATTTCTTCTTCTGGGGTTACGTCAAGGCACTGGTGTACGAAACTCCTGTTAACAGTGTTGAGGAACTTGTTGCACGCATCGTGGCAGCTGCTGGGGAAGTCCGGGACATGTCCGGTATTTTTGCCAACGTCAGATCTTCAATGCGCCGGAGATGTGAAGCCTGCATCATGGCCCGGGGTCGTCATTTCGAACAAATTCTTTGATTTTTGCTGTACTAAGAAAATAAACATGTTTTCTCACCTTGTTCGTGTCCTTTCTTTCGTGTGTTTTGTGTCGTCACTACCGCGCCAGGAAAGCGTTTCCGACCAGGCATTGCTATGTGATTTCCGATCGTCTAGGTGTACTCTATCTCTCCTGAAAGTTTGTAACCACTGTACCTACACATCCTGTATATGGCATGTATCTAGGGAGGTTTTGCAAATGTTACTGAGAAGTTCTTTGTACATTTATAAGCCTTTGTACAATACCGTAAGCGGGGTTCACTTTGTGGCATTTTTTAGTAATATTCAAATGGCCCCCAATTTCAATGAGATGTTTCACATATGTATTAGTACCCATTTAATTACTGTCCATTTGAAACAACCTCTGTGAAATGGAAGGAAATTGTAATATTAGTGAAAAAAATCTGTCACACTTAAAACAAGGGAATGTGTTTGTGGATGATGTGCCATTAAATAATAATATTAATTTTATTAGAAGGAAGGCTTTAATGCTTTCTTATACGTTACTTCGAGATCAGAAAATTTCATTAACTTCCTGGGCTTGTGCGACCATGGCGCTGTCTCTCAGTCCCCTTTGCATTAATTTTTTGTAATTAACTTAGCAGATTTTAATAATATTTTATAGAAATTTAATGCCGGATTTTTTGTCCCAGTGCACATTTATAAAACAGAACTGCAACTGTACAAACGTACAAGCCATTTGCACACGTTTAATCTATTCTGGAGAGCAGCAATTGTATTGCTAACTTCAGTACTTCCTAAGACTTAAAATTTTCTTGAGCTGTTTGAAAGATTCTTGCAAATGGGGTGAACGAATTATTATGAACTTTCTCCATTGCTACACTATGTATGTCGTCATAGAAAACCAAGTCTTAGACATGAAACAAACACGAAAAACGATCCAAGAGTGGCTGTAGTCAAAATGTATAAATAAAACGTATAAAACATCCCACAATGAATTTTGTCAGGTTTATAATATAATAGAAAAACAAAATATTTAATTACAGGGAAAATAATTAAACCAAAAACTGAAAAAACCAGGACAACACAACGATTACGACAAAGACAAACAGTTGGTTTCACGAAAAAGGCGAAAAAAAAAAACCAAGGACAACACAACCAAGCACAAACGAACACTGAGACGAAGACAAAGTTTGGCTCAACACTGACAACGACAATGATGACGTCACAGCAGATTTTCTTAGACGAGTTTGTCGCGACATTTCGAGAGCTGACATCTGCTCTCGTCTCCAGGCGGACTGAAAATGAAAACTGGACTTTTTTTTTTTTTTAGAGTCAGGGATTGTAGCAAAACAATATAAAACACACATTAGACTTCTAAACCATTTACACACTAGTAGTTTTCAATTTTACCATACGCTGCAGCCTGCGGTGAAGCCGTTTCCGTATTGGTCCCGGCCATTCAGGATTCGATAACTTCGGCACTGTACCTCCGTCAATCGAGTGCACATGAACTGAACAAATACATAAAGACAAAACATGTTTTGACAGCATTTTGTAAACTATGTTGATATGGATGGTATGATCAGTGTGGTTGGTATATTGTCGGTACACCTACTCAGTGTGTTGGCAGTATGTTCGGTATGTGAGTGTGTTATATTGTTAGTACAATCGTCAGAAAAACAGCGACATGTAGGTACACCTTTATATCGTAGAATTGCATAAACACAATGACGCATGTGGACACCACAAGCTCTTTTATCCTACTTTCCTTTAGAAAGGTAGAAAACTTGCGAGTACCAACTTGTGAGTATAAATGTATCATTCCGCAGATGTAAGAATCCACGCATGTGCCATACCAACGTTGTGCAAGAAAGGTGTTCCACGCTTGTGCATGTGGAGCTCGTCACGGACTGTCTGTAAAAAAGAACAGCGGGGCAGGAATTGCCAAAGTGTCTGTCTGAGCCAGAGATTGGGTGGAGTACCTGACCCGAGGGTCACATCTCTGTGCCTGGATGTTGTCATGAATTGATCAGGCCTTAGATGGATAGCCTGCTGATCACACTTTCAAATATTGAACCAGGGCACGAGCGTGATTGCAATAACACCTTCGAAAGACTGTTGCAGAAACCCCCTCCACCATCCAGTAAACAGGACCGAAAATATTAAACAACGCGCCCGACATAGGCCAGCCTAACACCGGGAGCGGCGTCTTTTGTCGTCAGGCAACTGGAACGAGAAGACAACTGAAGATGGGTGTGTCCGGCTGGCGTTAACTGCCTCCTAGAATCAGGCTCCGGCAACATGAAGAAGGTAGAGAATTTCCAATTAGATTGTAATAGTAATGGCGTGAGGTAGTAATACGTAATACAACTAATTAGCGTCATGGTGTTCCATTTAAGTTCCACCAATCAATAGTCACATAAATAGTTATTGTAAAATCCTTATGCTCAATAAACTTAATCTTATACTCCAGTGCTCTTTCTAATCATGACTCATTAATTAGCTACGCCCATAACCCCTTTCAGGTATAAATTAGCTTAAAAGTAAATTCATTACAATGGTGGAGGATTGGTTCCTCCCTACCCTCTCGCTGCCTTGCATCAGCTTCTCTACCATTCACCTCCATTTCAATAAATTCCCCATACAAACATGCTAACTTCAGTATTAATAATAACAAAATTTCAGCCACATCCACTTTTAATATTAAAAGTTTTAGTTTTTAAGTAGTTGTATAATTAAAATAATGTCATAACATCTACTTTAAAAATGTATTAAGTCTAAATAACAAATTATGTTTTACAGCCCAATATCGAAACATACAAAGCAATTACTTTAAACCTAAATAGCAAATGTTATTAAAATTAAAATTTAAATAATTTCAGTATGAACCACAAGTTCTTAGTTGCGTATATTTTACCTCTGTAATACCATTCTGATAATATAAATTAAGATATAGATCACCTGTGTGCGCTGGATGTAGTTATTTGAAATGTAACTATTACTGTGATAATAATTCATAATTCACATGACAATTTCATTAAATTAACTTTCAACTCATGCTAATTTAATAAATTCCATACGAGACATAATAACATAGTAGGATACTATTGTGCTCGGATAAAGGTACAGGATTGTATTATGCTCTCCCATCAGTCAACATATCTTTAAGAAAAATGCATATAAATAAGATATGCCAGTTAACTATGAGTTTTTTGTATGCTGATAGAAAGCCCGTATTGCGTTATAAGTGTCCATATTGAAGGACGAGTAGTCGCAGCTTTATGCCAGGGGACGCGACCTAAATGCAAGGTGCCGCGACGACACATTCCTCCATTAGCACTTCCCCGAGGCTCGAACGCCGCTGTGTTGCGAAAATGTGTGCCAGTGCGCGCCACGCAAATGTTTCCCCTTACCCACTAAAACTTTACTTGTATTGTTCTAGTTTTAAGTTCCTCATACTCCCAATATTCTCATATACTTCCCACAATCCATTGCAGTATGGAAACAGGGCAGAATGAATTCCATTGAATTCATGCATTATTGTGATTCATGGACTTAGCCCATTACCCGGTGCTTTCTGATGTGCTGAATTGCACGCCAGTTCTGAAGTTGATGTGCAGACTGCTAAACCTGAAGTGAGAAGGCATAATTGCATGCAATATCAAGGGTATTTAACGAAATGGTAATAGTGCCTGAGACACACCCACTTAGACTGTGACTGTCATCTTACGGTTTACCCACATCCACCCAATTGTCTGGAGTACTTACTCAGGAGATCAAACCTTTCATTTTGCGTGAGATGTGGAGCAATTTTTGGGTCTCTGGCAGAGTAGTGACCCGACCAGAGAGGCCTTTCTTCTGTGCTCTACTTGAAAGAGTTCAAGCAGTAGGAGTGCAATCTGGATATGTTGGTTATTTTCTGTGGGTCCTTTCTATACTACAAAGTACCTTGAAAGTATACCATGAGGGTACTTTCTCTTTTGACCACCCTGATGTAAGTCATTGTGTAGAGATTTTCCCAACCCCCATATGCTACTCTTTTGTGTAGAAGTATAATTGTAATTAGTACCTACTTAATTATTTATGTGTTCCTTTCATCTCTGCTATCTTCTATTTGCATAATCTGTGTCATAATGTGTTACTTTTACTTTGTGTTGTCCCTCGGCATTGATAACATATTAATTGTGTTTGGAAGTACTTGACGCATAACACATATAGAAGTATGTGTTAGAAGCGGCATTGTCAGAACCCTAATCTCCACCCCTCCCCCACCAACCGGCCAGCTGCCGCACGCTTAAACCAGTGTAGAGCCTCCTGGACGACACATGTTACCCATTAAGGTGTGCCGAGGTCAAGCGTGATGTCCACTGCTGCATTAATTAGCCTGCCGTGATTCCAAATTATGAGGCCAACAAACTAGGAATTATCGAGGACGAGTGGGAGGAGCAAGTTCGAGAGAGCAAGGTAGGAGAACGAAGGGAGTTAAGTGAGGAGGGGAGATGGAGGGAAATTAGCGAAGAAGTAGGCCTCTTCCCACTGGATGGTGGGTAATAGTGAAAGTGGCGAGAGTGGCAAGAGCTGACTTGAAACGCGAGAGCAAGTGTGGACGAGAGTAGCGAGGAGCGGAGACATAGTGAGGAGCATAAACTGCAGAAAAAGAGAGGTCAATTTCACTGGACGGTGGAAAATGAGGTGAATTAGGTCAGGCAGTTGGGTGAAAAACCGCGGGGCTGGCCGAAAAGAAAAAAGTATAAATGCACAGTGGTTTACTAGGTCACCGTATCGTGAACCATAATGGGAAGATAGCGGGCAAAAGTAAGTAACACAGCCCTACGCTCTATCTCTGTGTCCCAAGGGAGCACATGTCACTGTGCCAGCCGATAACCAAGTGTGGAGAGCCAGGCGATAACACACCCCGAGCCACGCGTCGCCAGCCAATAGGAAACACCAGGCCAGAAGTACATGCAGGCGCGGAATGTTGCGTGTGAAGGAGAACGGGCGAGAAGCGAGAAGTAGCGAGCGAAAGGGACCAGAAGAGCGTAAGCTAAGAAGGAAGTGCAGGGAGACCACAAACAACCGCAAGCAGGCAGAAAGCGGACGAAGAAGAGACAGTAGGCGAGAAGCAAAGAAATGAAGAGAAGTGAACTGACCAAGAATTGAACCCGGAAGACCGCAGCCAAATCCGAGGACGAGCCTGCAGCAGTCCAGTGATGACAACAGCACGAGAGGAAGGAAACACATCCTTCCCCCCTCATCACACCTGCTGTCCAGGTTCACCCAGATTCACAGTGCGGGCGGGACAAGAAGCCACTTCGTCCAGCAGAAACAGACACAGTGTGATGTGAAGTAAGTGTTTACTCATGTCACCCACTGAGAAAAACTAGGGCAGAATACCCGACCTGCCAACCTAAGTGTACCGAAACTTAAGTGTGACACAGTGTTTACAGTTTGACTTGTGTTTATCCTACGTAAAGGATGAAGTTAGGCCTTCAGCCGAAAGGCGTGTAGACACCACAATTAAGTGTGACTGAGTGTTATTTGTTTAATTTACCTGTGGGGGTTAAGTACCAAGATAGGCCATCAACCGGGTGCCGGCTTAAAATGTGTTTAAAAATTTACCGAGGGTGTGGTGTATTTACATTTGCCCCAACGGCAAGACCACTTGTAAGAGCTGCTGAGGCAAGATACGATAAGGGTTTTATTGTTTGTATTTTCTTGACACAGCCTATGAGCCGCCTTACCAGTAAAACGTAACATGTATAAGTTTGGAGGTATAGGGAATTATATGTTTGTTTTCCGTTTACCATGAGACCACTAGTAAAAATGGCAGAGTCCCAGACATTAGTTTAAGCTTAAATGCAGGAACAGAGTTTCCCAGCCTAGGAGATAAGAGGGTTTTTTATTTGTGCGGCCTACGAGTCGACGTAAAAGTAAATACCTGTCACATACATAAATGTTGTCAGTCAGCTGTGCAAATAACCGGCCCTCTGCCACATCTTTGTTTGCAAGTACTCATGAAAGTCTCCGATTTGCAAGGGCGACAGAAGAGCCAATTAAGTACTGTAAATTACCATGATCTGGAAGGATCACTGAGGGCATTTAGTGAAATGTGTAAACTGTGTAACCCTGTAACAATGTTGTAACCCTGTAAGAAAGTGTGGAAGTACTATACGGAACCCGAGCTGTGAATCCTGTATATGTTTGTTTAAAGTTTTTTTGCGCGAGTTCAAATATTTAGCCAGAAGTTACACTTGCACAATAACGTGCAGTCCACAGCAGAAGTAGATCCCAGGAAAAGTCTGTCAGTTTTTGTGCCAACCCCTAATTCCATGGACTAATAGAAGAAGTGTTTTAACCGTCCCAATAAACTTAGAAGTTACCTTTTATTCCCAGTGTATATGGTCTGCGAGGTATTTTAAAATTAACTTGTACATTGTACATAATCAAGCCGTCAGAGGTGTTTGTAATCGCAGATCCAGAGTGTTAGGCCCATTTTGCAGGCAGGGCACGTTTGTTTCCAGTGGGGATACACATATTTGAGTGGCGGTCAGATTAGAGGGGATCGAAGGATGTAAAGGGTGCAAGAGAGAAAGAGGGAGGGAGGTTCTCAGCTGTCTGTACCATGAGATAAACTCCACTCTAACCATGCGGTAGTTGAGCACGTGGCATAGACAAAGCTAGAGCATAGGAGCTCCACAGAGATGCGATCGAAAACCAAAATTTTTGGCACAGATTGTGTCAGCGCCGAAGATACAGGGGAGATTTGATGCGCAATGCATATAGGAAGTATGTGTTAGAAGCAGCGCTGTCACAACCCTCACCCCCCGCCAGCTTAAACCAGTGTAGGGCCCCCCTGTACTACATGTGTTACCCATTAACGCATGCCGAGGTCAAGCCGCAGTGGGGTAGCACTTTCCGCCAAAGAGCCTCTCCCCCACCCCCCTAGCAAACCACGTGAAACTTGTACACGCTTAAGAAATGATGAGATAATCTGGCGATTTCTGCCTATGAGAGAAATTAAAACACGTGCTCAAGAGTGATATGCACCGAGAATAAGCTGACAGTGTATGGCAGGGGCAACTGGCCCACACCACCCCCTGCCTCCTCCACCAACAAGAGGCCAACGTGTGTATGAATTGTTCATTTTTCAAAGCCTTCCTCCCTCCCCTTCCCGCAACAAGGGAGGCATGTGTAGGAATCTAGGGAGGGTGCCCATATAGTTCAAAAGCCATTTTAGTGACAAGGAGGGGGTCAGTCATATCGGGGCCGTCGGAAGCTGCGATACTCCGTGCCGAGAAAATCAGTTACGTCAGAGCAGACAAACAGTCAGTTAGAAGCGTGTGCCGAGAGAGAAAGTCAGTTGAACAGTTATCTGAGGCTGGGGAGATTGGACCCTGACCATGTGAGTCAGTCGCATCAGGCAGTCAGTCAGTCAGTTGCATCGTCAGTTATGTGAGAACAATTAACCCGGTCAGTTAGAGTGCGAGCCAAGAGAGAGAGAAAGTCAGTGCATCAGTGCGACAGTCGGGTGAGTGATATCGCACACCGAGGCCGAGGTTCGGGCCCCAGCAGAGTCAACCAGAGACAGTGTTAAGGGGTCAGCCATATCGGGACAGACAACCAGTAATTTCCCGCGCCATGGGGCGCCGAGTGAGTCAGTTGCATCAGTCAGCTGAGCCAGTTAAAATTACGCACTGAGAAGGTGGAGTCGAATGGTGAGCTTCAACACGGAGCATCACATCAAGCTAGTGGGAGTAGTCCAGTGCAACCCTGCGCCGAGAGCCGAGGTGGGGGCCCGCCAAGGGTCTCTCGCCGGGACGTGGTAGGGATGTAATCAGTCTGTTACAACCCTACGCCGTGAATGGGCGTCGAATGGTGAGCTTCAACGAGGAGTGCCACGTCGAGAGGAAACCAGCTGAGTGCAGCACGCCAACAACAGCCAGTCCGAGGGCCTGTAGCAGGGTCACCCAACTCACCAGATCCTTAACTACTGCTAGAACAATTATCCCGCAACAAGTACAGTTAAGTAACAACGTCGTCACTCAGGGACATGTCCTGTCACCTAATGCCCCCACAGCATCGGAGATGTTAGCCAGAAGACTGTAATCAGCCCTTTAGGCCAAGAACTCGCAGGGCCGAGAAAGTATGTATACTTCATGCAAAAGTGCCAGGATTGTGTGTATGAATTCCCGTCATAAAACCTGTTTAAAACCAAGATGTGATGAAGTCATTGTTAGTCATTGTTTTATATACCCTCAACCTTCAAAGCACCTTAAAGTCTGTGCCATTTAGCATTAACCGAGATTCTATGACCTACAGGTGGGGAATAGCATCATACTATTATAGTTATTCTTTATCTATACGTTCTTCCCTCTTTATTACTATCTTAACTTTTTAATAATCAATGCCATTATGATATATTTATAATGTCTTGTTGTTCAGCATATTTATTAACATTTTAATAATTAAGAGTTGTATCCGTGCATACAGCTAACTGTAATAAATTATTTTCAGAAAAAAAAATTTAATGAAAATAGGTATTTGTATAACCGTCCCCATTTGTAGACATTGCCTACGAAATGGATTTTAAGCATAAATATTTGACTGCCTGAGAGTATAATTAACGAAGACTATCCAGAAAAAAATGAACTTTAACGCACATCTCAACATGCAAGCTTCCAAGGTCAAACACACCCAATAATATAATAGACCCATAAATACATATAATAAGACAATGATAAAATTAACAAGTAAATTTTAAATAACCCTTCTCCTCATAAACTATGATGGCCATATTATTTCTTTAAAGTAAAATTTTACTGTAAATTAGGTTTTTAGATAAGCTGTGAAAGTATTCTGTTAATAAATTTTCTTTTAGGTTTCAGAACAACGGTATCACACGTTCATGAACAGCAGCAACCAGAAGTGACTTCGCATTTTCTCATCCAAAGTCCTCTCCGGAGGGCGGCGCAAGCCCTGTCCGCGATAGCAGAGACAGCAGGACACCTGTTCTGACGTCATACACAGCAATGTCAAGGCGCGCACTTTCGGTACACTGCATCAGCTCTACCGTTTAACGCAGCTCACGAGTCATACACAGGTAACCAGCAGTTTCCATATGTTATATACAGCACTTACACTGCACCCTGCAGGTAACAGTAAAACTTACATAACAACTTTACTCTAAAATTGTATTATTGCTTAACAAAAAAAATAAACTTAAATGTATTAAGATTACCGATAGGAGGCCTCCAAAATCAAAGGTTTGTAAATTATAATGTATAATTGGGAAAAAATATTTTTTTAAATGATTTTAAAGATTTAGAATAATTTGAGGAGAAAAAAGTAATATTTCAATGCTAGCAACAATACTATAAATATGAAGAAGGAAAAAAAACTTACTTCATAAAAACCGTCTACTAATAAAACAATGAATGGTTTACGTCAATTTTATGACAAGGAGAAGTCTCATTTATACATCTGTATAGTAATGTGGCCACACAATAACATGTAGTTATGACATGACATTTTTCATATTGAATTTTAAGATTTTCATTCTTGTATAAATAAGAATATTTTTTGTAAAATTTAAAAGAATTTTATACACATCTTATTATTATTATTAGAGAAACATGTTGTTGTCAAATACGTTAACATTTGTTACATTAAACATTTGTTTTGTTATTTTTAGATACTAGTGTATATTAGAATNTCAAATACGTTAACATTTGTTACATTAAACATTTGTTTTGTTATTTTTAGATACTAGTGTATATTAGAATACATTAATTAATATAATTTTACTTTAAGTATCCCTCAAATTACCCTCTTAGTATTGAAACGTAGTTGAAAAGCAACTGCAGCTTTGTTTTATTTTCATAATTAATGTAAGTTTAATTAATTAATGGTACGTTACGATACCATCCTAACACTATACTAACCACAGTGACGTCACGTATCACTCATTATGTAATATTATTACATCACTGCTTTTACATTGTATATATTAGCATGTATTTCATTTCCAGGAATTGTAGTTTTATGTACAAACATAAACAGAACAATCATTGTACCGGTGTCAGAGCACTTAGGTTTTCCTAGTTCAATATCTTTGCATTTCAATTTGCTTCTACTGTAATTATTACTACGGTGTTTTTGAATTTTCAGCCTTACAAATAATTTATTGTAGTGGACGATTCACACCACATAGTGTTATTGTCTCACAACTTGAAGAAAGGCTGAGGCGTTCGCGAACCACCCGCGGGGCGTCTGCCGCGCCCGCGTGGAAGACACTTTGCACACCCAGCGGTATTGAAGTTCAAGGCCCGCTCGGCCACTGCAAACATAAAGCACGGCGTTTGTTCGGCCCGCCTCACCCGAGGACTGCACTAAAGCAATTGGCAGTTCCTTATACCTAGCTTCTCCATCTACTATAATCCCTTTCAAAAAAATTTCCTACCATAGCGAAGAGGACTTCAACCGAATCCATATTCCTACTGCCAGAAGATGAACCCCGCAACTCCCAGCCATCTTTATAATCCACACTGACTCCAGGGCGAGATTAGGGCATCTCGCTAGTGAACATTGGAGGATATGTTACGAGTTGTGGTCAGGTCCTTAGCTGAGCGGCCTGCCTGATCACACATTCACTTATTTATCCAGGACACGGGCCGTGATCGATGAAATTAGTTATGAAATCGCAAACCACAGAAACTTCCTCCACCGGCCAGTAAACGGGGACAACGCAGCCGGTATAGGGCAGTGTAGTCCGTGGGCGGTGTGTTTTGTCGTCGGGCGACTGGAACGAGAAGACCACTGAAGATGAACAAGGTGAAGACTCTACAGTTAGGTTTTACTCAGAACGTGGCTGGTTAAATCTTTATCAAATAATATAATTTTATATTTCAGTATATAGTGTAACTCCACCCGTTCATATTCAATCATATTTATATTGAAATAATATTGTACAACTTTAATGTTAAATAAACCTCTTTTATATAGTGTTCATTACATAATTCTTATTAATAACTTGTTACATCCCTATATCCCCGTTAAGGATAATATCAACAAAATACAAAAAAAAAAATAACATTTGTAGTTAAAATTATTTCAGCACAATCGCCGGAATGTTTATCTCTTTATTTATTATAAAGTTCATTTTCTTTCAGTGAACAAAGTAGTTAGGCTCTCATATAGACCTACACCATTTGTTTAACGACGAGATTATCGTTGACTAAAACTATTTTCGCGTCACCGGTATAAAAAGTACACCCATTTCTCCTTAACTATATTTTCCATTGATTAATATTATTTTATTTGAAATGTTCTTAGCGCAATTATTACTTAAGGATGCTCAAAGGGTCTGACTACTGGAATTATTTCATCATAATCCTATTAGCAACCTACGTAGGCCCAGCGGTTGGCATTTGGTTGGAAGTTTAGTTACATGATTGATTGTAAGCTGGAACACAGCCACTAATACAATGTTGGCTCATGGTAATAAGCCAACGAACATTTTCCACCATAAAAATGCTATATGGTCACTTAGAATTCTCCGGAAAATGTCAAGTCATAAAATTGCTGAAAATATTGCAAGAATATTTTTATTTAAAGCATTAAAATGGTTGGTTAATGGTTGGTAACAAGCTGGTAAACGTACTGTTAGTAAGTGATATGTATTTTTCTGTTGGACTAGCATTCTGCAACCAACAATTCATAACAAATTTTGGAACACAAATTTTGAAAACAATGCCCTTATTTTGTATTCTATAAATTAGAAAGGCTTTTCAAGGCCAGAAATCCTTTCTCTTTGAAATATATTAAGATAGTCATATGTTGCGTNTCTATAAATTAGAAAGGCTTTTCAAGGCCAGAAATCCTTTCTCTTTGAAATATATTAAGATAGTCATATGTTGCGTCATTGCTGGAAACAATGGTTGGTAAACGGTAATTATTGTTAAGTTGGGCAAACATTGTGTAATCAACGTTATGCTAACAATGAGTATTACGATATTTATAATAAAACGATATTTTCCTATATTTGCTTAAAAAGGATCGTTTTTAACACAGGTCATAACTTATTTAAAATTGACATTTTTGGTCAAGTGTTGGTTACTTATTGGAAAACATTCGTTGTGCAAACATGAAACAACCAACATTGTATCAAATAATGGTTTAAAATGGGGAAAACATAAATTATCACACCATATGAAAACTTTCCAAATGTAAATTTCCTTTAAACAATGTTTTGTTGCTCATGTGTCGAGACGACGTTGCAAACACAGCAGTTGTAATGTTGGGCCAACATTGTGTTACAAACCTTAAGTAAAAATATAATATAACTAATTGGTCATAAATAAACAAGTATCTAAAATTAATTTTATTTGCTTAATTGTTCATTTTTTTTCATTAGAGAAATCCTTTAAAAATAAAAAGTTGCTTGTATGCTGGTTACTAGTTGTAAAATATGGTGTAGCTCGTAGCTTCTTGTGTTTGGCCACCGCCGACTTTGGCTAGTAAGGGTGTAAGAATGTTGTGATGGAATCCAAGTATTTACAGACATTTTCGGAATGAAAATATGAAACTAACGTAAATCCATTACTATTTCCAGGCAAAATTAAAATGTTATTAACAGGGGGGACTTCATTTAAAATAGTTAAAACTCATGCATGTTGATAACCCAATGTTTCAAGCAAAATTAAAAAAAATAAAGATAAATAACTTGTTATTAACATAAACATTCGATTATTCGTTATAAAATTTGAGGTAACTATCGTCTACATAAGGTACGAAAATGGAAGGAACTAATAGTAAAATTAAGTTTTATTTTTTAGCATTTGAAGTTTATTTTGCGTGGTAGGATATAATGATGGATTAAAAACGGCCATTTGTTAATAACCATAATTTTTACACGCGTAGTTTCGTAGATATAGCACACTAAGATAAAGTGTTATTATAGTGGTCATTCTGATAAGTGTATGGCACACTTCAAACATACAAATTAATATAATCTACAAAAGTGCAAATTCATCGCCAAATTTAATGGGAATTAGTTGAATGTTTCCCGTGACCTAAAAACATTATTTTTTCATGTGGGGCTTTTTTAAAAAATGAAGGATAAATGGGGCTCTGTGTAGACAGATTTGATAGTTATAATAGAGACTGCCATCATACAAGTTTAAGTTGAAATTTGCTACGTAGTTTCGTAGATGTAACATACTGAGAAAACAATTTTATATGCCACCATTTTGAAAATAAGTGTTTGACCTTAAAAAAAGTCAGATTGCATCGCCTGCCGCAGTACTTCTGGTACGCCAAATTTGGTAGGAATTGGCTAATGGTTTTCCGAGATATGGCCTAAACACTTTATTTACTAGTACGGCGCTAGCTTACCAAATTACAGACAAAAAAGTAATTTCGTGGACACATTTGTTAGTTGTATTATATAATGCCAGCACATGTAGTTAAGATGAAATTGATTACTGTTTTGACGAGATAGCATACTAAACTGGATAGTCATAAGACCGCCATTTTGAAAATAAGTGTCTGGATTACTTAAAACAAGCCAGATTACATCTCCTCCCGCAGTACCACTTGTTTGCCAAATTTAGTATGAATCGGCCAATTGTTTCCCGAGGTATGACATAAACTTTATTTATTCATGTAGCGCTATGTTACAAAATGGCAAGTAAAAGCGGCCATGATTTTGCATATATTGTGGTTCTAATAGACACTTTCAGCATACAAAATTTGGTCGAAATTGGTTGAAAAGTATGGTAAATATACCAAATAAACCTAAAATGTTTGTATGACCACTAGTTTGAAAATAAGTGCTTAATAATTTTAAATCTCGTACGTTTACTTTTCTTACCATAGTATTACGTCCTTGCCAAATTTAGCGATAGTTGGTTGACTAGTTTTCAAGATACAATGTAATGGCTTTATTTTCTCATGTGGAGCTAGCTTCCCAAATGGTGACCAACAACAATAAACATTTCTAAATTCATTGCTTACATGATGCACTGCCAACGTACGAAAAACTTGATTTATATCAGTTTAATGGTTTCCGAGATATGGCATATCACTCTAAATATTGCAGTTGCCGCCGTTTTGAAAGCAAGCGATCGGTGTAGTCAGAAACTATATAATTCAGATGTCCTTAATAAGTACTATAAGTGCACACGCATACACGCAGACACACATACACCCAGACACACAGACAAGAAAGTGATCTCATAAGACTTTTATTCCTTAGGAGAGAGAGCTAAAAACGGATTGTAATTAGAAGAAGAAAACATATAAATGCCATGTATTACTTGCTTAAAGACATTTATGGTGAAAAGCTTTTCAAATTTGAACATTACCCGACAGATGAACAAACAGCGGATATTCTAGCACAACCTCTAAATCACACCAAATTAAAAAAAAGCTTTGTTGCTAAATTAATACGAGAATAATGCTTTTTAAAGTTCAATAAATAAGTTTGACCTGAAATTGAATGTTTTTGANTTTTCATTAGAGAAATCCTTTAAAAATAAAAAGTTGCTTGTATGCTGGTTACTAGTTGTAAAATATGGTGTAGCTGGTAGCTTCTTGTGTTTGGCCACCGCCGACTTTGGCTAGTAAGGGTGTAAGAATGTTGTGATGGAATCCAAGTATTTACAGACATTTTCGGAATGAAAATATGAAACTAACGTAAATCCATTACTATTTCCAGGCAAAATTAAAATGTTATTAACAGGGGGGACTTCATTTAAAATAGTTAAAACTCATGTATGTTGTTAACCCAATGTTTCAAGCAAAATTTAAAATAAAAAAATAAAGATAAATAACTTGTTATTAACATAAACATTCGATTATTCGTTATAAAATTTGAGGTAACTATCGTNAAAAAAATAAAGATAAATAACTTGTTATTAACATAAACATTCGATTATTCGTTATAAAATTTGAGGTAACTATCGTCTACATAAGGTACGAAAATGGAAGGAACTAATAGTAAAATTAAGTTTTATTTTTTAGCATTTGAAGTTTATTTTGCGTGGTAGGATATAATGATGGATTAAAAACGGCCATATGTTAATAACCATAATTTTTACACGCGTAGTTTCGTAGATATAGCACACTAAGATAAAGTGTTATTATAGTGGTCATTCTGATAAGTGTATGGCACACTTCAAACATACAAATTAATATGATCTACAAAAGTGCAAATTCATCGCCAAATTTAATGGGAATTAGTTGAATGTTTCCCGTGACCTAAAAACATTATTTTTTCATGTGGGGCTTTTTTAAAAAATGAAGGATAAATGGGGCTCTGTGTAGACAGATTTGATAGTTATAATAGAGNATTTCATGTGGGGCTTTTTTAAAAAATGAAGGATAAATGGGGCTCTGTGTAGACAGATTTGATAGTTATAATAGATACTGCCATCATACAAGTTTAAGTTGAAATTTGCTACGTAGTTTCGTAGACGTAACATACTGAGAAAACAATTTTATATGCCACCATTTTGAAAATAAGTGTTTAACCCACTCAAAACCTATCAATTTACATGGCCTACTGGAGTGCTACTTTTTACCAAATTTGATGGTAATCTGTGTTTTCTTTTTCCATAAAAACGACATAAAATTTTTATTTTGTCATGTGATTCTATCTTACAAACCAGTGGATATAAGAGACTTTCTGTGGACACATTTCACAGTTGCAATATATAGGACTACTACAAGCATACAAATTTATTCGAATTAATTACTACAATAGAGCATAATAAGATAAATTAGCTATAAAGCAACCATTTTTAAAATAAGTGTTTGACCTTAAAAAAAGTCAGATTGCATCACCTGCCGCAGTACTTCTGGTACGCCAAATTTGGTAGTAATTGGCTAATGGTTTTCCGAGATATGACATAAACTTTATTTATTCATGTAGCGCTATGTTACAAAATGGCAAGTAAAAGCGGCCATGATTTTGCATATATTGTGGTTCTAATAGACACTTTCAGCATACAAAATTTGGTCGAAATTGGTTGAAAAGTATGGTAAATATACCAAAAAAACCTAAAATGTTTCTATGACCACTAGTTTGAAAATAAGTGCTTAATAATTTTAAATCTCATACGTTTACTTTTCTTACCATAGTATTACGTCCTTGACAAATTTAGCGATAGTTGGTTGACTAGTTTTCAAGATACAATGTAACGGCTTTATTTTCTCATGTGGTGCTAGCTTCCCAAATGGTGACCAACAACAATAAACATTTCTAAATTCATTGCTTACATGATGCACTGCCAACGTACGAAAAACTTGATTTATATCAGTTTAATGGTTTCCGAGATATGGCATATCACTCTAAATATTGCAGTTGCCGCCGTTTTGAAAGCAAGCGATCGGTGTAGTCAGAAACTATATAATTCAGATGTCCTTAATAAGTACTATAAGTGCACACGCATACACGCAGACACACATACACCCAGACACACAGACAAGAAAGTGATCTCATAAGACTTTTATTCCTTAGGAGAGAGAGCTAAAAACGGATTGTAATTAGAAGAAGAAAACATATAAATGCCATGTATTACTTGCTTAAAGACATTTATGGTGAAAAGCTTTTCAAATTTGAACATTACCCGACAGATGAACAATAATTCTAGCACAACCTCTAAATCACACCAAATTAAAAAAAAAACTGTGTTGCTAAATTAATACGAGAATAATGCTTTTTAAAGTTCAATAAATAAGTTTGACCTGAAATTGAATGTTTTTGAAGTATCGACATATGCAAAGGGGAACAACATTCTGTCATAGCAACATAAAAGTTAGGTAAAAAAACTCCATGCGTGATTTGATCTTTTGCTAGTTATCGTGGCTTAAAAAATTATAAATAATTTTTTTATATTAAGAACATTAATTTGAAAAGTGGTGAGATATACAAATGATCAGAACTTGAGAACGATTGTGCATGCCTAAACGCAGCAGATCCCACTGTATAAACGTGTACAAATAGGGGGCTGTTGAGGATCCAGGCAAGCGCCAGTGAGCTGCAAACATTTCTGCTGGANAAAAATTATAAATAATTTTTTTATATTAAGAACATTAATTTGAAAAGTGGTGAGATATACAAATGATCAGAACTTCAGAACGATTGTGCATGCCTAAACGCAGCAGATCCCACTGTACTGCTGTATAAACGTGTACAAATAGGGGGCTGTTGAGGATCCAGGCAAGCGCCAGTGAGCTGCAAACATTTCTGCTGGANCTGTATAAACGTGTACAAATAGGGGGCTGTTGAGGATCCAGGCAAGCGCCAGTGAGCTGCAAACATTTCTGCTGGAGTCAATATGACTCGTCGACGTGAAAGGGCGCCTTTAAAGCACATAACGGAGATGGACGGTGCCGAATGATCTGCTTGCGTGAAGGAGGATTTTCATAAGGCAAAATTGCTTATCATATGGAACATTATACCACGAAAGTTATGCAAGTGTGGAAGCAGCGCGCAGAAAACTGATCGTTTGTTTGTAATACTATTACAAACAATTACTAGTAATGTAATACATATCCTCTCATTCTGAGTGTTTGCACATAGAATTGCATTTTTCACAAACATAAAAGCATGTTCAATCGATATTAGATATTTCATTACTCAGTTTTATGGCATTAATTTTTTTCATGTTGAGGGTCTTCTGATTTAATGACTGAAAGTAACAATATAAATAATCATTCAAAGTCCTAAAAATAGTTAAACAATATTGGCAATACATGTTTTGCTCTTGTAGGGCGTATGGAGAGCTGTAGAGAAATGTCGGACATTACAGGATCCGTATTACCGGTCATGAGCCGGACCCAGTGGCTTCCTATTCAGCGACATGTGGCAGCTGCAGGGAAGCACTGTATCTCTACCAGAAGCATTTATAGATGTCCAGCACAGGTAAATCTGGGTTTCCGACAGCATTAACTTGTTCTGACATTACACCTCAACATCGCAACTTCCATCTGCAGTGGTGTCAGACAAAGCAATGCGGAATGCCATGGGCTAGCGATGCACTATATTTTAGTCTTANAACTTCCATCTGCAGTGGTGTCAGACAAAGCAATGCGGAATGCCATGGGCTAGCGATGCACTATATTTTAGTCTTAAGCGATTATTCGCGAATTCCTTTCGGAAAAGATGAGTACCATGCTGGAGTTCGCAGGACTACAGGTAAGCGTTACATTCCCTGCCTCACTGAATACACATATGATGTAAACATCCTGCTGATCCATGTGCTGACTTCCTAGACGGAGTACCTGGAGCAAGTTTCTAGCGGGATAACACCCGCCTTTGTTTGACTCCATGCTCGATTGTATTGGCGCACGTGCCCAGGCACGAGGCGGTCCCANAACTTCCATCTGCAGTGGTGTCAGACAAAGCAATGCGGAATGCCATGGGCTAGCGATGCACTATATTTTAGTCTTGAGCGATTATTCGCGAATTCCTTTCGGAAAAGATGACTACCATGCTGGAGTTCGCAGGACTACAGGTAAGCGTTACATTCCCTGCCTCACTGAATACACATATGATGTAAACATCCTGCTGATCCATGTGCTGACTTCCTAGACGGAGTACCTGGAGCAAGTTTCTAGCGGGATAACACTCGCCTGCGCACAATTCTTTTTTCCCGCGCGGGAATATTTATATCACGTTTCAACAGTTCCGTTTCCTGCCTGTTACCTGATTCGTTACCCATGTAACATTCTTGGGGCCAGATAGGACACCAGTACAGGTCACGTCAAAGTGTTCGTCATGATTTGTAACAGTTTGCCTCGACTGTGGACAAATATGTCGCGGGATAACACCCGCCTTTGTTTGACTCCATGCTCGATTGTATTGGCGCACGTGCCCAGGCACGAGGCGGTCCCANGCGGGATAACACCCGCCTTTGTTTGACTCCATGCTCGATTGTATTGGCGCACGTGCCCAGGCACGAGGCGGTCCCACGATAGGTGAGGCATGACTTGCCGTCTCGTTGACAGCGACGTCGTTAAAGACGGACAAAGTTACGGAGACGGAATCGGCCATGGCCTATAGTAAGGAACCATTCCAGCATTTGCATTGAATGATTTCGGGAAACCACGGATAATCAAAATCAGAATGGTCAGACGGTCAATCGAACCGAGGTCTTCTCGAACGCAATTCCAGTGTTACCACAGTGTCATCTCGCTAATTAGATAGTCCTACCAGGTACTGAAGTCACTCTTCCTGTGTGCTGTAGGTGAGAGCTACATTGTTCTGATGCAATGATGTTAGGTCTATAATTAAAATATCAAATGTAATTTGAAACTGTTTGATTCCTTCATGGTGTGAAAATTGTTATGCCAATGTGTGTTTGGTTGTGTTTTGTTATCACAAAATATTCGCCAAACGTCAATTTGCGAAGAAAAAGTAACTTTTCCACTCGTGTGTAGAATCATGTCGATTTTCTGGTTCACATATTACTAGTGATACCATTATACTTAGTCAGTCCCAGAACTGCTTATAAATACGTACAAAACAAGTTTGTGCGTATTTACATGTACACCGAAGAGCACACATACACACGGTCAAAAACACACTCACTATGGTACACATTTATACAAAAAAAAATTACGCACAACTCTACCCACTCACGTTGCTACATACACACGAACGCATAAGTCTATTTATATGAACATAGGATTTATGAGATAAATGGGAAAACGTTTCATCACAAGTTACACTGGTATGCTACGGAACTGTGTTTATTAATTTATCATATGTAGGGCAACATTATTATTAATATCAAAATTATCTTTGGCGACAAAAATATTTCGATACATACGAAGTGTGTTAAAAAAATNGCAACATTATTATTAATATCAAAATTATCTTTGGCGACAAAAATATTTCGATACATACGAAGTGTGTTAAAAAAATAAGGTGACTTTGCAAATTTCGAAGGCTACGTACATGCGATTATCGATTGTTTTTATTGTTATGTTGGTACACATTTCCCCAACATATGTTGACATTATCAGCCATTTTGCATTGTTAGTTTGTTTGTGACAGATATAAAGGTTATACGTGTTTTGGTATGCTTGGCGATTTTTTGCTATCGCAAACAATGGATCAAAGAATCTGTATTAACAACACCGTAATCATGCCTCAGCCACCGTATTCACCGGACGTGGCCCCCTGCGACTTGCTCCTGTTCCCAAAACTGTAGAGACCCATGAAAGGACGGAGGTTTGCCACGATTGAGGAGATAAAGACCTGGGAGACTTCAATGCTATACCAAAATACGCATATCATAAGTGCTTCGAGGATTGGCAAAAAACGCTGGCACAAGTGTATAATATCTGAGTATATTACTTTGAAGGGGACAAAATAGATATTGATGAATACATAAATATTTATCGAGACAAAGTCACAAAATAACAAGTCACCTTAATTTTTGAACACACCTCGTATTTACATAAGAAATGTAATAGTTTTCAATTACCAGGTTCCAAACCAACAATTCTTGATTCGTATGTTAAAGGGTTTGGTAAATGTAAGACATCAATTAATTAAATTAGCAAAGTTATAACAGAATAAAAAATACAAGTTAGGGTGCTATACGTATCGTAAAAATGTATTCATAAAATTATAAAATTCTAGCATTGCTAATAACAGATAATAACAAAGAGTGCAAACTGCATGCGTGGGAAGAATTAGGGTCAATTATTAAAATCTAATATGGAGAATAAGATCACTTTACTCTGGTATAAATATTTACAAGCAGAATGATACATCGTCTTTTGGATTGTTATAACACTTTCTAACTAAGAATTTTTCATATTAAAAGTTTAATATATGCAAAGAAAATAATTTTCAGAGAAGTTAAATAAGGATGACAATAACATCATGGGCAAAACGATTTTGCTGGAAGATGAGAGGACACAAATAATAATGAAATCTTCATGCATGATCGAATAGTCTGTCTTTTCAAGGAAGGTATTCCAACAAAAGTATTATTTGCCGGAAAAAACAGTCCGTTTGCTTTACTTTTTTGTTAAAAACGGTTTTTTTAATTGGCACCTTTTTTCCCACTGTCGTTTAACTTTCCCTACGCCGAACTCAAGGAGAGCTTAATTGTGTTTTTACATTTAATCTTCTTTAACTTAATTTTCACGCAATATTCCTTTGGAAAGGTAATATTTCTCTCTACCTGTTTGTCTTATGTTTGATTGCCTGTCTGTATGTGGTTGACTGTGTGTATCTAGATCGTACTTCTGTGTGAATTGAAACTTTTCACACAGTTCTCCTAGAGGTTGTAAATATATAGTACCCAATTCCGGCACAGCTTAATTTAGATTCGTTTAGTTTTAATCGGAGAATATAATGCACAGAGTAGACACCGTGAGCATACCAAGGATGGTTCAAGTCGGCCTATAGTTCCTGCAATATGGCACATCAATTTCACAGCTTGAAATGACGCAATTTGTAAAATAAACATCTGATGCTATTACAGACGTTTTATCACTATCCGAGTCAGAGCTACGCGTGCAAACGTTAATTTACAATAATGATATTTTTATCACAAGACGCCTGTAATTCTACTAGAACATGTATGTTCTTGTTAAAAAATAAATACTGCGTGTATAACTTTGTTCTGTGGATNAATTTACAATAATGATATTTTTATCACAAGACGCCTGTAATTCTACTAGAACATGTATGTTCTTGTTAAAAAATAAATACTGCGTGTATAACTTTGTTCTGTGGATGACGGCATATTGTACATTTTTGTANATTTGTAAAATAAACATCTGATGCTATTACAGACGTTTTATCACTATCCGAGTCAGAGCTACGCGTGCAAACGTTTATTTACAATAATGATATTTTTATCACAAGACGCCTGTAATTCTACTAGAACAGGTATGTTCTTGTTAAAAAATAAATACTGCGTGTATAACTTTGTTCTGTGGATGACGGCATATTGTACATTTTTGTANGTATGTTCTTGTTAAAAAATAAATACTGCGTGTATAACTTTGTTCTGTGGATGACGGCATATTGTACATTTTTGTAGTCAGAGGAAAGAAAGGTGAAAGGACTTACTTCCCAGCCACAAGCAATTCATGTATAGAAAACCAAATTTAATTATGCCCCACGTGTCCTTTACTTCGTATTCCGCAACGAAATCTCAGATGAGTGTTTCTTCAGTCAAAATGACACTAAACGTCTCGCCGACAGCGAGGTTTTGAGAAACAGAAGCATGGCAGTTGTCTGTATTAAGGAATATTCCCAGCATTCGCCCGGAGTGATTTCAGGGAACAACAACAACCGAAAACCAAAGACAGAATGGTCGGACCCAGAATCGAAGCCGGATCCTCCAAAACGCGAGTTTCATGTGTTACCACCGCGATAGAGGTCCAACCAGAAACCAATGCAGTATTAGTGACACAATTAAAAATACATACGTGCCTTACCTGGGAAACGATCACAGAAGGCCTCGTACCGTAAGCTGGAGTGTAGCAAACTGCATTACAGAGGTATGATCAGGAGCATTAACTTCAGTAGCAATCAGTCTTGAGTTTTGTACACTGGATTTAGTAACTCCAAATATATACAGAGCCATCATTTTGAAAACAAGTGTGTGTGTGAATCTCTTAAATCATGTAAGTATACATGACCTACAGTAGCACTACTTGTGTGCAGAATTGGGTGGAAATAAGTTGACTGGTTGAGATAAGGCATAAAAACTTTAGTTTTTCATTAAGCGCTATCGTACAAACAGACCTAAAACCAGGCCCTGTATAGGTCTAACAGATGTGTCTAACAGATAATACCAATATAACAAGTTTGGTTTAAATTTGTCATATTATATAATAGATATGATTAAATTATCTGAAAAATTTATATTGTACCAGTTTGAAAAAAAAATGCCTGGCACGCTTAAAGTATGTAAGTTTACAAGGTCATTGTAGTACTACGTACATGCACAGTTCGGTGGGAATCGGTTGGTTGGTCCCGGACGTACGCCATAAAAGCACCAGTTATTTCATGTGCTGCTATTTTCATTACTGTAATGGCACATTCTATGTTGGTCATGAATACTACTACATATTAAAGTTGGTTGAAATTGTTTGGGAAGTGTGACTTACTAACCTGAAATATTTACATGAGATTTTTTTGAAAATGTGTGACTACCTCCTTAAGCCAAATAAATTTACATGGAATACAACAGCATAACTTTTAGCCTGAATTTGGTGGGTATCAGGTAATTGTTCCTTGGGATAGGACACAAAAGCGTAATCTTTCATGTAGTGCTATCTCCCAGAACTACTGACAAATGAGTTTAGCTTATTTGATGCTTGCATAGATACTGCCAGCATACAAAGTTCAGTTGGAATCGGCTACATGGTTTCATAGATATACCATAGTAGGCTGTAATGTTTATGTGGTTGACATTATGAAAATGATAGTCTGACACACTAAAACATGTCAGTTTACATGACGTACTGTATTATTACTTGAGTGTCAAAGTTAGTAGGATTTGGTTGATTTTTTTCCGATATATGTCATTAAAACTTTATTTTTATATGGTGCTATCTTACAACATGGAGGACAAAATATGCTATGTTTATTTCGACGGGCGTGGACAATTCCAGCAGGACAATGCGACACCCCAAACGTCAAGAGTTGTTATAGAGTGGCTCCAGGAACTCTCTTCTGAATCTAGACACTTCCATTGGCCACCTAAATCACCAGACATGACCATTATTGAGCATATATGGGATGCCTTGCAACTTGCTGTTCAGAAGAGATCTCCGCCGCCTCGCACTCCTATGGATTTGTGGACTGCTCTGCAGGATTTATGGTATGAATTGCCTCCTGCATATCTTCAGACATTATTCGAGACCATGTCACGTCGTCTTGCGGCACTTCTGCATGCTCGCGGGGCCCTGCACTATTAACTACACTATTGTTTCAATAGTGTAGTTAATATTTCTTAAATTATGTGGCAGTAGTGTGGAAGAATTATAATCTGAAATTTGTCAAACTTTCTCCATTTCTGAATCTAATTACCGGAAAAATACCAGAGGTAAAATAATTTCCATGGAAAAATAAAATTCGAAAGTGATGTCATTGAAGTGAAATGTGAATGTCGTATTGCTACACTATTGTTTCAATAGTGTAGTTAATATTTCTTAAATTATGTGGCAGTAGTGTGGAAGAATTATAATCTGAAATTTGTCAAACTTTCTCCATTTCTGAATCTAATTACCGGAAAAATTACCAGAGGTAAAATAATTTCCATGGAAAAATAAAATTCTAAAGTGATGTCATTGAAGTGAAATGTGAATGTCGTATTGCTACACTATTGTTTCAATAGTGTAGTTAATATTTCTTAAATTATGTGGCAGTAGTGTGGAAGAACTTAACAACTTAGTTCGTATAGACGGATCCCGCGTCCATAAAGACAGTTTATTCGTCAGAAGACACGCTCTGGCGAAACTAGCAGGCGGACGACCGCAATAAATACTATCCCAAACCGCTCTCATGGTCGTCTTACTGCGGTCCTTCCGTGTCGACCGCTTCGCAGCTGCAAGGCGTGCTACCTAAGTGTTCCCGCACGTGCAGAACGGGACAATAAACTTCAATGCCAGAGTCGAGGGGCGACGCCGGGGCCACGTGCGGATAGCTAGTGCGCCGAACACGTGTTTTACGATGCAGGGGACACAGCGGTCAGCACGGCCACGTGCAGAGATGACGCGAGCGACACGATATCCGGAGCCCGCGGACAAAACACGTGCGCCGACCAAAGGACCCACCAAGTAGCACGTGCAGGACGAAGCACTTAAACTTCTAGGCCAGAATCGAGGGACAACACTGGAACCATGTGCACCGGAGTGCCGAACACGTGTTTTACGACCCAGGAGGACGCGGCGAGCAGCCCAGCCACGTGCAGAGGGGATGCTAGTTCAATATGGCGAACGAGCATACAAAACCACGAGAGAGAGGAAGGAACGGGGCAGTCAGACGTCGTCAAGCGAGGAGTGTGGACCGGAGCTGGCAAAAACGAGTTCGCAAAAATGCATCAAGACGTGAACGTCAGTCGGAGGACGTCAAGCGAGGTGTGCGAAGCAGAGCCTGTACGAGAGTCGGCCGTCGTCAAATGAACTGTGCGGAGTGGAGCCGAGAGGAGGAGTTCGTGACCAGGCGTCGAGACGCCCACNACGCCATAAAAGCACCAGTTATTTCATGTGCTGCTATTTTCATTACTGTAATGGCACATTCTATGTTGGTCATGATTACTACTACATATTAAAGTTGGTTGAAATTGTTTGGGAAGTGTGACTTACTAACCTGAAATATTTACATGAGATTTTTTTGAAAATGTGTGACTACCTCCTTAAGCCAAATAAATGTACATGGAATACAACAGCATAACTTTTAGCCTGAATTTGGTGGGTATCAGGTAATTGTTCCTTGGGATAGGACACAAAAGCGTAATCTTTCATGTAGTGCTATCTCCCAGAACTACTGACAAATGAGTTTAGCTTATTTGATGCTTGCATAGATACTGCCAGCATACAAAGTTCAGTTGGAATCGGCTACATGGTTTCATAGATATACCATAGTAGGCTGTAATGTTTATGTGGTTGNACCATAGTAGGCTGTAATGTTTATGTGGTTGGCATTATGAAAATAATAGTCTGACCCACTAAAACATGTCAGTTTACATGACGTACTGTATTATTACTTGAGTGTCAAAGTTAGTAGGATTTGGTTGATTTTTTTCCGATATATGTCATTAAAACTTTATTTTTATATGGTGCTATCTTACAACATGGAGGACAAAATATGCTATGTTTATTTCGANACGCATTTGATACTTGTAAAAGATACTTTCAGCAGAATAATTTCGGTCTAAACTGGTCAAACAGTATTGTAGATATTGCTATTAAACCTAAAATATCTATATTACCACAATTTCGAAAATTAGTGTCATATCCATGTAAAATAGCAGTAGTAATACGTATATGCCAAATATGGCAGGAATCGTTTGTGTGGTTAACGAGATATAACGTAAAATCGTTATATTTCATGTTGCACTTTCATACGTCATGGCAGACTAATAGGGTTATTACTTTATAATTTCAATGCATATATAATTCTCTATCAACGAGCCAAATTTGGTTGAAATCGGTTAAATAGTTCCCGAGATATAGCATAGTACCCTAAATGTTTAATTGCCGCCATTTCGAAAATAAGTGCCCGGTTTAACCTAAAAAAAATTAAAAGTCCGGTGTTATTACTAATACCATATGTGGACGTAGTTTGATTTTATTCTGTTGTCGGGTTTAAAAGTTATTAGGGAGGTCATACATTCCAGACAGACATTCGGATGATTGCATATGTTTCTCTTTCCTTCGGAAAGTAGGCTAAAAATAACACCTGCCGCTCCTCAAACATGTACGTTTTTATACCCTAACGTAGCACTAGTTGCGTGTACAATTTGGCAGGGTATCCGTTAATTGGTTTTCGAACCTAATTTTTTTTTCATGTATCAATGTTCATAAATGTAGGACCAAAATATTATGTATCACAACATTCGTTATTTGTCATAGATACTGACAGCATATAAATTCAGGGAAAATATGTAAAAATATTTTCATGGCAGTTTTTTTTTTAAAGGTGACTACTCCTTTAAAACATATACTTTTAAATGGAATAAAATTATACCCAGCCGCATACATTTGGTGGGAATTATATTTGTTTCCCAAGATAGGACATAAAAGCTTAATTTTGGTTGTGGTGCTATATTTTAATATGGTGGGGAAAAATAGTTCATGTATTAGATCATTTGATTCTTGCATAAATACAGTTAGCATACAAAGTTATGTTATAATCGGTGAAATATATATGACACAACTGTACTTTTTCATTTGGGGCTATCTTACAAAATTGTGGCCAAATGACACACTGTATACACATTTGATGGCTGTAATAGATACTGCTAACATACTAATTCAAATTTAAATTGGTTGCATGCTTCCGTTTATTTAGTATACTATGCTATAATGCTTAGATGAATGCCATTTTTAAAATAATTGTCAGGCCTGTTTAAAGCATACAAATTTATTTTTCCTACCGTAGCACAAGTTGTTTGCCAAATTTGGTAATAATCTTGAGATTGTTTCCCGTGACATAACATATAAACGTAATTTCTTAATGTGGAGCTATCTTACAAAATTGCGAACACATAAGGCTATTTCTTGTGGTATACGAAGCTCGCGATAGATACTATCAGCATACAAAATTTGGTCGAACTTGGCTGAACGGTATGGTATATATAACCAATAAATAGAAAATATTTTAAAAGCCACCATTTTGAAAGTAAGTGCCCTATCAATTTAAATTGAGTATGTTTACATGGCTTTCCATAGTTTTACTTACGTAGAAAGTTTGGCAAGAATTGTTTGTGTAATTTTTCGAGGTATAATCTTAAAGTTTTATTTTTTCATGTATTGCTATTTTCCAAAATGATGCACCAACAACAGTATTTATCACTAAATTCAATGATTTCATGATGTACTGTTAACATCTAAATTTGGTTTAAATTGGTTAAATGGTTACTGAGATATGATATAACACCCTACCATTTTTAATGTCGCAATTTTGAAAGTTAGCACCCAGCGTTCGCGAAAACTACAAAAGTGGTGTTCCCATACGAAATACTGTATGTGTACCGAGTTTAGTGAAATTATGTTCACTCATTCAAAAGTTTTAGTTGGGGACATACACACAATCACACACATACACACACAGGCAGCCAGGAAAGTGATCTCATAAGCCTTTAGCCATTATTTAGTTCGGAAAGTAGACTAAAAACGACGTTTCCTGTGACAAGTAGAGAATTTACGTAAATTGTGCATGTAAGTTAAAATGTTCATCACAAACTGATTGTAACAGGCAACATCACTTCCAAACCAGTAACTAGACAAGAACTCAACTACGTGTACGAATTGGCAACCTTTAAAAATAGTTCTTCGCAAATATTATTATAGTTCAGCATGTGAGGCAATTTCGTGGGAAATGTTGTCCTTGTTCAAATCTCTGCGAGAATGCACCCTCCCCCTCTTCCATCGGCCGCCGTGATTAGTAAAATGCCTTCATTATGATGAAATTATTACAGTCTTCAAACTAATGCTTTGAGTAAACAAAAGCAATAAAAAAATTTAATTTGAAAATGTTTAAAAAGGGCTGTGCATTTACTGAATTAACATTACTATTGTAAAGGAAGCGTCTGTAAATTTATGAAGACAACCCGGGTGGATTTCCTGCTTGTACTTTTCCGTTAATATTATGAAAAATGGAAGTTAGACACTGAGCTCATTTCTTTACATCGCCGCAAGCAACAACAAATCACTACAGTTATTTCAAAACTTATTACAAACTTCTACGGAAATAATCATACATGTACGACTTACGTTCTGCATGAGAGAAGAATGTATAAATTTTACAGCACTGTAAAAATTCCCACACAATATAGTTTTTTAAATGTCAAAATAAATAACAAAATTACTTTTATCAGACTTTAGGAGCATTTAACTTTTGGATGCTGCAGATTGAACAGTGTGTAAAATAGCGTTTACCAAGCAAAAAAATTAACATATGTATATTGCTTCACGTTAAAAAATTCTACTAATTTTTATAATGTATTTTAAGAACTTGTTACAAATTGTAAATTGTTACACATACACTGAAGCGACAACAGCAATAGGATACCTCCTAATATCGTGTCGGATATCCATTTGCCTGGCGAAGTGCAAAAACTCGACGTGGGATGGACTCAACAAGTCATTGGAAGTCTCCGGCAGAAATATTGATCCATGCTGCCTCTATAGACGTCCATAATTGCGAAAGTGTTGCCGGTGCAGGAGTTTGTGCACGAACTGACTTCTCGAGTTTGTCCCATAAATGTCCGATGGGATTCATGTCGGGCAATCTTGGTGGCCAAATCATTCGCTGGAATTGTCCAGAAAGTTCTTCAAACCAATCGCGAACAGTTTTGGCCCGGCGACATTGCGCATTGTCATCCATAAAAATTCCATCGTTGTTTGGGTACATGAAGTCCATGAATGGCTGCAAGTGGTCTCCAAGTAGCTGAACATAACCCTTTCCAGTTAATGATCGGTTCCGTTGGAACAGAGGACCCAGTCCATTCCATGTAAAAACAGCCCACACCATTATGGAGCCACCACCAGCTTGCACAGTTCCTTGTTGACAACTTGGGTCCATGGATTCGTGGGGTCTGCGCCACACTCGAACCCTACCATCAGCTCTTACCAACTGAAATCGGGACTCATCTGACCAAGCCAGGGTTTTCCAGTCGTCTAGGGTCCAACCGATATGGTCACGAGCCCAGGAAAGGCGCTGCAGACGATGTCGTCGAGTCGGTCTTCTGCTAGCATAGCCCAATACATCCAAATTTCGCCGCACTGTTCTAACGGATACGTCCGTCGTACGTCCCACATTGATTGCTGCGGTTATTTCACGCAGTGTTGCTTGTCTCTTAACACTTACCATTCTGCGCACATGTCGTTGGTCTCGGTCATTAAGTGCAGGCGGTTGGCCACTGCGTTGGCCATGGTGGGAGGTTATACCTGAAATTAGGTATTCTTGGCACACTCTTGACACTGTGGATCTCAGAATGTTGAATTCCCTAACCATTTCCGAAATGGAATGTCCCATGCGTCTAGCTCCAACTACCATTCCGCGTTCAAAGTCTGTTAATTCCCGTCGTGCGGCCATAAACACGTCAGAAACCTTTTCACATGAAAGCCCAACCAATGCACTGCCCATTTATGCAGTTTGTACGCGATACTACTGCCATCTGTATATTTGCATATTGCTATCCCATGACTTTTGTCACCTCAGTGTATATCTCTATACTAATTTTACAAATTAATTTAAGTACTAATGTTGTAAAATATTTAATATTATTGTTTTTAAATGTACTTTATTAGGTGTAAATGCCTTATTAAGTAGAAACATAGTTTAGAAATGCAAATATTTTTGCATGCATAAAGTTATTTCTAAAGCATACAAGTACAAATATGCCCAAAATTGTAATGAAAAAAGTTGCTTTGTTAATTAATTAATTTAGTAGTAAGGACTATGTGCAATGCTGAGTATTTTAGACTGGATTCTGAAGGGGGACAAAAGAAAAATAACTGTATACATACGCTAGTCGATTGATCCGATACTTCAACTCCTGTAGCAAGTCGAAATGTCTAAACGCGTGCGACCGTAGCAACTGTAGGGGTCAAATGTATCGGATATATGAAGAACTGGTATTACAATTTAGTATCGTTGCATATCGTGTGTTGACACCGAAGCAGAACCAATCACGTTAAATCTGTCGCAGCAGGAGTTATGCCAGTTATTATACTGAAAGAAAATTATTAAAATCCCGAACGTACATGCTAAGAGTTAACAAATATTGCCATTAGATAGAGCTCAACTTAATTAACAATATATTTTGCAGGCTTTTATATTTTAATTAGAATACGGTAAGTGTAGTCAAGGAAAAACTTTCGTACGCGATACCATATCATAGCGGATAATAAAAAGCCGACTGAAAAGCAACAATATTATATTTTATATTTTGCTAGTGTAAACATATAACTACAAACAATTCTGGTAACATCCTAACTATGGTTGTAAACTGGAAATCTTACCATTTTTCACGAATATTTGCCTGGACAAAGTTTAAATACACACATGCGTATATGGATGGGTACATTTTTGGAGTGCCGCGCTATCTCAATATCTGATAAATGTCGAAGTATTAGCATAAATGGAGACAGATGCCTAGCATATGTTATATAGTTTTAGTACTACCTCCACTTCAGCTACAGTTTTCTATGCAAAATAGATTTTATTTTTTGGATTTTATTCCATCTGTCTTGTTTGCACGATATCCGTAGCATTTATATCGATTTCCGTGTACTTTGTTTACATGATTTTTTTACATATACAATGACTTTGTAACGTCATGTGTAGTAACAGAATTAGTTTTAAGTTTCCTTTAAAAATCATATTTAAATTAAACAGCGAGGGAGTGTCAATTCTCAAGTTTCCTACATCACTCAATGATATACACTGGCGAGCCAGAAAAACTGGTATAGGAGTGCGTATGCAAATAACAGAGGTATGGAAACAATAAGAGTAACGCGATGCGGTCGGCAGCGACTATATAAGAGAACAAGCGTATGGTAAAGTTGCTAGATCGGTTTCTGCTGCTATAATGGCAAGTTATCAAGATTTAAGTGAGTTTGAACGTTGTTTTACAGTCGGTGCACGAGAGATGGGACATAGAATCTCCGAGGTAGCGATGAAATTTGGATTTTCGCGTACGACCATTTCACGAATGTACCGTGAATACCGGAAATCAGGTAAAACATCAAATCTTTGACATCGTTGCGGCCGGAAAAAGATCATGAACGAACGGGACAAACGCTGACTGACGAGAATCATTAAACGTGACAGACGTGCAACCCCTTCTCAAATCGGCAGATATTTCAATGCTGGGGCATCAACAAGTGCCAACGGGCGAACTATTCAACGGACCATCATTTATATCGGCTTTCGGAGCCGAAGTCCCACTCGTGTACCGTTGTTGACTGCACGACACAAAGCTTTACGCCTCGTCTGGGCCCGCCAACACCGCCATTGGACTGTTGATGACTAGAAACACGTTGCGTGGTCTGACGAGTCTCGTTTCCAATTGTATTGGGTAGATGGACGTTTACGGGTATGGAGACATCCTCTTGAATCCATGGACCCTACATGTCAACAGGGGACTGTTCAAGCTGGTGGAAGCTCTGTCAATGTATGGGGCGTGTGCAGTTGGCGTGAAATGGGACCCCTGATACGTCTATATACGACTCTGACAGGACACAGATACGTAAGCATCCTGTCAAATCACCTGCACCCATTCATGTCCATTGTGCATTTCGACGGGCGTGGACAATTCCAGCAGGACAATGCGACACCCCAAACGTCAAGAGTTGTTATAGAGTGGCTCCAGGAACTCTCTTCTGAATCTAGACACTTCCATTGGCCACCTAAATCACCAGACATGACCATTATTGAGCATATCTGGGATGCCTTGCAACTTGCTGTTCAGAAGAGATCTCCACCGCCTCGCACTCCTATGGATTTGTGGACTGCTCTGCAGGATTTATGGTATGAATTGCCTCCTGCATATCTTCAGACATTATTCGAGACCATGCCACGTCGTCTTGCGGCACTTCTGCATGCTCGCGGGGCCCTGCACTATTAACTACACTATTGTTTCAATAGTGTAGTTAATATTTCTTAAATTATGTGGCAGTAGTGTGGAAGAATTATAATCTGAAATTTGTCAAACTTTCTCCATTTCTGAATCTAATTACCGGAAAAATAACCAGAGGTAAAATAATTTCCATGGAAAAATAAAATTCTAAAGTGATGTCATTGAAGTGAAATGTGAATGTCGTATTGCTACACTATTGTTTCAATAGTGTAGTTAATATTTCTTAAATTATGTGGCAGTAGTGTGGAAGAACTTAACAACTTAGTTCGTATAGACGGATCCCGCGTCCATAAAGACAGTTTATTCGTCAGAAGACACGCTCTGGCGAAACTATCAGGCGGACGACCGCAATAAATACTAAGGGTTTGGCGAGAGTACCAGCAGAATGACGCCAGGAAGGCACAGCTGCGCTTCGCAGCTGCAAGGCGTGCTACCTAAGTGTTCCCGCACGTGCAGAACGGAACAATAAACTTCAATGCCAGAGTCGAGGGGCGACGCCGGGGCCACGTGCGGATAGCTAGTGCGCCGAACACGTGTTTTACGATGCAGGGGACACAGCGGTCAGCACGGCCACGTGCAGAGATGATGCGAGCGACACGATATCCGGAGCCCGCGGACAAAACACGTGCGCCGACCAAAGGACCCACCAAGTAGCACGTGCAGGACGAAGCACTTAAACTTCTAGGCCAGAATCGAGGGACAACACTGGAACCATGTGCACCGGAGTGCCGAACACGTGTTTTACGACCCAGGAGGACGCGGCGAGCAGCCCAGCCACGTGCAGAGGGGATGCTAGTTCAATATGGCGAACGAGCATACAAAACCACGAGAGAGAGGAAGGAACGGGGCAGTCAGACGTCGTCCAGCGAGGAGTGTGGACCAGAGCCGGGAGAAACGAGTTCGCGAGAATGCATCAAGACGTCAACGTCAGTCGGAGGACGTCAAGCGAGACGTGCGGAGGGAAGAGTCCGAGAAAACGGCAGTCGGCCGACGGGAATCGAGGAGTGCGGAGTGGATCCGGGACGAGACGCCAACGGCAGTCGGCCGTCGTCAAACGAACAGTGCGGAGTGGAGCCGAGAGGAGGAGTTCGAGACCAGGCGTCGAGACGCCCACACCGATCAGCGAGGAACGGTAGCAGCCCAGGCGTCGAGACGTCCACCAAGTGCCGGAGCGGTCCCAGGTCGCCAGCCGAGAGAAGACCAGCGCCTCAAGTCAGATAAGTAAAGCCATACAGGAAGTGTGAAGAATCTTGCTCCCCCACGACGCAAATCGCCGCGTCGAGCCATACGTAGCCTACGTAGAAAAAGGGGAGGGGAGAGTTGTCTCGTGTGTATATGTAGAAGTGACCCTGTTAAGCATAAATAAAACTGACTTATGGTAACTCGCAAAGAAGGTGAATTTATGTGGTAANATGTAGAAGTGACCCTGTTAAGCATAAATAAAACTGACTTATGGTAACTCGCAAAGAAGGTGAATTTATGTGGTAAATTGGACCTAGGAGCAATAGTGTCGACATATTCCTACGTCCTAATACCGAGGGCTAGCATCAATTGCTGGTGCGGTACGCAGAGAGCAGATTCAATACCTAATATACTTAGAAACCCTAACATTGGGCAGGTATCAGTATATTTGAGATATTTTTGGTATTTTATGTAGTAGTTTATTGCAAGTAAGGCTCTGAAGTACTGTGGAGGCAGGAGCGAAACAATATCTTAGGGGAAAGAGCGGCAATACTTTAGGCAACCCTCTAACGATACCTTTGTTTCTCTTATAANAGCGAAACAATATCTTAGGGGAAAGAGCGGCAATACTTTAGGCAACCCTCTAACGATACCTTTGTTTCTCTTATAAGTTTGGTTTTTTATGGGGTCAGAACCTCAATTATATCCTGCATTAAATATGAAGAAAAGTCCATAAACCAGAATTTAAGATGTATACGAGTTAAAAAAAAAATTATTGTAGCACTGGGGTTGCGTAGAGAAGTGACTGAGAAGAAAATATACGGGTTATGTTTTATGATGGCTAAACGTTTGATTGCAGCGGTCCCATGAATATAGCGTTATGACATTCCATATAATGACTGTATCTGAACTTCATGCAGAAAATGAAGCCACAGCATCTGTGAGTTTGAATAACCAGAAAATCCCAGTAACATAATCTCCGGAAGAGTAATATTTTATTACTAAAGTTACGTTGAAGTTATGTGTAACAATGCCAACAGCTGAAAATAATACATACAAATGAATGTACTTCTTACATTTTCTAAACAGAGGTATGATTATTCAATACAAAAAAAGTGGTGTAGTACATTCTGCACAACAATACACTACAATAAATTATGTAGCAATTGTCTCCTTTCACCTAACTTCAACGTTACTTCAGTAATACAAGATAGCTTTTCGAACCATTTTGTTACTAGGATTTTCTGGTTATTTAGACCCACAGATGCTGTGGCTTCATTTTCTGCACGAATTTCAGACACGTCCTGTATAATGGTAAAACTTCATGCCTTTATTACTACAGTTATGAGGAGATGCTGAATAATGTGCAAGGTAATATTCTCGCTGCACGCCGGCGTACGGTCGCTGTGGGCGGTGGACACTTAACATCTGATGTAAGTCCCACCCGTCTAAAAGTTTGTACTGTAGAGTGGCGTGTATTAATGTGTGCTGTCATTTCACGATGTATCGCGTGTGGAACTTTGTAGTTTATTATTTACTTCATTCAGCACAGCACTACTGTGTAGTTGAAGCTTGTAAACAAAAGGTAAGATCCAAAACTAATGCAATTAAAGGAGTGAATGTGTAGTGGTGGAGTAAAGAACTCAAAGAAATGAAAGAAATCGTAAGGCACAAGAACAGACGCTTTAGGAAATGTTGTCCATGTGCCGCCAAGATTACCTATAAGGACGACTATAAGTTAAAAAGAAAGACATATAAAAAAATGATAAGAACAAACATGCAATCAAAATGGATAGAGTTGGTCATTAACGAAAGCCGTAAAGATATCTGGAACTTCCCCGATAAACTCACTAGGAAAAAAATAAGGAAATACGAAAAGATTGGAACGATCCTACACGAAGGCAGATACACCAATGATATAAAAGAGACATATACAACGTTAATAAATACACTACTACCAGACACTGATAGGAACATTGCAGAAGAAATTGTAACGGTAGATGTTGAAGAACATAATGAATCTGGAACGATAAATATGGAAGAATTAGAGAGTGCCATGATGAACAGCGGACTAAAAAAGGCTCCAGGCAATGACAACATAACAGTTGAAGTTNGGAAGAATTAGAGAGTGCCATGATGAACAGCGGACTAAAAAAGGCTCCAGGCAATGACAACATAACAGTTGAAGTTATTAGGGAATTGTGGGACATAATAAAAGATGAACTGCTTGCAATTATGAACATATGTTTGCATAACGGTATATTTCCAAAAGAATGGAAAATTGCTATAATTGTGATCCTTTATAAAGGCAACAATAAACCTAAAATTAACGCAAATTCCTATAGACCTATATGTCTCTTACCTATTTTTGGCAAAATATTCGAAAGAATAATTTTAAATAGAATTAGGGAACAGACGGAAATAGTTTTATATAAACATCAATATGGTTTTAGAAAAAACAAATCTACTGAAAATGCATTACACAAGGTCATAAATACAGTAAATGAAATAGAAACTAAATACATACTACTGATTTTAATAGATATTAGTAATGCTTTTTCTACCTTGGAATGGAATAATATAAGAACAGTAATAAAACAACTAACAATAGGAACAAACGAAAAGAAGGTACTATACAACTATTTTACTGAGAGAAGAGTTGGTTTCTGTAATGAAAATATCAAATACGATAAGGTAATGAATAGAGGATGCCCACAGGGATCGGTACTCGGTCCGGTAATTTGGAATCTAGTCTTTAACGAATACCTGATGACAACAAAAGGTGAAGATATTGAACGTATCGCATTCGCAGACGACTGCATTATTGTAATTGGAGGTAACAACAGAAGAATGATTGAAGCCAAAGCAAATATAGAAATGGATAACCTCAGTTCATGGGTAAATCAAAATGGATTGAAAGTCTCCATAGGAAAAACAGTTGGTATTATAGTTAAAGGAAACATGGATTTAAGACCACCCACAATCAAATATAATAAACAAAATATAAAAATAGTTAAACAAACCACATATCTTGGAATTATCATAGATAACAAACTAACATTTATACCACATGTCAATTATTTGAATCAAAAGCTCATAACAATGTGTAACCAACTTAAAAATAAAATATGGAAGTATGCTAAATATAACAATTCCAAAAGAACCATATTATATAAAACAATATTTTTAAGTGTAATTACTTATGGAACAATAGCACTGGACGATATAATCAATAACACACAGTTAGTTACAAAACTCAGAGCACTGCAAAGAAATATACTAATTAAATTATATGAAATGACACCAACAACCTCATTCGCATCAACTGTTATACTAAATAAAATACTTCCTATAGATTATGAAATACACAATAGGAACATTATTTATAAATTGAAATATACCGACTATTGGATTGAACTTGAAGGAACAAACTATCAAGGATTTTCACAGGATAATAGAAGATGGATAAACAAACAGGACGACGGTGAAGTTTTAAGTATAAAGCAAATGAAAATGAAGATTTATAATATTGCAGTCAAAAATTGGAAACATGAATGGGGAGAAAAAGAAGGAAGCAACGAAACAAGGAATTATATTAAGAACGTTGAAGATTGGTACAACAGTAAGGTAACTTTTAGTAATAACATCAAAAAGATAATAAGTGGACATGGACAGTTTAAAAGTTACCTTAAAAGAATAAACAAACTGGAAGATGATATGTGTGAATGCGGTCATGGAATTCAAAATGGGTACCATATAATGTATTTGTGTAAAATGTTTGATACAGAAAGACTACAGCTAAGAAACGAATTACTCGACGAGAACGAACAATGGCCACTTATAAACTACAACATTTATGACAATAGAATATATAATGTAATAGAAAGTTTTGTGGATAAGATATATATAATTATCAAAACCATCAACGATGCTTTCAGGGATTAGCCTGTTTTAAGGTTTTAAGGTTTTAAAGTTTTAAGGTTTTAAGATTTTATACAGGTTTTAATACTGGGGACAGGTAAAGTAGCTGATGGCCCTGACAGGCGAGGCCAGTGGGGCGCCCAGTTTACTGGGCAAGGGCCCCGGTAGCGCCACGCTTGCTGGCAAGGCTGTCAGGGAACAGTGAAAAAAAAACCTGTCACTCGTTTTATTATATTCTTCGTCCTTTGTACCTAGTACTCCATGTGGAGTTTATATATTGATGAGTGTTTTTATTATATAATATTAAGTTGTTTGTAATTGTAACCGCAGGAGGGGCATGGTCTGGGTGGCAGCCTCCCCGTGGCTCCCCGCGTCAACTGACTTTTGTCAGGCTAATAGTCACCGCTCCTCCTGCTGGAGATTTCCAAGCATTTAAACTTTTTTCTTTGCATTAACGATTTTAATAAAATCCAATTTTAAATTTTACTTTGCAGACTAAAAGTCTTATAAAATGTTTTTACGTGAATAATTTTAAATAAATTTTGAAATTTCAGTTTAAGCGTTGCCTTGGCAGAGTGGAATTTATATAGTTAACAAATAACAAGAAACCAATAAATAAACAATATTTAGAAACTCAAATCAATAATAACAGATAGTAGAAAATAGGAGACCCGGAAGGCCTTATAGGCTAAGTGGGTTAGAGTGCATTCACTTCCTTATGTGTAGTTGATGCGGTGCCCCACAAACGATCATACGCTAAATTTATGGGGCCGCTGAGACCAAACGATAAGCCATAATTAAAATAATCCTTATGTTTTCGTTTCGGTTTTCACTTCTCCGCGCAACCCCGGTGTTGCTTCCTCCACTTCTTACATGGTGTATAAATATCAGAAATACATTATAAATCATTAAAACAACATATCAACGCACCTCGGTAAACAAGAACAGTTAGGGTGCCAATTTGCTCTCATTGTGACGCCCTTTACTGAATTNACATATCAACGCACCTCGGTAAACAAGAACAGTTAGGGTGCCAATTTGCTCTCATTGTGACGCCCTTTACTGAATTTATGGAGTGGCGAGGTGCGCCCTGCTCCCTAGTTAGGCCTAAGCAGTAAAGTAAGGAAACAGTGCAGGACGCGCAGCCAGCAGGTGAGGAAGTGTTGCCAACAGGTTTTCAAAAAAATCCCTCTATACCACACATGAAAATAAGCCATTTTCCATTTTAAAAAGCCAGAGTTATTTAAAACTTTTTAAAACCACGTAACCACAATAAATTTATTATAACTTTGCTATTCAAACACCATATGTTTATAAAACCAATAAAAAAGTTATTTTTTATGTAGTTTGCTCTGNCATATCAACGCACCTCGGTAAACAAGAACAGTTAGGGTGCCAATTTGCTCTCATTGTGACGCCCTTTACTGAATTGATGGAGTGGCGAGGTGTACCCTGCTCCCTAGTTAGGCCTAAGCAGTAAAGTAAGGAAACAGTACAGGACGCGCAGCCAGCAGGTGAGGAAGTGTTGCCAACAGGTTTTCAAAAAAATCCCTCTATACCACACATGAAAATAAGCCATTTTCCATTTTAAAAAGCCAGAGTTATTTAAAACTTTTTAAAACCACGTAACCACAATAAATGTATTATAACTTTGCTATTCAAACACCATATGTTTATAAAACCAATAAAAAAGTTATTTTTTATGTAGTTTGCTCTGNTATTATAACTTTGCTATTCAAACACCATATGTTTATAAAACCAATAAAAAAGTTATTTTTTATGTAGTTTGCTCTGAATTATAGGGATTAATTTCTGCATCTTCATAAGAGAGGGAAACCCACTAAGTTTATTTTCTCACATTGCTGGAAAAAGGCTAGATTTCTCGCTAGTCCAGATAAAAATATTTCTGCAGCTAAACCGAACTTCTAAAAAGCTATATAGCAGGAATATAGGTGAATTGGCGACACAGCGTGGCCGGGCGCACACTGTGAGTGGCTCACGAGTCACTGCATCAGGGGGAAGGAAGGATGACGCCTCACCACCAGGCACGCCAGCGGGCGGAAGGCGGCTGGCCTGACGCGATAAGATAACCGCTATGACGGTCGTGAGGCGCGCGTCGCTGCCTCGCCGCTCTCGTCATCCCCTGCAAATAACACTCGACAAGGAAAGAAGCCGCGGAGGAAAGTTTCCCACAATTGCAGGCCTAAGTTTCCCCGCCTCACGCAGTGGCTCTCAATTATTGCTTTCGCCTTCCCGTGGTGTCGTTGTGCTGCCAGCCGAGTAATTTAAGGCTCGATTTTACCTTTTATGCGGAAATTTATTTTCGTTTCATGATTTCAGTTTCAGAGTAATTATGGAGAAGTTTTCACAATATAAAATTTACATTGTACGAGTTGTTTAATATTTTTGTACTTAATTTCGCTACGTATTATTTGATAGTTCTAAAAAGTCAGGAACGTACTGGTTTTGTTACGCGCCTACTGCCACACGGCGCGCGGGCACTATGCGCAGACTCAGCTCTGTGTGGTGAGGGGGGTCATTCACCTCGACCCTCCCCTCCCACCAGACAGAACCACTCACGCTCCCGTCGCCGGGCGGCCGGGAATGATTTACTGTTGGCTTGGATGGCGTCACAACCCCTCCTCCCTGCTGCTGGAGAAGCCGGTGACTTTAGAGAATGCGCACGAATATTCTGAAAACTAGGACCTTCGGCAACGCGGTATTTGAAGAAATTTCTGGGCAATTACCTACGGACCTATAAATATCGCAGCCGGCCGCGGTCGGCAGTCTGTTGGTAGAAGTCTTTTGCTGAGTGCGGTAACCGGGCGAAGTCGAGTGCGGCGAGGGACATCGGTAAAGAGGACAGGATATTACGAGACGAAGGCGGACTNGCGGTAACCGGGCGAAGTCGAGTGCGGCGAGGGACATCGGTAAAGAGGACAGGATATTACGAGACGAAGGCGGACGAGGTGTTTGTCGTTTGAACGGACGAGAGGGCGTGAAACTCGACGAGTGAAGGCTACTGCGCATGAGGGCGCTCGGAGAATTCTAGAACATTGCGAACTGGTGGTATCTGGACTAAACTGAGGTGGGACTGTATGAACATTTGATACGGACTTTATTGTACATATTGGAACTGTCATATATGGACATACAGTTTATGAAGTAATACAACAGGTTTTGATACAGCGTTAATTGGGAATTATTTTAGTTATTTAATCGCCTTAATTTATTTGCGGTAACTTTAAATTATATTGATTGAATTTATTTATTTTAGTAGCAAGATATATCAATTTATTATGAGATACTGAATCGAGAGAATTTTATTTGTAAATATTGTAAATAGAGTAGGAAATTACAATAAACTATTTTATTTTATTATATCCTCCATCCCTAAATAACCTGGAGCCCACTGACTTTGAAAAATTGTAACAATATTTTAAAGTTTGTGTAGTACAGTTTCTGACATAATTTTAATATTATAGTTCTGATTATATATTTGTCCCACATAATGAGTCAAATATCTTAACTTATATAATGGCATTTTCTTAAATTTTATTAAAAAAATACTTAAATCATCGCAGGAAATGAAATGATTCTATATAGTGGATGATGCCGCTATCCACCTATTCTTCAATTTCTGAAGGCCGATTCACATTGAAATTAACAAGGATTTCGTTAAGTTAACTTTGAGTATTTGGTTTTTAATTACAGCTTCGCTCACACTTGAGGGGCCCGTCTGCTTGGAGGTTTTTCTCCGCGTTTTGAGACCGAGAAGCGGAAGAGTTGTAATGGCTACACTGGCGCGCGCATCTGGTGCGTCATCACCGCTATGCTCAGTGCTCTGAACTGGCGTGCAGTGTTCTCGTAGTGCTGCGTGTACCTATGGGACTTTCAGTGGTGACTCTATCATTTTATTGGTGGAAAGTGTGTAGTAAGGTACACTGCATCATGCCCCTTGAGTACTTCTGTGTGTATACAACACGTATACAGTGCTTCGAAAAAAGCCGTTTTTAACCACGCTGGAACGCTCTGAAATGATGTTTCTATGTGCGCGGCGTCTTAAAAGTAATCAAATGGCGTAGTCTGAAGTGTATGTTCTTTTCGTAGACCATCACACTGGATGCACGTTTTATATTTTGGTAAGAAAAACTGGATTTCAAACACTCTGCAACGCAGTAGGAGCACCAGACAGGCGGGCCCATTAAGTGTGGCTCGACTTTGATAAGGCGCAATGCAGTGCTGCCAAGAACGCCCAATCTGAGATATAAAAACAACTAGTGTATGTATGTGTACACATAGTAGATGTACATAGGACCAATAATTTATATATTTGAAACATTTCTAAGTAAATAAAACTCATATCTTCTCCTGCTTAAATGTACGCTTATTTGCACCTATTTTCTGCAATTCAGCATGTTTGAAAAAAGCTTTTCTTTACGAAATTATTAAACGTGTCCACGCTTAGTTTATAGAATAACTCACAAAAGCACGGAGTGATACTTTCAAGACATCACGCGTGCTATAAATATTATTTAGAAGCCCTTCAACATCGTTAAATGCGGCTTTTTCAGGCTGCTGTATCTTAAAGCATAATACTTGTATATCCGAGTGAGACTACGATACGAGCATGCGTTGAATCTTGCTACACACTCCCCCACCAATAAAAAGATAGGTTTACCGTTAAAGTCGCACAGGTAGACGTGAGCCGACAAAAACACGTCAGTTTGAGCCGGCGATTGAACAATTGTGCGTGGCAGTGTGAAATATCTTGAAATGTTTGTTTTTATTACAAAATATATCATAATTGTTTATGCAATACAGCAGATGTATATTGTCTTTTATGTTAAATATAAAAAAAACACAAAAGCGAATTTACAAAATATTTCTTATAAATCAAAAAATAAAATTGTCCACATTTTTTGTCATTTTTCTCTTAATCGTATTATCTAATTTTCAGTAACCTTAATTTTTCTCATTTGTCGGGGTTTGAGTAGATATTTTGGTGTCTTCAAAAACAAGAAAATTGCAGTTTCTTTCATGTTCTTAACATATGCTGAACTCATGATCAAGGTGATTAAGCAAGAAGTTACTGATATAACTAATAAGCTCAACATTGGTGCAATTAATTTTTAAGTAAGTTCTTAAACGCTGAGTTGGTAGGTAGGACTTGACGTCTCTTTGAAAGCAAAACATTATAAATGAATTCAGAAACGTATGCAACAGTAGTGAGACAATTACAAATACACACGTGCCTTACCCGGAACTTGAACCCAGGTAACCCTGTACTATAATCTTAGCGTGCAATGCACTGCGTTACGGAGGTTGGATTTGAAGAATCAACCTCGTATTTAATCGGTCTAATGTTTCGAGTGATATGGTTTACAAAGCTAAAATATTTAGAGGGCCGTGATTTTGAAAATAAGTGACAGAGCCACTTAGAACGTGTATGTTTACATGACCTACAATAGTGTTACTTGTGTGAAGACTTTGGCGGAAATCGGTTCTTTGGTCCCTGACATATGGCATAAAAAACACATTTTTTTTATTTAATGACATTAAAAAAAAATTGCCAAAAAGAGAGGCTTTGTATGCGATACGTCTAATGTGTCCAGTTATATAAAAATTTTGGTTTAATTTGTTTGTTGTCTGGCNCCTACAATAGTGTTACTTGTGTGAAGACTTTGGCGGAAATCGGTTCTTTGGTCCCTGACATATGGCATAAAAAACATATTTTTTTTATTTAATGACATTAAAAAAAATTGCCAAAAAGAGAGGCTTTGTATGCGATACGTCTAATGTGTCCAGCTATATAAAATTTTTGGTTTAATTTGTTTGTTGTCTGACCGATTTAAATCATAAAAGTTTACATGGATTTCTATAGCATTTAATATGTGCACAGTTTGGTACAAATTAGTTGCAAAGTTCCAGTGTACCATTTGGTAGGAATCGGTTGATTAAGTTCAAATAGTTTACATAGATACTTAGATACATAACACAAATATTTAAATAATTGCATAGCAGCCATTCTGAAAATATGTGTGACATAATTAAAAAATACATCTTTGCCAAATTTTGTTATAATGGGTTGATTATTCCCGAGATATGAAATAAAAACTTATTTTTATTGGTAGGGCTATCATAGAAAATGACAAATAAATGAAGCTCTGCCTAGACATACACTGGAGAGCCAAAAAAAACTGGTAAAGGCGTGCGTATGCAAATAACAGAGGTATGGAACCAATCAGAGTAACGCGATGTGGTCGGCAGCGCCTGCATAAGACAACAAGTATCTGGCAAAGTTGCTAAGTTTGTCACTGCTGCTACAATGGCAGGTTATCCAGATTTAAGTGAGTTTGAACGTTTTGTTTTAGTCGGCGCACGAGAGATGGGACATAGCATCTCCGAGGTAGCGATAAAATTTGGATTTTCGCGTATGACCATTTCACGAGTGTACCGTGAATATCGGGAATCCGGTAAAACATCAAATCTTCTACATCGCTGCGGCCGGAAAAAGATCGTGAACGAACGGGACAAACGATGACTGACGAGAATCATTAAAAGTAACAGACGTGCAACCCTTTCTCAAATTGGCGCCGATTTCAATGCTGGAGCATCAACTAGTGCCAGCGTGCGAACTATTCAGCGGACCAAAGACCCACTCGTGTACCGTTGTTGATTGCACGACACAAAGCTTTACGCCTCGCCTGGGCCCGCCAACACCACCATTGGACTGTTGATGACTGGAAACACGTTGCCTGGTCAGACAAGTCTCGTTTACAATTGTATCGGACGGATGGACGTGTACGGGTATGGAGACATCCTCATGAATCCATGGACTCTACATGTCAACGGGGGACTTTTCAAGCTGGTGGAGGCTCGGTCATGGTATGGGGCGTATGCAGTTGGGGTGAAATGGGACCCCTGATACGTCTAGATACGACTCTGACTGGTGACAGATACGTAAGCATCCTGTACGATCACCTGTACCCATTCATGTCTATTGTGCATTCCGAGGGACGTGGACAATTCCAGCAGGACAATGCGACACCCCACATGTCAAGAGTTGCTACCGAGTGAATCCAGGGACACTATTCTGACTTTAGACACTTCCATTGGCTACCTAAATCAACAGACATGAACATTATTGAGCATATCTGGGATGCCTTGCAACATGCTGTTCAGAAGAGATCTCCACCGCCTCGCACTCCTATGGATTTGTGGACTGCCCTGCAGGATTCATGGTGTGACTTGCCGCCTGCATACCTTCAGACATTAGTCGAGTCCATGCCACGTCGTCTTGCGGCACTTCTGCGTGCTCGCGGGGCCCCTACACGATATTAGGCCGGTGTACCAGTTTTTTTTTTGGCTCTTCAGCGTATTTTATCGTTGTGATAGGCTCTGCCAGAATTCAAAGTTAAATTGGAATTTGTTTCTTTGATGGAATATACTGAGCTAAAATATTTGTGTAACCACTATTTTGAAAATTAGAGCATTACCTACTTAAATTATACCAGTTTATGCCACCTACTGACGTACTGTTGGTTTGAAATATTTGGTAGTAATCTGTCGATTTTTCCCCGATATTAGACATAAAAACTTTATTTATTCGTGTGTTGCTGTGTTACAAAATGAAACGCAAGAAATGCTCCGTGTGGTACAGATGATATTTGTAATATCTACTACGCGCATACAAAGTTAAGTGGGAATTGATTACATCGTTTCGACGATAGAGCTTTCTAAGCCATGAATGGCGATATAGCCATCATTTTTATAATAAGTGTGATATGCTTAAAAAAAAACACTACATTATCTGCCTCAGTACTAGTTGTTTGCCAAATTTGATAGGAATCGATCAATTGTTTCCTGAGATTTTACATTAAAAATTTATTAATTGGCATGGGGCTATCTCACAAAATGACGGACAAATATACTCCGTGTAGATAGAGTTGATAGTTGTAATATCTACTGCTAGCCTACAAAGTTATTTTATAATCGATTAGATTATTTCGGCAATATAGCATTCTTAGCTAAAATAGCTATATGATCACCATTAAAAAAAAGTGTCTGAATTACGTAAAACATATAACCTAGCATTATTTGCATCAGTAGTAATTGTTTACCAAATTTGGTAAGAATCGGTTAATTTTCTACTGAGATATGACATATTGACTTTATTTATTCGTATGGTGCTATCATACAAAATGGCCAACAAAAGTGGTTGTGTTTTTATATGTGATGCTTGTAACAGATACTTTCAGTATACAAAATTTGGTCTAAATTGTTTGAATGGTATAGTTGATATACCAAATAAATCTAAAATATTTGTATGGCATCCATTTTGGAAATAAGAATCTAATCAAATTGAATTACTTACGTTTACTTGGGCTATCATAGTATTACTTACCTGCCAAATTATGTGAGAATTGTTTTAATGGTTTTCGAGATATGATGTAAAAATATATTTCTTCATTTGGTGCTATTCGCCAAAAGGGCAGACTAAAAACAATATCCATCTCAACATTTACTTCTTACTTTATGCTCTGACAGCATACAAAATTTGGTTTAAATTGGTTGAATAGTTTCTGAGGTATGACATATAACCCCAAATCTTAAAATGGCCGCCATTTTGAAACTATGTGATGACGTGGTCAAAAAATACANGAGGTATGACATATAACCCCAAATCTTAAAATGGCCGCCATTTTGAAACTATGTGATGACGTGGTCAAAAAATACAAAAGGCAGCTGTCCTTACTAAGTATTACATCTGTACCAAGTTTGGTGAAATTCGGTTCACGTGTTCAAAAATTGACAGGGGGAAACTCACACGCTCGGACACACATCCACACACACGCATACACGCAGGCGCGCACACACTCACACACAGGAAAGTGGTATCATAATCCTTTCTTTCCTTCGGAAAGTAGGCTAAAAACTGAGGTAGCACTCGAGCTGTAACAATCAGTAAATAGATTTTTCTGGAATTTCTGGAGTTATCAGCGGATTTCCCCTCCCCCCGCCCCTTTATAGCATTCTGAGAAAAAGCCCTGGCAATATGTCAAGTAACCATGACCTCTCATTGGAAAAAAGCTACTTTTGAAAAAAAAATTTCGCGCCAGAACAAGGTAATGGGGGAAAGAGAAAAATGGTGTTTTTTTCTTTCTATCCAGGACAAACAAATTTCACAAAAGTTATATATTCACATCTGTGAAAATAGAATGCTGTTCATAAAATCTGGATCCACTTTTGTGACATTACTCGCGTTTTTCTTCTTGGCATGTGAAAGATAGCAATCGATACGTTATAATTTACGAGGTTATAAATTCCGAGCACACTGCCATGCAGCTTTGCATAATAGGCATTGCCATGCCCCTTTCCATTTAAAGCAGGACAGGGTGAGATTCTGCATTAAGGCTCCCGCCTACCTAGAGCATTTTTCCGCGTTTGAGACTGAGAAGCGCGGGAGCGATAAGGGCGACACTGTTACGCAGCTCAAGTGCCCCATCGCCGCTAAGCGCAAGGCTCTGAACTGGCGTGCAGTGTTCTCGTCACTCTGCGTGTATCTATGGAAGTTTCAGCGGTAACCCTATTATTTTATTGGTGGAAGGTCTGTAGGGAAGTTCGGTGTAGGGCCATTGACTGGTATTGAATGTATCTGATGCGTATATTTTGTGATACAGCACTTTTTGAAAGCCGTTTTTTGCCACTTTGAAGTACTCTTAAATTGTGTTTCTAATGTGCGTGATGTCTTAAAAGCCCTCGTCTGAAGTGTATGTTTTTTTAATGATCAGCACATTGGACGCACGTTTAATGGTGTCGCAGAAAAATGTGAATTACCAACACTCTGTAACGCAGTTCAAGCGCCAGGTAGGCGGGAACCTTAACTCTGACGAAATTCATGCCACTGTCCTCTATTTAAAATTTGCACGACGCACATGAAACTTTCTGAACGAACTAAACAATATTGTCATTGCAATGTTTCTCAGTATAATTATAAATTAATGGGCTTAAGCAGTACAGCCTTCTCACTTTGTTGTTAANTTGTCATTGCAATGTTTCTCAGTATAATTATAAATTAATGGGCTTAAGCAGTACAGCCTTCTCACTTTGTTGTTAAATAAAACAGATTATTTGTGGAAAGGCTATGGACTAGTTTATTCACCTCGACATGGCGCATATTCGAAAGCCAAGACAGGCACTGTGACAATAGTCACGAAAGCCTACAATAATCTCAATTTTTTATTTCTTTCGACATATCTGGTTCTCCCAAAAACAAAGTAGCCCATCAGATAGCGCTAAGTGTAGGCAGCAAAGTGTGAATTTATATCAAAATGTCAATTTTTTTACTTGAGCGTTTTTTATGAGAAACACTTAATAGTTATAATTGTAGAAGGTTCTTCCCAAAGTTCGTGTTAAATAGCTATGAGAATTTGAGCAAAAATAATTGTCCTCTTGCAGTTCATGGTGAGGCATACATAGACTTTTTACATAATTTACCGCTGCTTTTCAGACATGCGCCCCATAAATTCTGCCCTATATGTACTNGGCATACATAGACTTTTTACATAATTTACCGCTGCTTTTCAGACATGCGCCCCATAAATTCTGCCCTATATGTACTATACCTGTTTTCTGGAATATTCTGTTAGACCTGTGTGTAAATCAAGGCGTAGAAGTATCTACATCACATCATAAGTTTGAGCAAATGGATAAGTTTTCATGCTGTAGGCTAAAGACGAGGTAGACTGATTTTTTATCTTCTGCGCGTGTCTCCAATATTAACTTGTGATTTACCACCAGAAGTAAAAACAATTCAGTGTTGGATCATAGAAAGTGGATATTACATACAGTAATAAAAAATGTGAAATGACAGACAAACTTTTAATCAGTAGATAACATATGTGGCGTGGTGGTCCAGTCGCGGCTATTTTCAATGCATATGAAATATTACGGAACATTTCATTAAGATGCACCCACGAAGAAGCAGATACACGAATCTTATTTNTTTCAATGCATATGAAATATTACGGAGCATTTCATTAAGATGCACCCACGAAGAAGCAGATACACGAATCTTATTGCATGCTTTATATGATTTTCATTCGGGAGCCACATCAGTAGTGATATGTTGTGAAGATACAGGAGTACTCATACTGANCATGCTTTATATGATTTTCATTCGGGAGCCACATCAGTAGTGATATGTTGTGAAGATACAGGAGTACTCATACTGAGTTTAGGTTTTGCACATCTTATTCCCAGTAATTTGAACTTCAAGTGTGACACTCAGAACCATGTCAGATATATTGATGTTTCAAAACTTTCAACCACTTTGGGAAGCAGTTTTTGTGAAGCTTTGATTGGTCTTCATTNGTCAGATATATTGATGTTTCAAAACTTTCAACCACTTTGGGAAGCAGTTTTTGTGAAGCTTTGATTGGTCTTCATTCTTTCACAGGATGTGACTCTGTGAGTGCATTCTCTGGTCGCGGGAAACTGATTGCTTTAGCAGATGAGAAATGATGAAAGCTTCCAAACTGCATTTTCTGAAGAAGGAAAATCATGGGAGGTCCCTGAGCAGTTATTTGAGAGGATAGAGCTATATTCATGTCGCATGTGTGTGTCATCTTCTCCAATCAACTCAGTCAATGANGTCAGATATATTGATGTTTCAAAACTTTCAACCACTTTGGGAAGCAGTTTTTGTGAAGCTTTGATTGGTCTTCATGCTTTCACAGGATGTGACTCTGTGAGTGCATTCTCTGGTCGCGGGAAACTGATTGCTTTAGCAGATGAGAAATGATGAAAGCTTCCAAACTGCATTTTCTGAAGAAGGAAAATCATGGGAGGTCCCTTAGCAGTTATTTGAGAGGATAGAGCTATATTCATGTCGCATGTGTGTGTCATCTTCTCCAATCAACTCAGTCAATGAGCTGCGGTACCGAATCTTCTGTGCAAAAAAGGGAAAACTTGGATCCGGTCAATTCCCAGCATTCCAGGACTGTCTTCTCATACACTGCGTGCAAACTACCAAGCCGGAATTTGGAGACGCAGTATGGAAAGTGGTCCTGAAATACCAAACCCAAAGGTATTTAGATGGGTTGTTGACAGTAACAAAGTTTCAATTCAATGGATGCGTAAACATCCGGCTCCTGATGCATGGCGTGTGATTACAAGAGTTCGTGTAAAATACAATTTTTTTAAAATGTATTAATGGATAAAAGTGCATTGAAATGTGCAAACTACTGACTTGTGATAATAGAAAAGAGGAATGCCAAGGGCTTGGGGGAACTGAGAGTGAAAGACGGGACTTTTAAAACAAACAGTTTGCGTGTATATGATGCACGATTCTGATATGTACTCTGATGACTTATCAATTTTAATTTTTTTTTAATTGTTACGTAAAACAAATCAAACCTACAAAACGTACAGAAGGCAACCGCAATGTAAAGTGTAGAAATTCAGTATTGTAAAATAATGGAAGAGTCCTTACGACATACGAGTTATTGGCTTTGGAACACGACAGGAGAGTGAACTGATGTGTTTCTGTATAACCATTCCGTAAGCAATATGGACACAAAGAATGTTTGAAAGGCAACTTTATTTGATAACTTCTTAACAAAATGCAAACTTCAATATTATTTTGAATTCTTTTCATGAAGAGCTTTAAAATGAGATATAACTGTAGGGGTCTGTGACACACCGTTCAGATGTTTGCAATGGTGACATCTGGTGGCTAACTTTAAATCCTTTTGTAGTAAGTTGCTAATTTTGCCCACTAATTTCGAAGGTCTCGCTGAAAGTAATTTGGAACTGGTTTCAGAATTTAAATCGGTGTAATTTTTAAAGAATTGTGATCGTTTCTAATGAGCATTACATTAAAGTTAAAAATTTAATCAATTTGACCTTTTGACCTCTATTTGACTCCTTAAACTACTTCACACAAATGGTTATCATGCCATTTCGTGTTCCTTAGATAATGTGGGATACATTGCAATAGGTAGAGTTTTGCCACTTTGTTGGTATTAATTAGTCGAAATTTGGTGTTTGGCTAATGGGCTAATTTGGAATAATAGTCAATAAATATATTTTATTGTTGCCTTAGACGTTAACTTTTAAGTTAGATGAAATTTAAGCACTGTGTTTATTACTTACATGGCAATAATTACTTTAAAAAGTGGTGGAAGAATAAAAAATGGCTGATTGGAAAAAGTAACTAGCTCCTCAAAAGTGCTCACTTTACTATGAACAGCCTATAAAATATTTTATTTCCTTAACCCTGCTGTTTCTTAGGCTTCGTAATACAGGGTTAATTCGGTTTCCCAAACGCTAATTTAATTGTAATTTTATTATGAAACTCGTTACTACGAGTAGCAAAGTAAGGGAGCGGTCGTACCTAGGGCAGTAACTTACATTACAGTTTACTGAATTCCGTAAACTGTAACAAGCTCTATACAGAAAAGTCTTAACAGGAACAAAATGGCATACCATGTGCCTTGTACAAATACCTTTACATGTTCATCAAAAAGTGATCTTGTAACTTCGACAATATTTATAAAATTTGTGTGTTGTCTATTGCCTACTGTGGAGTCAACGAATGTTAATCCTAGGGAATAAGGACGGTTGAGCATTGCAAATAGATATGGCTCGTTAAATTGTATTCGTACATGATACGGAGGTTGAGCATTACGAGGAGATGTTACAGATGTCTACCGTGAAACATTTCTTAGCACGATGAGAAATTACAACCTGTATTCTATTTGTTATGTTTAATGTAAGACAGGCAACTAAACTGATAATGTTCATTTAGTTCATTTGCAGTACTTGTTTGATATCATATTTACCGTCATCTCGTCAGATAACAGAATATTGTACTATTTTTAACATTGTACTAAGTGTTTTAATTATAAGATTTTTGTCAAATATGGAGCAATTTGTAACTATGAAGGGAGCAGCTGGCCACTTCTGTCACATGTGGTGTCCAGGGAGACTAGAGAGGCTTCACCCCTCCGCCCCTCCTCTCTTTTTTCTGGGGCTACGGTGGTGTAGTTGTAAGACTAATCACCTCCCACCTAGGCGAACCGGTTTCGATTTCCAGCGGGGTTGCTCACGGATTTTCACATAAGTAAATCGTGCCGGAAGATGCCGCTGGTCGGTGACTTTTCTCGGAGATCTCCTGTTTCCCCCACTCCTTCACTCCGGCGCTGCTTCATACTCACCTGACTTCCCCAATTATCTGTGATTTCTACTGGCGTGAACGAGTATGTGGGTTTTCTCAGAGTGCTACCATATTTTATTTATATTTTAAAAAATATGTATGGCCGAAAGACGTGTGTGGGCACAATATGGGTTCTTTACTGTAAAAATAAATGCGATTATATAGAAAAATGTAAGTTGTAGTTTATGACACCATGATGTGTACATCGATATGGAAGTGATCACTCTCCTTATAATGAAGATTTTTGGTGCGTACGAAGGCTTACGGCTGATTGTGATGGAAATGAAGTCGAAACCAATGGTTTCATCGTTTAATCGTCGATGGTGCATATGCTGTGACAGAGTTAATGCTTTCAGCTAGATTGCACGGTGACATGAGAAGAGTTAATGCTTTCAGCTAGATTGCACGGTGACATGAGAAGAGTTAATGCTTTCAGCTAGATTGCACGGTGACATGAGAAGAGTTAATGCTTTCAGCTAGATTGCACGGTGACATAAGAAGAGTTAATGCCTTAAGAACACACGTCGTGTGATTTTTAGCTGCAAAAACTGTTCTAGGCAGTTCGCTCGAGGTGATAACTTGAATAGACACGCCAAGGTATATAAGTATAGTGTTATTTCTGCTACCGAGAATAAGGGTATGTCTACATCGCTATCTCCTGTTAATATGTCTCATAATGTGTTCGCAGAAGATCAGGGAATTATGGTCAATACACGCATGCCATACAGTCGATTCGTATGAAATACAAACTTTCTAAATTGGCATGTGAACTGGACGAGGTTCGAAAAAAATGCGTCACCAGTATCTGCGAAGACGAATACCGCCAACGACGTCTCAACTGTCAATAAAAGGAATCTCAATGCTGAAAAATATAATGGTGATGAGGACGATAATGAAGGCACTTTTCATTATGAAGGTGTTGGCGTTTTGCTTGATGTACTCACACATCTCTTCAACAAGTCGGCTGCCACGCCTGAACTGAAGTAGAATGAAGACGACAAGAACACTGACTAAATATTTTCCGAGGACACCAATGGACTTGTTGATAGACTCAAGACATTTGATAGCTCTGCAACAAAGTGGAGATTTCTCTCACTGTATGGATGTATCTTTAATCATCAGTAAACTTTATAATAGGGGTTACATCGAATAAAACCACTGTGAACTATCCATGATCTGCAAACATCTGNAATCATCAGTAAACTTTATAATAGGGGTTACATCGAATAAAACCACTGTGAACTATCCATGATCTGCAAACATCTGAGAAATGCAAAGGTCGAATGTATAAAATAAGTAAAAAAAGAATATTTTTGTATACAGAGTAAAGCATGTTTCAATTCTTGAACCATTCCCTAGTGCTTTCCTTATATAAAAGTATCGTGAGCAAGTGCACAAGGAGGGCTATATATAATTCTTTCGAAGTAAGACTTTCTCGGGTTGTTTGAAGTTGGCTGATTTTCATTTAATTTTTTTGGGTATGATATATGAGGTATTATTTTTGAGGTATGTTTTGTGAGGTATGATTTCTGGATTTATGTTTTTTGAGGTATAATTTTTTATTTAAGGGTTTTGAGGTATGCACTTTTAGGTATGTTTTTGAGGTATGATTTTGAGGGGTTTTTTAGGTTAGAATTAAGAGGTATGTTTTATTAAGGTATTGTTGTTGAGGTATGATTATTAAGGTGCATTGGAGTACGAAGTTAATAATGGTTGTTTTAACTACGTTTTTGGGTTTTTTTCGAGCCATGATTACTTTGTAGAAATATGCATAATGCTTACGTACCCAACACAAAATTTTTTCCAACACGAAATTCAAACAAATATTTTGTTGAGGGGACAAGAATGTTGTTTCAAGGGGGCACTCGAAGATTGATTTTTCGATCATATTCACCTCGATACATGATCTTTGCATGCTTCTTTCTCGGGACATGAGTTTCTAGTGGGATGTTTTGGGTAGTTAATATATTTTTGCCTTTAGATTCGAATACCTGCCTTCCACTGGATGGGGTCGGTTTTGCAAAACTGTGTTCGAGCCATATATTTCAGTTTATTAGTTCCGTGTTTATGTGGGAAGCCAACAGCGATGTTTTCCCCCATTCGAGATAAAAATGTGCAAATATCCTTCGAATACCCAGTCTCGTAGTGGATGGCATAGGTCTATAGACTGTGATGGAATAGAGTCTGTGCTTCCACGAAACCATTTATGTTAATATTCACAGAACCTGAGACGATTCTTTGGCGTGATTGATCTGTCTCAATGGTGGATGATAATATAGAACCTTTGGTGCTGCGGCATGTAATTTCATAAGCTGTGACAAATAAAACTGAATACGCCACAGTTTGTCGTATGTGGGAGCCGTGCCGGACGATGCCCCTGGTCGGCGGGTTTTCTCTGGAATTTTCGGTTTCCCATGCCCCTTGCATTCTGGCACTGCTCGTTACTCTTCTCGCTTCACCCTCATCGGCTTTCAAGAACTCGATGTTAAGAGCCGCCCAAATCTCTTTACTTACTCACTCACTCATGTCACAGTTGGGCAGATGAAGGTCCTACTTCTACTCAGGTCGTCACATATATCTGCAAGTTATCGCTGCTACCAAATTTCATGCCACAGTTTCCGCACCTATATGTCACCCGGTCCGTAATCATAGAACATCTTTCGTGTCTTCGAGCACATTTAGTGAATGCAAACGAAATGTTACAGTAGCAGCATGGGTACTGAGGTAACGCCTTTGCAAATTAAATCGATGACGTATATATGAATTTAAAAAACGAATTTCTAGTACCGTATTTTATGAGATTGTATATTCCTCCAGAGACTAGCTGGCCCGAACCGATACTCCAAATTTAAGCAGATTTTCAATTTCGCGGGAAAATATATGCATATTAAGTGCACACTTGACAATACCCTGCGACCCAATGTAATCAAATATCTGAACTTACCAGCCATAATACTAAAAGACTACGGGCGGGAGAGCGATCTGTCGCCTCTCGCATCAGACGAGAAACTGCTGACGGTCGACATTGTTCACATTAAATACTCTCCCCACACTAGCGCGCTCTTGTGTACAATGCTGAAAACATGAGCGGTAGTGGTAAGTGATTAAGCGGGGTGAATAACTAGTCAGGGTATAGTGGTTTGGTGAGGGGTAATGGAATAAATACTCAATTGCAATGGTACTTTAATTTTTATTACACGAAAAAATAATTTATTTTAAAATCAGAGTAAAGTAAAGTTTCCAATACAAAAATGTATTGGTGAAGTGCATTTAATAATTAGTCAACGTATCAAATAATGCATGTAGGTAAACTGTCGTTTGGAAATATGTATATATTTTTTTAACAGGATGAAAATTAAAAAAATTTTATATCTATGAAACAGTATCGTCAGCTCGCCTGGCGGCTAAATCCACAGAATTAGCAGGTGCCGACACCTCGTTTGGACGGTAAATTAATCATTAATACACTAGCACCACATAGGTGTTGAAAAAGTAAACAATTTGAGATCCAAAATGGCAGCCTTCAGCAATGTAAACAAATTAACGAAAAAACCAAAATGGTGGGTGGAGTGCATAGGGCGGGATGAACGAAGGAGAGGTGGTATGGGTGGGTTAGCGTCATCAGGGTCAAGATCAAAGGTCACAGTCAAGGTCAATGATATCCAACATGGCGGACAAGATGGCCGACGGACGACCGGAAGGACAGAGGATGTACAGCCTTGCGCCAAAATCGGCATAATCATTCTACTTTAGGACAATGAAATATTATCATTGCAACGATACGGTAGACGGCGGAGCATAAACCATACAGAAGCGAGTGGATATCGCGGACCAAGGCCGTAGGTAATTAGCAAATAATCACTAAAGACTTTAGAATAAAAATCTATTAAACTTGGGGAAAAATCGCAGAGAGATTATTTCTGGTACAGACCTTCATTCTGAGAAAAGGAATAATATATCAAATGTCATACTGGCTCCAAGTTGTGTTCGCTACGCTCCACTGCAACAAAAATGTACAAGAAGCACTTTCTGATATAATTTCTTTGGTACTGCTTTTATTGTAAATTGTAGTTCATAAAAATTGAGGAGAATAAATTTACTAAAAAGAAAATAGAAGGCATTTTTATTGTAAACGTAATAATGTGTTTTGTTATTACTCAATTAAATCAAAATATAAGGCCCTATTTTGTATCAAACTCATACCAATATAATCTATTTTTTGGTCATAGTAAAAATATGTACAATGATTTTTAAAAAAGCACAAGGCTTGAGAATACGGATCAGTCTGCAAAATTAAAATACAGCATTAAAAAAAATGTTTATATGGAAATATGTTAACTAAAAATTTTAATACACAAATCTGGTGTAACTTACTTTTCTAGTTTGTTATCTTTAGAAAGAAACTAAGCTATGTAGGAGCGTCAAGGCCCGAGTAGGTAATAGAGCTATGCATAATCACAACAGGTGATGGTTGGATACCTACACTTCAGATAACTCGAAGCATCAGCACCGATCTGGTAACCAAACATTTACGTTTCCACTACCGTCGTTTTTTTTTCTATTCTTTTATTTTTCGTACACAGCTGGGAGTCAAATGTGTAATGCAATAAAAATAAGCACTTAACATATACACTCCAAATGAAATTGCATGCGTATAATCTACATTTTCGAAGAAATTCAAAAATATAGTTCAAAGTCAAAATTTAATTTTAAGTTGAAATCGTTTTTCTAATAGATAATTTTGAACTGCCGATTAGCAAAAAGTTAACAGGATTAATTACTTTTTTGTAAGTTGGTTTGGTTGTCCAAATGTTATATCGGTAAAATATACAATTAACGGCAAGATTATTAATTGTTCCTGTGCCTGACATGCCAAGCGGGGCTTATTATCTTTTCACGGACAATTTTTTACATCCGTTTACTTACCAAAAAATTTGCACCAAATTTTTAAAAATATACGCATTTAAGTCCTTTAAAACTTCGTTAANCATCCGTTTACTTACCAAAAAATTTGCACCAAATTTTTAAAAATATACGCATTTAAGTCCTTTAAAACTTCGTTAACGTGGCACCCATGTAATTCACATAACATTAGCCCACGTTGACTTAAGCTAAGTAACTAAAACACTAAACCATTTATTTTGGGGCATTTGTCGAACAGGGTAGTGGAATATCTAAATTAAGGACTCCATAACGACTCGGTATCAGTACGCAACTAGCAGCGCAGATTTCAATTCTCTGCAGAAGTAGATATTTTAACTGTTTTGTGATGCAAGTATAGCACTTACTGTCGACGAAGTTTCAGCATGTTAGAGAAGAAGAATATGTGCTTAAATGGTCCAAATCACAACCTTGTATCTTCTACAGGTTCGTTATTAAAGGGAGGTACATGAGCCAAATTTATAAATATATTAATGAAAACTAAAAATACTCCACAAAATTAGGTAGAGACGACTCAAATAACTAAGTGAAACAATGTACGAAATGTTATTGAAAAACATAAAATATGTTATTATATTTTATTACCATTAACCAATGTCGAAATGGTTGTATGGTTCAAATCGACAAAAAAAATTGCATGTAATTCTTGTGAGGAACCGAAAAATTTACTTCTTAAATTAGCGGGATTTTCTTGACTCCAGTAGATATTTCTGGGACGTTATTGCGGACTATGTCAAATACGGCCGAAGCAAATTTCTATGTTTGTCAACAAATTTTGTTCCAAAGTACAGATTTATTTTTAAAATAATAAACTTTCCAAATATAGAATTTAATGTAAACTGATTACGCAAAACTGAGTTTTGTGTTGAGGGAGGAAAGTGTAAAGAGAGAATTACAAAAAAATAGAGACATACTGAAATAGTTTATATCATAATCTTTTTTTTCAAAAGGACACTCGAAGGGATATTCTTCTACTAAANTAAAGAGAGAATTACAAAAAAATAGAGACATACTGAAATAGTTTATATCATAATCTTTTTTTTCAAAAGGACACTCGAAGGGATATTCTTCTACTAAAGGGACGAAATGAAGATACTTTGGAATTTTCCCCGAATATTTGTAGGAGTGATGCAAAACTCTGCTTCGAACAAGAAGATTCCCGTCAGCGCGTCAACAGTTAGCAGGACGTTGGTGACGGCGGTCACGTGGCAAAAGGGCGGCCCACACCAAAGACGAGGTATACTACCTATGTCTCAACCATTGGCTCACAGCCTTGCCCAGAGACTTCTTGTGTAGATACCAGCCGTTTTTATAAACATAAACGCGGTGCTTTTATTACTAAATATTATTTGACAAATCGCACATAGAAAAAGTAAATAGCATATGTTTAAAATTAAACTTTTTTTAACGTATTATCACTTTCACAGAAAAATTTCCCATAGCTTGAATAAATTGCAGTTGCCTTAAAAATTGTCCACAGGAATTGTTCATAATTTTTAAAACACGTGTTAATGTAAACATTGGCCTAACCCTAAACTTGTTAGACACGAGGCGCAGTTCCCTACTTGAATCCGTTATTAAACTTGTAAGTGTGGTACTACCTATAGCACAGCAAAAAAAAAGTAGTTTAAAGCTTAAAATAAAATACGCAAAAAGCTGTAGTTGTATGGAATGTAAAAAAATTGTATATGGCTCGTGCGTCGCATGGTTCTGAGAGTTCTAGTACCAGGTCAAGTGAGAAGTTAGAAAAAATTGGTTACTGCGCAGCTTCTGCGCATGTCCCCGTCATTGGCTCGCCCACCTCCAGCGCAACTGTCAAAATCACGTGGCAAGGCAGTGACATGTGCATTTATTTACATCTACTTCCCGGTTAATCCGCGTTTTATACCTATATATATATATATATAATTGTATAAATTGGGTACATTCCAGTTACATTAAAATTCATTTATATGAAATCTAACCTTATCCAGCAAAAGCTCACAAAGAGATATTTGGTTTGAGAGCACAAAATTGTGATGTGAAAAATTACGAATAACGCAGTTCAAGTCTGAAACAATGTGTTGATGTCTCACAAACAAATGTAAGTAAATTTCATTGTTTATGATAACTATTCGTCAGATTGTCAATACCACGGAAACGAAAGAACAGAAAGAAGCTCGTTGAAATAGTAGTCAATATTGCAATATTATCCTGGAATACATTTGACGTTCTTAATTGTTCCATCAATGTTCCTGTAAGAAAAGCATTCGAGTATTGGAACACTGAAATTTTCGCAGCTCCTTTTATGGGACACAAAATAAATTTCGTACAAGACCTGCCATGCAAACTCTCAAGCGAATATGTAAACAAGAAAACTGGTTGCAAATTGTTGTCCTTGAAAGAGAGTAGTTTATGACGTCGTTATAGGTATTAACTTAATGGCCACGACGTTAATATGAAAACTTCTCCACATTTAGTTTCGTATCAACTCTGTAAGCTACACTTTTTTTTTTTTTAATAAACATTAGACATTTTCGATAGCAATATTTTTACCATTTTCCTTTTTGTTCTTCGCACAGCTCGGGTATGACGATACTATTTCTCTGACTGATGTACTGTTGAGCACGTGGCAAGAAAGAGCAAATATAAACGCTTGTTCCGTGCCATGTGTATCACAAAATAGGACGTGTTCTATCTCCTGGCATTGTGAGGTATTTGCCCAACACGAGTAATCCTTGTGTGTAATACAGTGCAAGATCTGAATACCGCATGATATATGTATGAAATTTGCGTCGAATTCTACCCCTGATACGCTATACGAAATAGAAAAATAAGTATGTCCATGAAATGTTTGCATTAAATAGGGATGGTAAAAGATTTTGATATTTTCGGAAATACGTCATGTTGTCAAATTTCTTCACCTCGCGAACCTAGTATAAGTTTTATTTAAAAATGTATTTTTCAAAGCGGGATACAACACTGATGTGTTACCGTGCAGTGCAGTAGAGGAAGGGATATTAAGAGTGTTGTGGTTCATTTTCACTTTCAAATAAAAATTTAATTTTGTTTATTAGACATACTTGCTGCGCGATGAAATCTATGGACTGTGGTGTTTTTACTATTATTGGGCAATATTCACTTCTAACAGCTTTCATGTTCAGATAGACTTAATATAAATGAATTCCTTCCATTGTCTTTTTTATTTTTTAATACTAGCGCTAATAAAGTTTCATTGTTACGAACTCCCATCTTTATTCGACCAAATTTTATTGAAGAAATTTGACGGGAAAATCTGGTGTGACGTGGGTTTGAAAGTTGTTTTATTCTGCATTTTATTTGTTCACTCGACGCCATGCTTCCTCTAGAAGTCGTGATGAAGTGTAATAAATAGTTGTGAGAACCATATACAAGTCCATAACCGGTGCCATAATAAAACTCCTGTACTATAGTTGACATTATAAAATCGGGTGTTTCCATTTTTCTGCAAATATGAATTCGCTTATAAATATGAACTATTTTACGAATGGTACGTACATTTTTATCCAAGTAAGTTTGCCGATTTTCCCCTTTTGTTTTTAGGTGACGATCTTGTTAGTAAAGAGTCGTGTTCGATTCAAAAGAATAATTTGAACTGTTGCAGGTTTCATTTTCACAAACCACGTGATGAAGAAACAAATAAACACGCAAAGAATAGATTGAAGTCAAACGTAAGTCTATTTTCGAAACCGGAAATGTACAGTTGTGAAAATGTATTTTACGTTTGTAATAGTAAGAATGGATTCTGGATGACTGCACCCAGGTTGTTTGCACAAGAACGTAAACGTTCGCTACATGTCATGGTGACAGTGGTTATGGGTATTATTATGACTGATTGTGTCAATTGCCATTGTATGACTGATATTCAACAATTCGTATTACTGCCATGCTTGTGGTCATGGGCGCCGCGTTTTTGTTCCCAGTGAGGGCNATGACTGATATTCAACAATTCGTATTACTGCCATGCTTGTGGTCATGGGCGCCGCGTTTTTGTTCCCAGTGAGGGTGGGAGACAACTTCAAACTTTCTGTGACCATATACCCACATTCATGTTAATCTTTTACCTCTATCGCTCTCTTACTGTGCTGTATGTTTCCACGTGTAGTTTTGCACGAGCAACGCTTATTTTCATACATAACAAGGTTTTAAACAACATAAGTTACAAACAGTTAAAAAAAAAAACATGATATTGAAATTTGGCTTGCGAGGGCAATTAAAGTCATAAGAGTGGATTTAAAACTTAGNATGACTGATATTCAACAATTCGTATTACTGCCATGCTTGTGGTCATGGGCGCCGCGTTTTTGTTCCCAGTGAGGGCGGGAGACAACTTCAAACTTTCTGTGACCATATACCCACATTCATGTTAATCTTTTACCTCTATCGCTCTCTTACTGTGCTGTATGTTTCCACGTGTAGTTTTGCACGAGCAACGCTTATTTTCATACATAACAAGGTTTTAAACAACATAAGTTACAAACCGTTAAAAAAAAAAACATGATATTGAAATTTGGCTTGCGAGGGCAATTAAAGTCATAAGAGTGGATTTAAAACTTAGATCATATATTTAAATATTTGCAAACACTCATGTTTTAAAAATAAGGGGCAATTAATATGCTATAAGTTATAGTTATTACAAACTTAACTGTCTGCAAACCTGACGTTCCATTTGGCTGAGAAGTGTTTGGTCAAAAAGAAGGGAGGGGGGCGTCATCGCCCCTCTTGCCTCCCCTTGTACTCGGCGCCTATGATAGTTATTTCGAATGTAGCATGACATTATGTGCGAAGACACGACTAACCTCAGTTCGCCGGCACCGAGGTCCCTCAAGGCCACGGTGTAACCGTAGTAGCTGTCCTGCTGCGGGGACGACCACACGAGGGGGTAGCTGGTGTCCAGGTTGAAGGCCGCCACTCGCTGCCACAGCAGCACTGCCACCACCACCACAGCTAGCAGCATGTTGCCGTCTGACAGCCGCACTCTGTTGCCGCTTTCCCTCTGCTGCTAGATAACCCGCCAACTTCCGCCACGAGTCTTCGCCGGCAAGAGAGGACCCCTGCCTGAGTCATGGCACGGGCCTCTGCTGATAACGTCTACTTCCCGCCTCTCGACAAACACATGGGCCTAGTTGCGCAAAGATTCTGCATCTGCTTGCTACAAGATAGTTCTGAACTGTGCAAAACAGAACCATTCGGTTGTTTTTAAATTTAAAGTTTTTAACGTGTGGAATACGGCCAGTGAACACGCCATGTTAGAATTGTATTGTTGAATCCGCTTTATGTGACCGTCCAAGGAGCAACCACATCACCAGTCCAACGGGGGGGGCCCTTCTCCCTAACGAACCTGGTTCGATTCCCGCCGGGGTCATTCCCGGATTTTCGCATGTGTGAATGCCGCTCGTGAGCGGAGTTTGTCGGTGATCTCCTATTTCCCCGCCCTTACATTCCGGCGCTGCTCCATATGCATCTCGCTTCACCCTCATCGGCTCTCAAGACCTTGATTTTAAGAGCCGCCCAATGCTCTCCACTCCACTCCATTCCCACTGTCAACATTTTCGCCTTTTAACATGTTTGAAAATCAAGGTTGAAATGGCTTGTTTGACGAAGTTAAGGTTGTCAGATTGTTCCGTTAAAAAGTTGGTCAAATAATCTTGCATGTGTTTGGAAATCCGTCACACTGCGAAAGTTATGTACTTGACTAAGGTATTCTTGCTTTTTTTTTTTAATTTGACGTTTATTCTTTTTGCCAAGCAACTCAGAAATGGAAGGAATATTAAAAATTTTAAAACTTACATTTCTGAATAAAATTTAAATGATTATATTTGCGACACGATTGAAATTAATTCCCCCGATTTTTACAGTGGTATGAATAGTGCATTTTAAATAAAGAATATTTTCACAATGTTATTTTGTTTTATATAAAAGTGTTTTGTTATAATAAGCAGTGTTTTATTTTTCTTGTTATTTTCTAATTTTATAGGTTAAATCCAGCAAACCAATTTTTCAAATATTATACACTGAAGAGCCAAATAAACTGGTACGCCTGCCTAATATCGTGCAGGCNCCAGCAAACCAATTTTTCAAATATTATACACTGAAGAGCCAAATAAACTGGTACGCCTGCCTAATATCGTGCAGGGCCCCCGCGAGCACGCAGAAGTGCCGCAAGACGACGTGGCGTGGACTCGACAAATGTCTGAAGGTATGCCGGAGGCATTGAAATCTGCGCCAATTTGAGAAAGGGTTGCACGTCTGTCACGTTTAATGANCCCCCCGCGAGCACGCAGAAGTGCCGCAAGACGACGTGGCGTGGACTCGACAAATGTCTGAAGGTATGTAGGAGGCATTGAAATCTGCGCCAATTTAAGAAAGGGTTGCACGTCTGTCACGTTTAATGATTCTCGTCAGTCGTCGTTTGTCCCGTTCGTTCACGATCTTTTTCCTACCACAGCGATGTCGAAGATTTGATGTTTTACCGGATTTCCGATATTCATGGTACACTCATGAAATGGTCATACGTGAAAATCCAAATTTTATCGCTACCCCGGAGATGCTATGTCCAATCTCTCGTGCGCCGACTATGACACTACCTTCAAACTCACTTAAATCTTGATAACCTGCCATTGTAGCAGCAGTAACCGATCTAGCAACTTTGCCAGGCGCTTGTTGTCTTATATGGGCGCTGCCGGCCACATCGCGTTACTCTGTTTGGTTCCATACCTCTGTTTTTTTGCATACGCACGCCTATACCAGTTTTTTTTTTTTTTTTTTTTTTGGCTCTTCAGTGTATAAAAAGAGAAGTCATGCAAAATTTTTAGGCAAATATGACTGCGCTAGAAACAGCGCAGTGGTAGCGTGGTAGCGTTATCATTTTTGCCAACCTTGTTTGACCAACTAGGTTTGAAAGAGATTGATGGAAAAGTTTCATAATGTGGCAGGGGTTTCATTGCTAAATAATTTTACAAACAATGTCCTTGTGGCTTTCGTCAACGACACAAAATAATTACTTTTTTAAAGAATTAATTTGAACGACAGGCACAGAAAAATACCATACAATTATCAATTAAAGGATTGACTATTTATCTCTGATCATCTCATGTTGCGTCATGTGTGGGTATGGTTCTTTCTTTGGCAGTGTAAGCAAGGTGACGCGTATATATCAATCATGGATAAGATTTAAAGTTAAGCTAAGAGTGAGCCTTTGCTGTCAGCTGACAATTGTGTGCGTAGCTGTTTATTAATCCGGCCTGCATTCCATTCATCTTGCGAAGTCGGGTACCCTTTCTCCTTCATAAAACTATAAACTCCAAACTCACGTACGCAAGGTTCTTCAAGGCTACTCCATCAATATATTGTACGGTGAAGTATACAGAAACAAGTATTTACTGATAACTAACGAGCCTACTTTCCTCTACGTGGGTGCAAATACATTTTAGAGAAGTTCTTGAAAGCTTAGAAGGTAGGTAGGCGTTGACGTCTCTTTGACAGAAATATCGTTAGAGATGAAACCATAAACATGTGAAACAGTACAAAGGCAATTAAACTACAGAAGCTACTTGCCCGGAATTCTAATTCAGTAAAACTCAAAGATTAAGCTAGCTTGCAATCAACTGCATCACGGAGGTAGAAATTACAGCATTAACTTCAGATGTTATCAGTGCAATGTTTATGATGATAGGGTTCTCTAACCTGAAATATTTACTCATCCATCATTTCGAAAATAAGTGTCTGAGCCACTAAAAAGCATAAGTTTACATGGCATACCATAGCGCCACTTGTATAAAATATTTAATGTAAATTGGTTGATTGGTCTCCGAGATGACATAAAAACCTTTTTTTTTCTTAAATGGGCTATCTTACAAAATTGGTTAAAAAGAGGCTCTATACACAATGTTTTAATAGATAATGGCATCATAAAAAGTTTTATTGAAAGTGTTAAACTGTTAAATAGATATGCCAAACATATAAAAATATATATAGCCGCGATTTTTTTAATTATTATGGGAATTTGACCCTATTTTAATCATGTAGGGTAACATTACATAGCCTTCTGTAGGTGTTCAAAATTTTGGGAAATTAGCCTAATTATTCCGCAAATATGACAAAATATTCAGTTTACTCACCTGACACTACGCCGCAAAAAATCCTGAAAAGGAGGATGTATGTATGTATATCAGTTAACTGATTCTCGAGATATGTCATAAAACCTCCTTTGATCATTCGACGATCTTCATAAATGGAGGGCAAAAAGTTTATACACTAGCACATTCGATTATTCTCATAGATACAATATACAAAGTTAAATTTTAATCGGTTACATAATTTTTGTTACAAAGTTAAAATGGTTGGATACGCACCATTCATAAAATAAGATACTTACATACTTAGAACAAATAAAATTATATTGCCTACTACAGTACAACTTCTTTGCTAAATTTGAAAGAAATTGGTTGATTTTTTTTCCCAGATACGGCATAAAAATTATATTATTTCATTTATGGCTATCTTTTAAAATGGCAGAGAAATGGAGCTTTGAAAAGACAATTATGATGGATATAACTGATACTGTNCCTCTCTCTCTCTCTCTCTCTCTCTCTCTCTCTATCTCTCCTTTTCCTGGAGATTACGTTGTATTTAAAGCTTTAAAGAAATATGAGGCTCCTGTAAGAAGCCAAAATGTGTAGCTTTTGAGCAGCATAAATAAAATAAACAGAAAAAAATATATAAACTGACCGAGGTTAGTCTGACATTTGGTGTCAGAATTGTTTAGTTTCTTAACTTTTAAGGGAGCAGTGGACGTATTTTTTGTCTTTTTATGGTTNGACATTTGGTGTCAGAATTGTTTAGTTTCTTAACTTTTAAGGGAGCAGTGGACGTATTTTTTGTCTTTTTATGGTTTAATTTTGTGGTTTTGTGGATTTAAAGTTATTGGTTTCGGGTTGTAATATTTGCGTGGGTGAGAATGGTTTGACCAACATTGTCTCCGTACATTTTCTTTATTTTCATTCTTCGCAGTACTCTGGCAACGGAAATACTTTCTATTTCATTACTTAACGTTACTCGTGAAGATAAGAAGACGTGTGTGTTAATCGTGAAAGTGTTGGGTTTGTCAGATCGATATCAGCACCCGTTCGAGGCAGTGTAGAATGATACGGGCTTAGTTTAAATGGTGTCGAGTTGGTACAATGTGAGTCTAAATGGTACTGAGTTGAATACAATGGGCACTCTGTGCTCGACCAGCACATTTTGAGTGCGCGGATTGCCGAAGATGGTTTTTCACTGCCTTTGGAACTGTAAAATGTCGGAAATGACTGGTGGGATCATGAACAGTACTCATTGTTGTCGCTGGAGACGGGACTCTACTTTCCAGATGTTTTCGCTGGGGCCATTTGAGTCGTCTTGTGGATGCGTTCTTGAACTGTTAACCCTGAGCCTACAGCCTTGATTATTTCTGATTTCACGGTGGGATAATAGAAGATGCTTCTTGAGAACCAGATGCCAATGGTGTAGTTCTGCAATGAACTGAACTGTGATGATTAATTAGGTTCTCAGATTGCTCGTATTTTTTGTTAAATCAAAATTGAACTTCTGTCAGAATATTTCAACAATCTCCATATGTTTCCATTCCTTATATCAAGGTTGGGAAATCCTTGTTAATTAGTGGATAGGAAAGCTAATTGTGTGCGGTGTTTTTTTGGAGGGGGGAGGCGTTGTCACTGTTGTTATTTGGTAAGCAGGTTAAAGTTGTCAGATTTTATGCCAGCACCTACTTTTTATTCCCCAATCTTGAGACCTGATGATGTATGTGACACTGAACTTGTGTTATGTGTGTTTGATACTGCCAAAAATTATGTTATAGTATTGCTGATGGTTTAGTGGGATGACTCGTCGCTAGGCTGATTGTGGAGCAGTGAGACGCCCTCGGGAACCCATACATTTGTTGTTACTGCTGAACCTCGACCTTCCTGTCTTGATCGGATCTCCTTGACAACATTCCGCTTTGCCAATCTGCCAGTATGGACACCAATCGAGTCAATTATATCAAAATCACTCAATATTTTCAGAGACTCTGGACCCTCGCTTGAAAGATAAACCAAAATGCGACTAAAAAGGTGCTGATAATATAGAAAAAGTTTGAAATTCTTTTTTAAAAAATGGTATTTATTTATTCAAAATTGATTTGTAAAATAAAATGAAAAGAAAAATCAAAAATATATAAAATTGTAGAAATAAATTACTGTTTGATAAATTATAACTACGACAGATTATCTGTAGCAACAATTAATTGGTAAAAGGCATCTGCTTCGAATGATTTGGCCATTTTACTACAGATGATCTGAGGAAAATAGCCCAGACGAGGCCGGAAATGCCAACAACGATTTGGAAGTTAAATAATGCAATAGTTTGTTTTGTAAAATATTTAAGTGGGTAACACTGGTAGAACAGGGAGTTGTAGAGAGAGAGTTACCAACGACACAAAAAGCTGAGTGGGTTGCCCAACAGCTTACATTTAATGGCGTTAAGTCAGATATTCGGAACGACCTAAAATGTATTTTTTAATGTTTATTTGCCAAATGCAGCTGTAAGTGTTGTGTTGGTGAAATAAAAATAAATTGTAACGCCTCAAATAACCGCTACTTTTGCCTCTTACAGCTATCTCATTTAATCTCTGTAATGTNGCCAAATGCAGCTGTAAGTGTTGTGTTGGTGCAATAAAAATAAATTGTAACGCCTCAAATAACCGCTACTTTTGCCTCTTACAGCTATCTCATTTAATCTCTGTAATGTGTTTGTTAATGTAACATTTATTTGTTTTATTTATTATTTATTTGTGGCAGATATAGTTTATTTACTCCAGATCTAATTTTCGTTATTAATTGTAAGTTGTAATTTCAGAAATAGTATTTCAGTGTAGTTACGTTTTTAGATCTTTCTGTTTTCAATCACAAAGGTATGTATGTGAGCCATTTTGCATAGAGGAATTTGTTGTTTGGTTGCCATGGTAACGCATGACGTAGATATGATGTAGCCATCTCGTGATTGGCGCGATGTTTTAAGGCGTCGTTTAAGTATGCAGCTTTAGATGTTTCTAGCCATCTTGTTTCCGTCAGGTAGGTGGTGATCTAGTGGGTCAACGGCCTGATAAGTAATTTATAATTTTCTGGTTAGATTGGCAGAGTCTAGTACCGTATTGCAGACTGCCGACAGGGCAAAGACGCGCGGCACTGAAGAGTAATAAATTATTCTGTGCGCGCTACATAAGCGAGTTATAATTTAAATTCCAGGTAGAACTACCGCGACATGCGTGTAGTGCGGTATAGACTGTAGTAACGTACCTCAGGCCCGAGAGCCTTGTGAGGGAAGATTAATGCCAGCGACCGGTGGAACCAGCCTAAGAAGATTCCACGAGATGTTAATGCTATCAGGATTTTTAAGCTAAGTATTTTGATTTTCGATGCAGACACTGCATCAATAAAATAATTAATATTTTTTTAGAATTAACTTGGCTTACGTTTACGCCATCTTGGATCTTCAGTATGTTGAAGTTGCTCTGCTCACTTGCATACGAAGCCCTGAACAGACGTCTTGTATTCTCCCAACTGAGTTGGTGTGAGAAAAACTATTAAATTATTTTAATATACATATTTCTGCAGGACATTTAAGAAGCTTGGAAAATATATAATTATTTCTGAACTTTAAAAAGAGATACGTACGAGAAGGCTACACTCATAGTTACTGCCACACAAAGTAAAGTTCATTTTGAAGCTAGTAATGAATTTCGTCACAATATTAATTTATTTCATGATGTTCAGATCAAAATATTTATTTTAAATTAAATACAATCTGCCTTCATTGAAGTCTATGTGTGTACTTATTGGTCAGTATCTAGTGGTAGTTTTGAATAATGTTTCTTCCTAGCGTCTCCGGTATGTTATTTGTAGTCTACGGAGACTGGCTGCTACAAGTGTTCCTGGCATAAAAATCTTTTGTAAGGTTCAAAAATGTGTGGTAATATGTATCTGGTGTTTGTGTGTTATGTTTGCTGGGAATTCATTATTGTCCTGTGGAGCTGGGCAAGCTTTAAACCACAGGTCAGCATTCACGCGGTTAGTAGCGACAAAAATTGTAAATCCAAAATAAGATTGTTATTCTATTTCCCCATCTCACATTGTACTACATAAGTATTTGGCGCCCAACGTGGGGTCCTGAATATGGGCAACAGTCATTCCACTAACACCTGAATACTCCGTTTGATGAGTAGACAGCAGCGTACAACATACAATCTCCGAAACACAACACCCATTAATTACAAGATATTAGAACTTGTAACATAAATTGAGGAAATTACACAGGTTATCAGTTTGGTAGTGGAGCGAAGCACAAAAAAAAACACAAACAGAGCAGACACCCCCGGAAGTAGGAAACAGCTACAGAGTCAGAGCAAAATACTTCTACTAACACAGCTACTATGAGCCAGGGCAGTTTTCCCCTCGACCTTTTTCAGCAACTTACACACATGATGAGCGAACTGTTAGATGTTAGAATGCACTGTTGAACACCTGGGGGTACGCATAGCTGATCAGGCTATCATAAGACAGGTACAAAAGCAAGAATTGAAAGAACACACTGCGGAGCAGGTTAGTAAAAATAGCGGACAGTTGAAAGAACGATTGAGAAAACATGCAGCAGAGCAAATTAAGGGGCTAGAAAGGAACTTGCAGGAGCGGTACACTGTGTGGACCGAAAATTTTTACAGATACAATGAGAAGTTACCACCATGCGTAAGGAAATAGCTGCTACCAGGGAAAGCTTTGAAAAGGTCAAAGAACAAAACACTGTGATGGAGCAGCGCATTAACATGCTATAAATCCTACCTACGTCAGATGTAAGTAAACCCAGCTCACATTAATTAGCAGGTCAGTTACCAACTTGACTCATTTCATAATCACTTATAACACAGACTAGGGCAGGTTGAAAAAGCCAACACTGTGGAAATAACCGGTGTTAAACGACCAGCTATATCAGGTCGGTAGCAAGGTCGGCAAGCTAAGCCAGGTGGTGGCTAACATGCATAACCTGTAAAACTCACCTAACACTGCCAGTAGTACCGAAATAATTTCTGGTGAACACACTGATTCTCAGCTAATCTCGCCGCATAAAGTCACTTGTATACCCACCACTACACAGAACCTAACATCCAGTGCACCCATTTGTACACTGATGCACCAACTTTCCAAATTATGGGTGGAGCAGCTACCTCGATTTGAAGCAAAATTAGGAGATAACCTCATCAATTTCTTGCTGAGGTTCGAGAAGTATGCCAGCTTATTTGGACTGACAGACATTGACATGATCCGCTGTCTAAATCTCGCGTTAAGGTCGACCACGTACTATTGGTTGGAAGTTGTGAGAACCACAGTACGCTGAGTTCAAAAGCAACTTCATAGAACACTTCTAAAATAAGAAAATCCAGGGAAATTTGAGGGCTCATTAACACGCAAAGAGAAGATCCTGGAAGCACATTTGTCCGAGGTGTATGAAAATTCCCGACACATGACACCTTCCATAAGCGATTAGGAATTTATCGCAATGGTGCTACGCCAGTTACCCTATCGTTACCAATCTCATTGGACAGGCAGAATGGATAGCGACTTGGTTTCATTTCGAGAAGGTTGACTGGCCTTCGGCCAGATTGAGCGCCTCCAAAGAACACACGCCAACAGGGAAGCTGAGATACATGGACCGCAGAAACGAAACCCGCCTTTGTGCCCAGGCCATCAAAACAGAGAATTTCGTCCACCTCCTTGGCATGATCAAGTTCCTAGGGTAAATGCGTACCAGCTCCAAAACTTTCAGCACTACCAAATTCTCAGTCAGCAATATCACCGGGGAGGCCAACGATATTATCGAGGTCGAAAATACTACTCTAGTAGAAGGTACAACCGCGGTCGGAGACACCGTGGCCACGGAGAATCCGACAGCGATCAGGAAGGGTACCGGTGGCAAGAGCGGACGCAGAGAAGATGAGCGTCTACAGCTTCAACAACCATCGCAGTCACCTTCACAGGGACAGATCCAGCGGCGTAGTAACAAGTGGAGGTGGCATATCAAGGGGATCCCCCCCCCCGGTCCCTTTTTTTTTAATGTAAAAAAATTCCCTGCCTTCTTCCATCACATTATTCTTTTTTCTACGTCTGTCAAATAAATACTCACTGTTCTTTTTTTCCGCGTCTGGAAAATGTTGCTTTTTATCTGTCTGGCTGTTTCATCTTTTTATTTCGTGCGTAAGCCAATGAAGGTATTTTCAAGAATGTGTTCAGAGAGAAAAAATTATCCCTGGAACTAATTTGTTTGTTGTTTCTCTGCTGACTTCTAATACCGCTTGTGCTCGCTTGAGTAAAAGCAGCATCGTAGTAAAACTATAATCGACTTTCGCACAGGAAGCAGCAGCATTTGTGGTGATATCGATGCCGTGACCATGTTGTTTATATCTACTTAAGTAAGAGTCACTTTAATACATTTCGTTTTGATGTGTTCAGATTGAGCGTTGGTTACGTACTGTAGCTTTTATTGACAGTGTTTGTTTTTCATACTACTTCGCAAAATAAACTGACCAGATTTTTGAAACTAGGTCCGAAAAGAAAAAATGAAAATTAACGTGTTAGTGATGTTGAAAATGATGGCGTTGATGCTGTCAAAACCAAAATACAATGTGCAACAGCAAGTAAATCCAATAATGAAACTTAGGTTGAGGTATTTTACTTGTGCAAAAGCAAAACTACAATACCACCTGCAGAGTATGAACCTACAGTAACTGCTCATGTAAACGACATTTCCTTGTTTGTGAATAGAAGATTAAATGAAGTTGAAAAACCGCAGTTACTTCAAAATTCGTGGGAGCCACCAAAAAATTATATATTCCCCTTAATTGACAGATACAAAGATAAAAAACTAAATATGTGATTTCAATATCAGTGGCTAAATGAGTTTGATTGGCTATCCTATTCAAAAATTATCAAGGAGATTTTTGTAAATATTGTGTCGTATTTTCTGAGACGGGAGGGATGGCAGTCAGGCTTTAGGCCAATTGGTAAAGTCGAAATTCAACAAATGGAAGAAGGCGAAGGAAATGTTCAGGCAGCATGTGGAAAGTGTTTCAAAATCGTTGGACTTTTTTAACTTTGTTAAAGACAGATCCCAAAATATTATAAACAAAATTGATTAAGTCAGGGAATAGCAATTTTAAAAAAATCGGAAGTACTTGGGACTTATTATTGAGTGCACCATTTTGTGTGGCAGACAATAAATATCATTACGTGGCAATCGTGACAGTGATAAAATTGTTGTGGTAGACATTGACGACAGAAGCGGCAGTAACACAAATTAAGGAAACTTTCGTGCCATCATAAAATAAAGCTACTGGGGACAACGACTTACGCTCGATGTTGGGAGGCTGTGGTACAGGTGTAGGAGAGAGGAGTAAATACAGTCATACTATACAAAATGAGATTTTAGAGTGCTGCAATCAGATTATTTTGAAAAAAAAAGTGGTTTCTAAAATCAACGACGCTAAGTATTTCTCTGTTTTTCCAGACGAAACAACAGACATATCAAATGTATAGCGAGTTACTATTTGTGCGAAATATGTATACTGTAGTTGTGAGATAAAATAGGACACCCTGCAGTTTTTCGAAACCAACTCTTTGAAGAGACAGGACTTGGTAGTAATCATTCTTAATGGACGAATTCAGTGTGGTATAGATTGTGAACATAGAATTGGCAAGGGATACGATGGTGCAGGTAACATGTCAGGTAAATATAATGGTGTACAATCCATCGTCAAGAAAACATACCCTAAGGCTATTTATGTGCATTGTGCTGCACATTCTCTTAATTTGGCCACCACAATATCAAGTGAAATTCAAGCACTGAGGAACTATCTTTGNAATTCTTAATGGACGAATTCAGTGTGGTATAGATTGTGAACATAGAATTGGCAAGGGATACGATGGTGCAGGTAACATGTCAGGTAAATATAATGGTGTACAATCCATCGTCAAGAAAACATACCCTAAGGCTATTTACGTGCATTGTGCTGCACATTCTCTTAATTTGGCCACCACAATATCAAGTGAAATTCAAGCACTGAGGAACTATCATTGAGCTGTGGNTGAGCTGTGGAAAATCTACTACTTTTTTAACACTCCTAAGCAAAAGGCAGTATTATCATATGTAATTAAAACAGTGATGCCACCCCTAGTGCACGAACTCTGAAGAAACTGTGCTACGAGATGAATAGCCAAGTATGATGCAGTATATGATTTCATTGAGTTGTTAGAATATACGCACAAAGCTTTAGATGGGATTTGAAGATGGAATAACACAACATCAACAGATGCAAAAATTTTACTCAATGCAATGGACTTCGATTTTTTTTTGTATGGTGTTGGAACACAAATAATTACAAACAACAAAACTGATTTAAAACCTGTATTTTGCCATATAAATATTTATAATGACACAGCGCCCTAAAAATGGTTACAAACAACTTTGGCATTTATTAAAACTGATAATCACAAACGTTACTAGATTCCAGATCCATACAAAATATTTAAAATTTAACTGAACATATTAGAAAATGCAGAATAAATCAGTTAATTGCTCAGTAAAATAGAGAATATTTAAAACATGATATGCAAATTACCAATAGAATGNATGCAGAATAAATCAGTTAATTGCTCAGTAAAATAGAGAATATTTAAAACATGATATGCAAATTACCAATAGAATACAATGTTTTAAAACGATTATGATTTGCAGAATACAATTAAAGCATTACGCTAACTAGACATGTAAATATGAGCCATTACTACAAAAAAAGAAGATAGCTGACGTGACCAAGCTTGGCTACGACGATAAAGCCAACTTGATCTGCAGTGTTTCCAGAGTTGTGAAGTAATATGTGTGTGCCCGGCGCCACAGCTCTGCGGTGAGCTGATGAGATGTAGGGTCGTTTGGCCGACAGCCTAGGGACTCTGGTAAACACTCCGTCATACACATGTTGCCGAGGTTGTGGGCCACCTTGCACGCCTTACTTGAGTATCAATAAAAACAGTGGTGCTGGTTGTTAAGGTATTTATTACCCCGTTATGTACACTCAACTATACAGAAGACACGTGGCCTGAATGGCCCGGAAC
>NQII01004017.1:201044-230369 GCA_002778355.1 Clitarchus hookeri
AAGCCACCGCGCAGAGTAGAAAAAGATGAAGACGTCTGGCGCGGCGAGCGCTAGCGTCGCAATATCATTATTTGTAATTAATGAAGTGTTTGGATGTGGGCTGCCCCTATGCAGGCAATTTCAGAAATATTCCTTGGACTTGAAAGCAGCTGTTATGATTGCCGAAGATGCTGTCAAAGAACTAAAAAGAAGCAGAGGCCATTCAGAGCAAGAGTTCGAGGTTGAATATAAACAAGCGAAGTCGGTGGAAGACTCTCTATTAGTAGAGGAGTCGGTAAAAATAATTTCCAAGTTTAAAGAAAAATACGACAAATTTTGTTATAAGTACATTAGAAGATTGCTATAGATTGGCTATTTTAATCCCTGATATTGATTACTTTATTATTCAGCTAGAAGAAAGGTTTGTTAACCACAAGCAAGTGTTTGGTGGTTTTATGTGTCTCCTTGAAAGTGGTACGACAGAAGATGACAGAACAATGTGTGAGCATTTAACAGAATTTTATGCACCAATTGTTCAAAAAAATTCTTATTGTGAGTTTAGGCTTTGGAAAATAAGGTTAGCAAAGGGAAATGTGACATGTAANAATTCTTATTGTGAGTTTAGGCTTTGGAAAATAAGGTTAGCAAAGGGAAATGTGACATGTAAAACTGCAATCAAAGCTTTGAAAAAGTGTGATTATGAGGTTTTACCTAACATTTTCAAGCTTCTTCAAATTTTGTGCACTCTGCCAGTTTCGACATCCACCGCAGAGAGATATTTTCTGCGCTGAAACGGATAAAAACCTACCTGAGAAATACTACATCTCAATCAAAACTAAATGGAATTGCAGTGCTATCAATTCACANACGTCTGGCGCGGCGAGCGCTAGCGTCGCAATATCATTATTTGTAATTAATGAAGTGTTTGGATGTGGGCTGCCCTTATGCAGGCAATTTCAGAAATATTCCTTGGACTTGAAAGCAGCTGTTATGATTGCCGAAGATGCTGTCAAAGAACTAAAAAGAAGCAGAGGCCATTCAGAGCAAGAGTTTGAGGTTGAATATAAACAAGCGAAGTCGGTGGAAGACTCTCTATTAGTAGAGGAGTCGGTAAAAAGAATTTCCAAGTTTAAAAAAAAATACGACAAATTTTGTTATAAGTACATTAGAAGATTGCTATAGATTGGCTATTTTAATCCCTGATATTGATTACTTTATTATTCAGCTAGAAGAAAGGTTTGTTAACTACAAGCAAGTGTTTGGTGGTTTTATGTGTCTCCTTGAAAGTGGTACGACAGAAGATGACAGAACAATGTGTGAGCATTTAACAGAATTTTATGCACCAATTGTTCAAAAATATTCTTATTGTGAGTTTAGGCTTTGGAAAATAAGGTTAGCAAAGGGAAATGTGACATGTAAAACTGCAATCAAAGCTTTGAAAAAGTGTGATTATGAGGTTTTACCTAACATTTTCAAGCTTCTTCAAATTTTGTGCACTCTGCCAATTTCGACATCCACCGCAGAGAGATATTTTCTGCGCTGAAACGGATAAAAACCTACCTGAGAAATACTACATCTCAATCAAAACTAAATGGAATTGCAGTGCTATCAATTCACAGAAGCATTCATTTGAATGCTTGTGAATTTATCAATGAAACAGCCAAATCGGCATGCAAGATTGTTTCGTAATGTATGAGCTATTAACGGGTGTCTTGATAGTTAACTAAATAAAATTATTGAGTGTATACTTTTGTGATAAAGTTCTGTCGAAATATTTAATTTTGGTTACAATAGTAATACCCTCTCTAAGTACAGGTATTTGCATTTATTTCTAATGGTGAGTTTTCTACTAATTATTGTGTATTAAATAATAAAATTCAAATACTTTAAAAATGTTAATTAGCTTTAAATACACTTAAATAGCACCATATTAAACATCGATATTTAATATTTCCCCGAGGGCAAAAATCTTTTGGACNCCCCCCCCTTTATACCACCATCACCACTAAGTCTAAAATCGTTCCTGCGCCACTGGACAGAACCAACAAGAAAACACAGGATAAAAACGTAATAATTTTCACCGAAGGCCTAATTTATCTGGCAAGCAAAGGCCAGGGCATAACCAAGTATCGCAAGGAGACAGTCAAAGTCAACCTCCGCCAGTACCATTTGGTCAAGGCAGTAACTATGTGGTTCCACCAAAACTAGGATATTTCACAAATCAGGAACCCTTGGACCAACGAATATGTGCGTTTTTCCCTACACCACCAGGTAGTAATAGGATAAACCAAATGAATGGACATCTGGTTAATCAAGGTAACAGGAAGTTAAACAACTAAGGGTCAGTGAAGAAGGGACTCAATCGCTTACCTGCATACCACAGAACATAACCACGGAGTCCAACATCACACCAGCTAAGTGCGAGAAATCATACAAGAGCTCACGGAATTAACAGAGGTAGTCGTGAACACAGTTTTGTTCGGGAAAACAGACCGCGAATNGAAATCATACAAGAGCTCACGGAATTAACAGAGGTAGTCGTGAACACAGTTTTGTTCGGGAAAACAGACCGCGAATTTTTACTGCAAGAGTCGACAGAAGAAATAATAAATTAATCAGGAAATGCTGTGTCCGGAATTAAAACTGACTGTGGTATTAAGGTACCGTGTTTACTAGACAGTGGGGTGGAAGTAAGGTGTATTTCCGAGAACCTAATAAAAAGTACACAAACTTCAGGACACAGGTTACCTACGATTCCAGTACCACGACTGAAAATTATTGCAGCTACCTGAAAAGCTAGTAAAGGGGGTAATCCAGCTAATGCTACTGACTAGAAAGTCTAGGTAAACCCAAGGAGTTGTTAGTCTTAGTTATTAAGGGCCTTAGCAAGCAACTTATTTTAGGCGTAGAATTTTTCACCAATTTTAAATTCAAGTTTAATTTGGGTGGCTAGATGGTGAGTGTACCAGACAGTGTAATCGACGCAGTTATTTCTCCTGAGAGCTGGAAATGGTCTGACAAGTTTGTGGGTTTATTAAGAAAGGACCTATCCCAGATAAATCTACCTGTATGCACGAGTGTCACAGCTACGCATGATGACATTTACCAAGCAGTAGCCAGTGTGAATGTGCTAGACAGACGCCAGAAGTTGAAGCTAGAACAGCTACTATTTTCAAATCAGGTAATTTTTTCTGAAAAAACATGGGCGAAACCAATTTTTTATTCAAGTCACGCTGGGCCAACCATTTCAGTGCAAATCCTATCCAATACCCGCAAAATACATCAGTGANACTAGAAAGTCTAGGTAAACCCAAGGAGTTGTTAGTCTTAGTTATTAAGGGCCTTAGCAAGCAACTTATTTTAGGGGTAGAATTTTTCACCAATTTAAAAACAAGTTCAATTTGGGTGGCTAGATGGTGAGTGTACCAGACAGTGTAATCGACGTAGTTATTTCTCCTGAGAGCTGGAAATGGTCTGCCAAGTTTGTGGGTTTATTAACAAAGGACCTATCCCAGATAAATCTACCTGTATGCACGAGTGTCACAGCTACGCATGATGGCATTTACCAAGCAGTAGCCAGTGTGAATGTGCTAGACAGACGCCAGAAGTTGAAGCTAGAACAGCTACTATTTTCAAATCAGGTAATTTTTTCTGAAAAAACCTGGGCGAAACAAATTTTTTATTCAAGTCACGCTGGGCCAACCATTTCAGTGCAAATCCTATCCAATACCCGCAAAATACATCAGTGAGGCGGAAGAATATTTAAGGTTAATATTATCCTGGAATATAAATAGGCATGCCTCTAGTCCGTATTGCAATCCGATGATCTGCGTTCTGTTACAATTTGTGATCAGGTCTTAGCTGGACGGCCTGCCTGATCACACCTTCACATATTTATCCAGGACACGGGCCAAGATTTCGCTGAAACTAGTTATGAAATGAAATCGCAAACCACAGAAACCCCCTCCACCGGCCAATAAATGAGGACAACGCAGCCAATATATGGGCAGTGTAGCTCGTGGGCGGTGTCTTTTGTCGTCGGGCCATTGGAACGAGAAGACCACTGAAGATGGGTGTGTCCGGGAGTTGATTTCCGCCATCTTAACCAGCCTCCGTAATCGTGAACAAGGTAGGGACTCTCAAATTAGACTTTACTGAGAATGTGGCTGGTTAAATATTTATTATATAAGTTAATATTTCAGTGTATTTGTATAGCTCCCCCCACGCATATTAAATCATGTTTATATTAAAATAATATTGTACAACCTTAATGTTAAATAAACTCCTTTTATGTAGTGTTCATTACATAACAAGCATTTAAACTATAGCCAATGTAAGCAATAACAGACCCCCTAAGTTAAGAATCTTCATGTTAGGGGTTAAAAACTATTTATTCATAACAGTTCGCAAAAAGGATGGGTCAGTGCGCTTGTGCCGGGACGCAAGAAAACTAAACGACAACACAAGGGAAAATCCGCGTCAGACGGAAGAATTGTTAAGTCTGCACCAGGGAGTGAAGTTCATGTCTACGATTGATTTGACACATGGATATTGGCAAATTCCTTTGGCCGACGCAGCGCAGCAGAACACCGGATTTCTTTTCCGAAACCGACAGCTCGTCTTTGAAGTGCTCCCATTTGTATTATGTAATGCCGTGGCCCAGTTTACTCGCTGTATGAGTGTAACCCTGGGGGAAGAGAGTGCAGACTTCGCGAGGTCGTATGTAGACGACATAGGTACTTATTGTGTCTAACACCTTTGAGGAGCACATAGAACACCGGAAAATAGTACTCGCCAAGTTAGCTGAAGCCGGAATGACAGTTAAACTTACGAAGTCATTGTTCTGCAGGGAAGAGGCACCGTTCCTAGGGCACATCCTCCCGCCTACAGAAATACGGACTGCACCGGACAAGATCGTGGCCCTCACGCATTTCCCTACCCTACGAAACGTCAAACAACTTCGTGCGTTTCTGGGAGTAGTAGGCTTCTATCGCAATTATTCCAACAGAGATGCAGAAATTAGTTTGCCCTTGTTTGAACTTCTGCGAAAATGTGTACCATGGGATTGGAAAGAAGACAGGCAAAGAGCTTATGAGGCCGAGAAGAACTTATTTTTGAAGGACCAGGTGATACACCATCCCATATAAGAGGTGACTTACTATCTTTATGCCGATGCTTCAAACAACGCCTTGGGAACGAAGCTAGCACAGCTGGGAGAAGACGGTATCGAATGGACTGTAGCAATGGCCAGTCGTACGCTTAACAAGGCGGAGAAAAATTACTCTGTGACCGAGAAAGAAATGTTAAGCAATGTTTGGTCCCTGCAACACTTAAGGAATATTTTCCTTTGGAGAGAAAATATTTCTTCAGGCTGATCACCAGGCCCTACTTAGTTTGAAAACAGGTAAGATATTTGGCAGTCGATTAACCCACTGGGCACTATTAGTATAAGAGTTCGACGTGGAATTCCAACACATCAAAGGTGCAAAGAACATTGCGGCAGACTATCTGTGCCGCATACCCGACGGCACTCCTCATAGTTAGGAAAAACGACCGCGTGAATTTTCCGTAGCGCAGGTAAAATGATAGCGAACACCTACTGTACATTGGCAAAGTACATTACAGCATATGAAAGAAGACCGGAAAAATGATCCGTCCTGTGGCAAGATAATTGAGAAGATACATCAAGCTTCACCAGAACACCCGTTAAAGAATATTTTCTGCCTTACTTAAGAAGGAATTTTGCTTCGTCGAGTCCAGCGTAAGTCAATGTTTGATGATGACTGGAAGATAGTAGAGTGTCGGAGAAGCTGCAGCTACAGCTAGTAACAGACACGTATAAAATGCTGGGATGTCGGCAGTAAGAAAACTTACGAAGCTGTATGTCGTCAGTTCTACTAGAATAAAATGAAATTATTGGTCACGAATGCAGTTCGGACGTGTGTCCTGTGTCAGCACTGCAAGCATCAACATTAAAATCTGATGGGTGAGTTGCAACCCATAATCCCCAGTAAATCACTCGAATTGTTGTCAGTCGACTTGTCCGGTCCATTGCCTAGGTCCAAGGCTAGCATTACCTACATTTTTGTCGTAATGGACGTATTTTCAAAATTCACGAGATTGTATGCTATAGTTCAAGCGAATTTCCACACTGTGCTGAATAAGTTGAAACTGTTCGTTAAAAAAGTAAGGCTGCCGACGTGCGTACTCTCAGATAAGGGTACTCAATTCACTGGTCGTATCTGGCAAGGAGTATGCGAAATGAAAATCCTGCCCACAACTAAGGCCGTTAGAGACTCGCAAATAAATCTGTTGGAATGCCGTATGAAAAGCCTAGGAATCATGCTGCAAACTTTCTGCCACGCCTTGTAACAAAGCTGGAGGAATATGTTTTGAACCATGTGGTANGATAAGCTAAAGATGGTTGAATATGTTTTGAACCATGTGGTACACATGTCTACCACCCTAACTCCGTGGGAAGTGTTGACTGGACAGCAATCGTTGGTATTTGACCTCACCAAGTTACCATTGCCACCCACAACTACAGAAGAAAAGGATATACCGGCAGAAGAATTACGTGAATAGATGACCCGCATTGTCGTTTAATCATCGCAGCGGAAAGAAGACGCAAAAACAAGAAGTTATCTAAATTGCAAAAGTTTCAGCAAGGACACCTTGTGCTTATACGATCGGCGATCATAATTATACATTGGGATCATATCACCAAGTAATTACTACTATTATTTGAAGGGCTTATGGGGTATCTAACGTCTCGAAAGGAAACTGCTATGAGCTGACGGACCCCACCAATGGAGAAGTACAAGGAAAGTTTAACCTCACAGCGTTACGAGCAGAGAATACGTTTGCACGGCGAGCAGGTTAAATGATAAACTTTGAGGAAGTTGATGGTATGCAGTGTTTAAATGTAGTTGTTATTCAGGAGGCCTTTTATTTTTATAGCGTGAAGGTAGTTGAAGAGTTTGCGTGGAATTGAATTACTGCAACCAAGTGAAACCACGCAACTAATTCAGGGGGTCCCAAACTTAATCAGTTAGTGGCGCACTTACAGGTTTAGTATATTGTCCCGGCACCATTCTCAAAATATGTGTACAATTACGTTAATCAGGCACACAAATGAAAACANGAAATGAAAACAACTGTTTGGTAACCAAAACTAAACTTTAGTTAAACCTCACAATGTGAGGTTTGTATGTGAGAATCACATATTTATTATAGTTAACNCAAATGAAAACAACTGTTTAGTAACCAAAACTAAACTTTAGTTAAACCTCACAATGTGAGGTTTGTATGTGAGAATCACATATTTATTATAGTTAANGTAACCAAAACTAAACTTTAGTTAAACCTCACAATGTGAGGTTTGTATGTGAGAATCACATATTTATTATAGTTAACACACAATAATATATTAAAATTGAAAGAAAAATATTAAAATACAGTAAGAAATGATGAGAGCCTTCAATGGCAAGTTAGTCAATGTTACGGGTGAGCTTTCTGATCTCCACACATTTTTTCAAATCCCGGAATAAGGCTTGATACTGCTACTCTCATTTCTTGTTCCACATTGGTTTTTGAGCGATATTTGCTCTTTATTACAACTACAACTGAAAATCCGGATTCGCATAAATAGGACGTTGCAAAAGGAATAAGGATCTTTACAGTTTTTGAACTTTAAGCTGGATATTCATTTTTGGTCGATATCCAAAACTCAACTAAATCGGAACAAGCAAATTTCCTTTTCAGACTGTGGTTGCTAGAGAGTTCAATTAAACTGTCTTCTTCTTGCGAAGTAAATTCTGGTGGAGCTTGAGCACGGAATGGATCTTGAATCCACGCCAATTTCTCTATATTATCTTCCCCAAAGTACTTTGCAAACCAATCAGTGAGATTAAAAAGTGTTCCATGAAAAGGTACGGCAAGTCTTGTGAAACAACGACATTATTAGAGGTAACGTATTTGTGCAATTCAGGGAAACTATTTTGACCGCTATCCTCACTGATTTTTCTTATCCACAACTGCAGCTTTTTTCTAAACGCTGCAACCTTCTCCAAAAGTTTCACGGTGTGCAGAGACAGATTCAAGGCATTCAGTTTGTCAAATATATCGCACAAATATGCCAGTTTCAGCCGAAAGTCTGGTTCGGCAAAATACCTGAAGTTTGCATGACCTTCCTCTTGAAGAAAAGTGAGAATTTGTTGCCGTAACTCGAATGCACGGGATAAGACGTTGCCACGTAAAAGCCATCTGGAACTGCAGTAGTATAGCAGGACCGTGTGTTCAGTTCCCATGTCCGTGCATAGTTTTTTGAAAAATCTGGCTTTCAGTGGCCTAGTTGTTATGTAGTTTACTACGTCTACGACGCGTTCTAATACCAGGTTCAATTCAGAACTCATCGACCTCGTNGCCTAGTTGTTATGTAGTTTACTACGTCTACGACGCGTTCTAATACCAGGTTCAATTCAGAACTCATCGACCTCGTTGCAAGTGCTTCTCTATGGATGATGCAATGGGTCCACATAGCATGTGGTGCTTTGCAGCGAATAAGTGCCTGTAATCCTCCATATCGACCAGACATTGATCTAGCACCATCAGTGCATACGCCGATGCACTTTCTCCAATCCAAATCATTTTGTTATAAACTTGTTAAGCATCTCAAACCAGTATTGAGTCTTTGCGCTTTCAATGATGCTTTTGCAGAACAGAAGGTCTTCAACGATAATATAATCATCCAGAAAGGGTATATAACAAATAAGGCGTGCATCTTTGTTACTGTCAGTAGTCTCATCAAGTTGCAGACCAAATTCCTTGCCTTTCATTCTCTGTTAATTGATCATTGAGNTTTGTTACTGTCAGTAGTCTCATCAAGTTGCAGACCAAATTCCTTGCCTTTCATTCTCTGTTAATTGATCATTGAGATCCTGAGCTATATGATGGATTCTTCTACTAATAGTGTTGTTGGATAAAGGTACCTTTGAAATTAGTTTTTCCGCAGATTCTCCCGCCATAATCTTAACCATGTCAAGAGCAGCCGGTAGAATAAGCTCTTCTGCGATGGTGTGAGGTTTTTTGCACTTCGCCACTCTGTACGCCACCTTGAAAGATGCTAGCAGTGCGTTGCTTGGTACTCAGGCTTGTTTAGTAAACACACTTTTTTGCTTTTGTAAATCTTGCAACTTACTACTAAAATAATCGCGATATTTTTCAACCATGTCAGGGTGATTGGTCTCGAGATGTCGCTTTAGCTTACTTGGGAGCATACTTTCGGGCACTAAAACTTTCAAGCAGAGCACACACTGCGGTCTCTCTTCATTGTTTACTTCTACTGAAGTAAAGCCATTTAGATTTATCGATAGTAGCTATTTACGATATTTCCGTTTCTTTGCTCCCCCGCCACTTGTCGACGCTTGATCATTCTCACTTGAATTGTTAACTTGCTTATTTAATAAAAATCTTTCCATTTTGAGACCACGACTTTTACGAAAACACAAAGCGACACACTCAAACAAAGCAACCTCCTCTTACCTCGCCTGCGTATGTTTTGTACTGAAGCGCGGCGATCGCGGACAGGCCTATGTGGGGGCTGTGGGGGAGGAGAGGGATGCCGATGTACGAACGTGAGTGCCGAACTGACACGACGCGACGGTATCTACCACCTACCGGCGAACGCGGCGAGCGGTGCATGCAGCGCGAGTTCAATAGTTTATTCTGTACTTACCCGCGAATATAAGGAATTTTAGGTTCCGGAAAAGAGAAAACAGGCGTGCCTCGCGACGCCCCTGTTTACCTTCCACGGCGTCCCGGGGCGCCGCGGCGCACACTTAGGAAATCGCTGAACTAATTGTTAGTGCTGAGCCTCAGGTAATGTGAGCAAACACGCACCTACTTCGCCTTGAAGTTACGAGTTTGTCGCACGCACGTCGTCAGAAGTNCCTCAGGTAATGTGAGCAAACACGCACCTACTTCGCCTTGAAGTTACGAGTTTGTCGCACGCACGTCGTCAGAAGTTTGCTACTGTACCAAGTGAACTGCAACACATTATAAGTATTCGAAAGCAGCTGTGCAAGTGGCCTACATTGTGAATAATTATTACTATTTGTCGTAGCGTTAACCTGCCTGAAGTATGGTTATCTGCCTAACCGCACTTCGCTAAGNCCTCAGGTAATGTGAGCAAACACGCACCTACTTCGCCTTGAAGTTACGAGTTTGTCGCACGCACGTCGTCAGAAGGTTGCTACTGTACCAAGTGAACTGCAACACATTATAAGTATTCGAAAGAAGCTGTGCAAGTGGCCTACATGGTGAATAATTATTACTATTTGTCGTAGCGTTAACCTGCCTGAAGTATGGTTATCTGCCTAACCGCACTTCGCTAAGACGGTGACTGAGTGAGTACTTACAGTTATTCTGGTCCTCCTCTCGATCACTCGTACGGAATATAGCTGAAATACAAGAAGAAGAAGAAAGGGGGACGCCCTGGTCAGACACAAAGCAAATATGTTCTTTATAAAACACATAAACACTTTAATTATAAAGTGTACGAACTGTGGTTTCTTTGGTTGACTATTCTTGAAAACAGCTGCTGCGATAGAGATCTGAATTAATCCAAATCAGGCGGTGCGGAATGAATTTGATTGTTTTTTATCCTGTAAGATATATGTTTCTTCTGTATTNGAATTAATCCAAATCAGGCGGTGCGGAATGAATTTGATTGTTTTTTATCCTGTAAGATATATGTTTCTTCTGTATTTGTCGGTGCTATGTTATGTTGTACATATGTGTAGCATATTTTAAGTGTCTACTTAGTTGTTGCATTGTTGAAGCTATAGAATATAGCTTGTTATTCCGTGGTTGATTTTCCTTTATTCACCTATGGGTTGGTGAAATGTTGATGTTTTTCTTTGTTGTATTTATTATTTTCCTGTCGTTGGTATTGTTGTGCTGAAATATAGAGTTTTGATATCGGATAAGTATATTTGTGAGCCAGTAACTAGCAGTGTATCTCGTTTTTTAAGCTAAAGCGACATTGTTGTGTAGTGGAACATGTAGCGGAACATTTATAATTATAAGCGACAACGAGAAGAAAGTGTGTTTGCGTGTGATTAAAGATGTCACCCTTAGTACTTAGTGCTTATCCCGTGGAGACTTTTAAAAGTGATCTTCAAGAATTCATGTGAACACAACACAACACTTTACACACACAAGTTTGAACACTTGGTGCACAACATACGCACACAAAATCGCGGTGCTGAAAGATTATCGAACCTTCCACAGCCGAACACGATGTTCGTAAAAACTCTGAAATGCAGGTGGTGCGAGTTTAGGAATGATATGCTTTGAACTTGTTGGCATATATAATGACAATTTTCTCACACACTCTACTGTAAGTGCTTTGCGCTTATTGTAACACATTCGAGACCAGCCTCGGTAATCACCTCTGTCGGGAGCTGCATACGTCCAACAGCAAACACCAGCTGGAGAACTTATTTAACCTTGAATTAGGAGAAATGTGTTTAGGTTTAATGCTGTGTTATAAGTGTACTTTCTATATTCGTCACTACCGTGAATAGTTTTCATTTCATGCACATTGAAGTAACAATTTGCACAATAGCAACATTTTTATATTATATATTATTTTACCGTTCTGGCCGTTGGACTCATGTCAAGAGATACGGTAAGTGTTAAGTTGATGGGGGAGGACTGGCAGTAAGCAAAAAGTTTACTTAAGGCAGGACAGTCATAAGTGTTAAGTAATAGTGAAACACTGTAGACGGTGCCATCTGCCTGACAGGAGGGACTTATAGTGACTATGTCTAGGCCGTAACCACTTCAACCTCTCTGCTCGTAACAACCTTTACACGGGCGGAGGACAAGTTGCTATACACATTATTCAAACCTACACAGACATATTATACGGTGTTAATATTTACATATAACACATAGTTTCAAACCGTTTATTTTGTAACCTCTAGTATTAAATTTCTTAATTTTCGTATCGATTGTACTTTTTTTGGTAATCTTGAGGTGCATGTTACGACTATAAAATTGGCATTCATAAAACGCTTAAAAATTACGTGACATGAGTTGTGGTCTAGTGTTAAGGGCTGTTTTTATGACTAAATAATGAACTGAATTCTTGACGTTTTGTTAAGCATAAAGCAGTTAAAAGTTGAAGTGAATAATAAGTTGGATTAATGTGGTTATTGGAAATGTACGGTGCTTGAGGCAAGTTTTATTTTCTTTGCGACTGCCGGTTCTGGCAATGAACAAATCTATTATCATACGATTTGTCTTACCGTCCACAGTCTGTTTGGAACTACATTTTTTGAATACGGACAGGATGTAACGGTACGATCCCAAAAACAGATATTGTACCAAAAATAAAATCATGGTTATGGGAACAAGTTACAGTTCCTAACAAAGACCTAAATTTTTGGAAATAATTTTCGTAATAATTATTATAAATATCTCACAAACTGCAAATACCAAATTTAAATACTTTTCACCAAGCGGAGCCATAAATATAACAACAAATTGGCTGCACTTTACTCACAAAACTTTTTCGGTTACAGACAGTACGTTTGATGTGATGAATGTTGATAAGCTGAGGAATTTGTTAAAAGGATCAGTACACTCGCTGGCTGGAAGGATACGCCAGGACAAACCACATACACAGGACACTCACGCTCCGCACACCAGAGTAGCGGTCATATTGTTAGGAGACTCCAGATGTCACTGCGACACTGGAGGTACTGTTCTCGCTCTCACACTTGTGTGAGTAGAGCAAGTATACTGTGCTCGGTCAGCAACTGGCAACTTCAGTAGTGTACGCTCGGAGCTGTCAGCAGACCGCAGAGCCAATATATATGGTAGAGTGCGCATGACAGTTGTCAGGTCCTATTTACCATCAGAGAATGGCTCCTTTATCAATAGGCTTGTCTAATACATACATCTTTATCTCTAGGTTATCACAACTATTTACATATATTTACGTTTTAAATATGTTCAAGAACCAACATTTATTTCCTAAATGTTTGATATTTTAATGTTTCGTGAAACGATATCGATGATAACGTTATAAAAATACAAATCATATGAGAAATGACATTAGTCAAACTTTTTTGATATATTAGTATGAGAACTATATAATTTAAGACTTAAATCGTACAAATTTCAAGTACCGTCAGTTAGAGACTACTTTGACTATTTCGTTAACTTTGAGCAAAAATTAGACAAATGTGGCAGGGCATCTTGGAATGTTTGTAGTGCGCCTGTATTTTTAGTTTATTTTATTAAGTAAATATATTTTTTTAAATAAACAGTAAAATATCACTTCTGAAAACAATTATGTCTTAAATAAATGTTACTATATATATATTTTTGTTATTTTTATGGTCATTAAAACCTCCTGACCAGAAACACTTGAATATTTGGTGTTTTAGTGAGTGTTGAAAGTTGCCCCACACAGGGGATAACATTAACAACTTTGAAAAATCTCCATTCAAAACCTATTAAAGGAATGGAAAAATAGTTATGTTAACTTTTATTTTAAGGGTCAGCCCCAAATGTGCAATACATGGTTTCACGTGGTATTTTTAATTGAATAAAAAAAATCGCAATAGTATCCCCCACTGACGGTAAATCATTTTACACAAAATTTGGTTTCAGTTAAAGTGTTTCTTCAAGTCACAGACAGGAATTTCGCAATTTTATACAAATTTGAATCTTGATTCACTTGCGTTGTTATTTTGACATTAAATGTTATCTCAGAAGTGAAAATCTAAATACTGGCAATCCGTGTGGTAAATTCCCAAGAAATTTTTTCATGGCATTCTAACGTGACACATATTTTGAGCTGTAGCCTAACGCGTCAATTTTATTCGGTTTTGAAATTTCCAAATATATATATATATAATTTATGTTCATATAACTCATTTCATTCGTTTTTGCACAAACATTTTTTTTTTCATTGTCATGCTTTTTTCAAGATGTTATTTTATATCACAACCGAAACAAAATGTAACAGCCTTATGCTAAAATTTATAAAATAGCTATAAGACTATTGAACGCCCTTTAAAGAATTTTAACTTTCCTCTAGTGGATCAGTTGTGTAATATATTCGTTGGGAATATTTCAACCTCGTGTTTACTTATGGGGCAGACAGTTGAAGATATGCATATGTACTGCAGAGACAATCCAGGGTTCTCTTCAGCCACAGATTGTGTGCAGGTGAGATATACTGGCTACTAACCCTCGTCTATTGGACTTTCAAGTCCTGTTTCTGGCATGGGAACCAGCATATAATACTTGGACGTTTTACTCGATTTAACATTAATCAGTAAACAGTAGGCTCACAATCATTTAATTCACGCAGCGATGAGATTACTGCTTAAATTATGTCAATGGGAACCCACCCTAATAACCGGTTTTGTTAAAAATAAAAATGGACATTAGTTTTGTATTAAGCCCAAATTTCGCTTTGGATTTGGTTTTTAGCAGCAAGAAATATAAATATAAATAAAAAATCGTTGTTAGAGAACAAAATAGAAAGTCTAATCATATTGATGTATTTTTCTATGACGGGGTACATTTAAGACTTAGGAAATAATATTTATGGTTTCTGAAATTTCTGCTGCAGTACTAAAATATTAAACAATAACTTAGAGAAGATGTATGCAAAACATATTAAATCTACGCTTTTATTTTCCCCTAGCGCTGACAAAACGTTGTCAAAGACATCATATACGCGACTACGTGTTATTCAGTGCAATTGCCGCCATATAATTTTCTTGAAAAAGTCTTAATATATGTTTGGTGTACATTGAGCTATACCCACAACAATGGTTGCTTAAAAATGAGTTACGTTTATCACCTGTTTTTTTGGTCATCGTTATATGCTATAAATACTATAAATGCGTGATAGACCCCGCACATTTATTGACCTTTTTAACACTGATCGCTTCTTATAGGCCAATGTCTGGCAAGGCAGTTCTTTGTATACTTGTGGTTTTTTTTTAATGTAAATGACATTTGTACGACCCTATTTGTGAAAGGTACTCTTTGAATGTAGATGTGATGGAGAATTGAAAATATATATATACACACACACACATATATATATATATATATATATATATATATATATAATTAAATTTGGAGAAAGGAAATTAGTTCTACAAAATGGACTGATTAGATTTTACGGAAATCACTTCGATTGTGCTTGTGCCGATGACAAAGTAATAAGTACATGACGCTATTCCCCTCCTATGGGTCCTCAGTTAATGTTAGATGGCACATACTATAGGGTACCTTGAAGGATGAGGGTATATCAAACAATTACTTCATAACGTTTTGGGTTTTAACATGTTTATTTTCCCGGGAATTTATTCATACATTTCCGGAACTTTTCCGGAAGTTTATAAATACTTTCCCGGTACCTTGTGCCGGGAAATCTCCCCGGTCTCGATCTATGGAACATATCCACGTACAGTTTGTTATCGTTGAAACAGTACAGTCAGGTCGACTGATCGAAACGACCATATTTTTCTGCGAGGAACATTATGAATTGAATTGCTTCCAGAATATTGATTTCATAGATGGTCGGAATATTGTTCTGGTGATTAAATAATGCCTGTTTCATATCTACCATAGAAACATCGATTTTACCCAACATGTCGATGAAAACAAAAATCTTGTTCTCCAATTGCTCGACAAATGCGACGTAATAACCACTAAACTTGAAATTATGCACTTTAACAGTGGGCGAGAATGGGACGAAAATTAAATTAGGTGAGAAAGACGAGTCTGCACTCGCTGTCTAGTTTATTGGCATAATATTATGTTGGTTCGCTTATGGCTACACATTCGATAAAGTGTCGTTTTTCCACATTATATGGCCAGATTCCATTGACGAAATCAGTTACTCTCTTGTATTCTTCACAATAGTTGTAAATCAATTCGTCAAATAGCATTTCGGGAGATGGTGCATAAATGTTCCGATCGAATCAGAAGTTTCGTTTTCAATAGTGGTTCGATATGTGTTGAGCAGAGAAGTTTCATCGAATACACGATCGAATTTAAATGGATTCCCCGTCTCACTATTGGCATACACCTAACGAACGATTCGCGATCTTTATTCAAAGGTGATAAACTTAAAATTGCAAACTATCAAGTTCGATCTCCATGACCTTGCTCCATCCGATAGGCACAATGTCACCCCTATAAAACTTTATTTCGACTCGCCAGTCAAACTAAACTTTAAAATGGTAAGTAATGGTACCAGACTCGTTTAAACTTCGGATTCGGATTTCTGCTGATGGGAGGATTTGAAAATTATTTCGAAAACAAGTTTCTATTCAACGACGATGACGATGACAATCTGTACCAAGTCTTGATCAGAGTGTATTTGGTATTTTCCACAAACTGATCAAAGTTTGCAAGGGTAATAGGATGTTGGATTGAGAATTCCACTTCGTCATAAACATTTCGAGGGCATTTGGAAATGCATTCGAGAACATTTTCTGTTTGTTGTTGTCGTTCTTGTATTTCATACCAGCTGCCATAAATGTTGTAACTCAAATAAAGGAAATGACCTTCCTCTATATATACGAATGAAAAAAATACATTGCAAAAAAACTAACTCCTTCCCCCAGTGCCATAATCTACAATAAAAAATTATAAAATAAATCTTCTACTCACACCACTGATGATGATGTCAGCATCAGTTTTTCTTGTACTTCTCTTTAGTGATGGGGAGAGAAACAACTGTGATTGGTTTACTCGCACCGATGACATCAGCAGGAAAGAACCAATCAGATTGCACCACAATCGCAATTCCCTCCTCGCACTTACATATCTGCCTATATAAGCGCAAAATCTGAAAAAAATACTTTACTCTGACTCGAGCCTTTAAGGGATAAGCATCTCCTTTCAAAGAGCATAAGGAATAAGTAACAAGAACAAAGATGAAAAGGTAAAGATATATAATAAATATACCCTCCTTCCCACACCAACAAATCCGACTATATAAGTGCGAAATCTGGAAAAAGTCCTTAGTTGTGATCGAGCATCTAAAGGATCAATATCTCTTCTCCAATAGCAAAAGGAATAAGGAACTATAATAAAGAACAAAGATTGAAAGTTTAAAATATCTTAATTATATCTTTAAAAAAATTTTGTTACATATGTATGTAATTTAATATTTTATAAGGTATATTTATTAGACATCTTTACATTTCATCTTTGTTTCTTGTTCCTTGTCCCTAATTCCTTATTCTCTTGGAAAGGAGATGTGAAACCTTTAAATGCTCGACCCCAGCGAAAAGTCTTCTTTTTTTTTTTTCAGATTTACCACTTGTATAGGTATATTTGGCGATAGGGCGAGTAGGGGTAGTGAGAGGAAATGCATGGAGAGGAGTGGAGGAGATGGTGAGATGGTGATCGTGGTGCACTCTGGTGAATTATCTTGGAACTAATCTGACTTATCCAAAATCAAAGTTCTACTTGCATTACTTGCATGCCCAACTATATTTTGCTCAAGTAACAATCTCAGTATCCTACCACTGGTGNCAAAGTTCTACTTGCATTACTTGCATGCCCAACTATATTTTGCTCAAGTAACAATCTCAGTATCCTACCACTGGTGCATATAGCACGAGTAGAACTTTGAATCTAGACGAGTTTAGATCAGATCCCGACATACTTTGTGAATATTTTGACCATATAAGGAGAGGGGGTAACGATATGTTACTGCCTTAGAATTTGCTGAACATATCCATGTCAACTGACAACTGCTATTGACTTTGTTAAAAATAACCATGCCAAAAGACTTGTTGATTCCAGACAGGCTGGATTACTTTCGAGATAACTCACAAGAATGTGCTGCGATCGCCAATCCCTCCTTCCCTCCACGACGTATTTTTTTAGAACCAATCATATCGTATCACAATTGCGCTTCCCACCTCACACCCCCGCCCATAAATATGTTTTTAAAAGTGCGAAATTAGGAAAAAGACTTTATTCAGAGTCAAGCATTTAAACGATAAGCATCTCCTTTCCAAGAGCATAAGTAATAAGGAACAATAACAAATGACATATACACATATATACAATTTAATATTATATAACTTACATTTATAAGTTATATTTACCTTTTCATATTTGTCCTTTGTTCTTGTTTCTTATTCTTTATGCTCTTGGAAAGGAGATGTTTATCCTATAAATGCTCCACTCCGACTAAAGTCTTTTTTCCAGATTTCACAATTATATAGGCAGATTTAGTTGTGGGGGGGACATGGGAAGTTCAGGGAAGTGAGAGAAGTGGAGTAGGAAATGTCGATCATGGCACACTCTGGTGAGTTCTCTTCAAAGACCAATGTCAAAAGGGTGGAGAAGAAAGGTGGGAGGGAAGGGAATGGCGATTGTGGCACCTTCTGGTTTGTTCTCCAAAGACAAATTTTCTGGTGATAGGGAATTACGATCATGGCACACTCTTGTGAGTTTTCTCTCAATTAACTCGTCCAAATTCACAGTTTTGATCGATCATGATGAGGTCAGCATCTATTGCGATGGTGCTGCACTCTGGTGATGTTCTCGGCATTTTATCATTGGCACAGGTGGAAAATAAATGCAAAGAAATAAGATGTATTTTTTTTTTGATTTTTTCGATTAGCCCCTTTAACTTATTATAAGTTAAAACTTACACTTTTCAGTGATTGTCATTTTTATCCTATCAAAATGATTTTCCCTCTATCTCAAAAAAGTTGAAACGACAATACTGAAGTGTCATAATACTAGTTTTGCATATGTTGAAATTGGAAAAAAAAATTATGAATAAACGAGCGATAATTTGATCTAATGTGATTCCAGATCACCAGTAGCTTGTTTTAACTGCAAGGACCATAGATCCGCATGCCATCATTTAGACACCGATGTCAACTATATGGATCCAGAAATGGGTCAGATTAAAACGATTCCTCGCAACAAACTGCCCGATCAGGGATGTTGCGTGTATCTTGAAGACAAGGGTCGACGAACTTGCATGGCCAAAAATGGTGGACAGTGGATATTAACTTTGGGCAGTAACGATAGATATTTGTAGATTTACAGTGACCAATATCCGGAAATATTCGTTTCTGCGATTCTATATGCCAATTGCACGATCTTTTCTGGTTGTCCATTCATTTCAAAGGTGACAAATGCCAAAGATCCATCACAATGGAACTCATTTGAGGAAATTACCTGCGAATGCAATCCCCCAATCCAGTTTAAATCCTTCACTCGAGGCAGACCCTCGTGCATGCTACCAATGTATTTTGAGGCCACACATGATTATTTCATTGACTTTGTACCGATCAGACACTATTATTTGGACCTGAAATTCACATCCTTGTTCACCGATAACTAACAATGAAAAATTCCCAATCCTTGCAAGATCGATGCCTTGTCTGGCGAAAGGGATCTCAGTGATGAAGTCGGCTAGCGAAACTGGAATGGCACAGTGGAATGTTAATTGTACGATTCACATGACATCACTGTCACTTTTGAGCATTATTACCTACTTAACAATAATGGTCGATTGTCGAATGGATTCGTTAAAATTTCGAACTCGCAATCTTCTCTGTTGGTCAGCAAAACACACACCATCAAAGACAAATTATTACAAACTCCTGATTGGTTATGTTGTAAATGTATGATAGATTATCATGTTGAATGATTTAAGGCTTTTAGGAATTCCTGGGTATACTTTTGCCACCACACCACCATCGTTATCGTCACTGGTATTGTTATACATCCTTCGATAGAAGAGCCTGACTATCCACTCATCAATAATTCACCCGAAATCGTAGATGTGTGACCTGTACTCGTGCACTACGAATACGATGCTTTGGTCAGTACTGTTATACCTAATATTAAGAAATCGCATATCGCATTTGGCAAAATGTGAACTTTTAGAACAAAAAAAAAATCCTAAATTGAGTGAAATCATCTACGATTTAAATTCTCAAGACCTCGACTACATGTTTTGGGAAAAATTATATACATATTATGATAGTCGTATTAAATAATTCTNTTAAATTCTCAAGACCTCGACTACATGTTTTGGGAAAAATTATATACATATTATGATAGTCGTATTAAATAATTCTATGATAAACATCTCAACAAGAATGAATTCAAACAATATCTCATACCTCCGATGTTGATGCGCCTCGACGAAAACAATCGTCTCACATCGCAAAATCCAAAAGCTACAGGAGTATTGATTCACGACCTGGCTAAAAATATTGCCTACCCGATGTCTTTGGATGAGAATCTTGTAAATAAGTACAGTGCACTACTTCCTACATTCTCTCTCGAAAACTTTCAGTTCCAATTCTTTCACGATACATACCTTACCTTAACTGCCAAATTTTATACAACGATACGGTAAAACTCGATGAAAGATTTTTCCAGGATGTCAATGGACTATGCGATCTATAAGCTTTGACCGAAAAATCCGAATTTAACCCCTACGAAATCACATCCGAAAACGAAGTCAAGTGCCTGACAAATTTCCTTTTCTCATAAGCCAACCACTCCAGTCATAAATATTAAAAATTCGCTCCTCTGCGTATTTTTCAATTTGCCAAAAAAATCACCATCGACGCCTTTGGTTACATTAAAAAACGACAACTGGTATTATGTGTTACCAAAACATTCTTCAAACTTCCATCAAATCATGAAAGAACAGAATTTTCTACAAAATTACATCGTATTTAAAAACTGAAAATAACAGAATCTGCTCGCATAACTTTCCATGCAATTAATGACTGCATATTCCAAAAATGAAATCATTAAACCAATCATGTTGTCTGCATCTCAAGACTATTTCAATGTAAACCCCAAGTATACAGTTGAATCCCTTGATCAGTTAATTAAAACATTTTGGTAGGAAAATAAACAAGAACGAGAAGACAATTACAATTACAAACTATTTGTGACAAATATGTATACTCGTAGCAGATTACACTTTATAATGCCTTGTGTTCGAGAACTCTATGTCGAAACACACTGAAAATTAAAGCGAAAATTTCATTTTTATCAATTTGCATACGTGGTAAACAACAGCTTCTTGATATTCTTGGAAGATGTTTATTTTTGTTCGTTTGTAGAANTTATCAATTTGCATACGTGGTAAACAACAGCTTCTTGATATTCTTGGAAGATGTTTATTTTTGTTCGTTTGTAGAACAAACGGATCCTACTAGAGTGGAATCTGAATTAAAAAGACTGTTTCTGAACGAAATCGGAAACAACGATAACGACGATCGCGAAATCGTCCATTTCCAAACGGTTTCTATCCGATTCGATCAAGTGTTGGCAGTATTTCACTTGCCCGGAACATACACAGAGACAGACATTGATGTCACCATTTAAAGCGATCGATACCCGAGGCTGGTTCGTGACCTACACATCGAATATCGCGCCGATCGAAAACACTTTGGTTTATTCACAAAATTTAAAAAAATTAAAACTTTGTTTTTCGTGCACTTTTCTCACTCTCGGNCTTTGTTTTTCGTGCACTTTTCTCACTCTCGGGCTGTTTGAGTAAATGCCATCCCTACTTTCCAATCATTTTATGTCCTTTCACTGACATTTACTTGTCGGAAGTAGAAAAATCTGTGATGACAAGGGATACATTCCCAATGTGTTTCCCTTACATAGTTGTAAAAAAATAGAAGACGAACCTCAGTGCGCGACCATCAGCGTGCACACAGGGGGAAGCGTTCACTGTACAGCCGGATAGCTAGTTACCAAGTGATGAAAGTGGCAAATGGTACTAAAAGTGTCAAATCTAACACGGCCTCAATATTGAGGAAGTTGTTGCCTCCTCCAGCCACTCTTAGCGTTCACTGTACAGCCGGATAGCTAGTTACCAAGTGATGAAAGTGGCAAATGGTACTAAAAGTGTCAAATCTAACACGGCCTCAATATTGAGGAAGTTGTTGCCTCCTCCAGCCACTCTTAGCGGGAAAATGTTGTGTAGTAAAAGGGGGGGGGGAGTTACCGCTCACAGTGCCGATGGCCACGTTGGCGACTTACCAGGCACAAAGAAAACTCTGGCAATGTTCGTAATGCTGACACATATGTCGTCGTGTTTCAGGCAAAACTCTTCAAAACCCAATTTAGAATATTTGTTTATTCTATAATTGTTTTATTGTACCCAAAGTGCCAGAGAAAAAACAATAATTATGGGGGTTGGAGTGGCTGCAGCCCCAAACGAATACTGTATGTCAATAATAAAACTTTATCGGATCCATGAGCGGGTCTAGTCTCTGCAAATTTGAATTTGTGGTTTTACCATTTCAGTGATTTCGAAAGTTATGTAAAAAATGCTCTGGAACACACTATTAACTCGCCCATCAAGTTGTTAAAAAATCAATGCAATGCCGAACATTATTTTCCGTAAATACTGGATATTGAAGTGGTGAAAATACAAGTTTTATTTTGCACAAAATTATACAACCAGATCATTGCATCAACTTTAACTCATTTCCCGGTCCATATAGATATGTCGATAAACACGGACTGCTGTTGGCTTTGTACGATAATTACCAATCCCGGCTGAATCACCTCATTTCAGCACTTGTTCATTTGTGACTATGTTATCCAAACGACCTTCAAATTAATCTATGGTAATAATCTTTTAAAAATANCGATAATTACCAATCCCGGCTGAATCACCTCATTTCAGCACTTGTTCATTTGTGACTATGTTATCCAAACGACCTTGAAATTAATCTATGGTAATAATCTTTTTAAAAAAACCCAAGTAAAAAAATTCCAATACGACAATAAATAAGCCAATAAACCATAAAAAAAATCTTATTTCTCCTACAGCCATGCATAAGGAATTCTTCTTTCGATGTTACTTGAATATGTTTAACGATTGTGTAGAATAACTGGCTCATGAACATAATGTGGCCTTTTATCTTTATCTCAAAAATACCATTCTCAAATGCAATCTAATTGGGATCTGTGGCTCTCCATCTTGCTCGCGTTTTAATAATTATTATTTGGACTTGTGTCATTATCACAACTTCAACTACACGAACTGCATAACCATGGACGATCGTCATAACTGCGACATATTTACCTTGACGCTGGGATATGATTTGAATTTGAGATTACTCCATCATTATCGTAGTAATTGCGATAGCATCAAAATTAAATTATCGTCGTCGTCGTCGTCTTCTTCATCACCGTCGCTGTGTAAATGCACGATGGAATATAGTACAGTGAAAGGTTCAAAAAAGAGAAAATTAATCATCGAAGATTGCTCCACAAATTCCGAAAATCAGTTGTTTCGTCGAAAACAGTCGTTTGTGTTGGATTCCCTATATACTGACGAACGATCGCGAATTGCCGCACATTCGAGCGAGTCGAACGTACAATCATCGCCGCTGCATCAACAAATACAGTTACACCCAAAAGAATAAAGGGCATTGTTTCAAACTAGTTTTACCGGTGTGTATGTAGCTGTATGTGGTTGTTCACCACAATCCAGAAAACGAAATTTTTTAAAATTATCTCGTTTCTAGTACATTACACGCTTTCGAAGTCGATGACAACTACAGTGTCTACGATCACCAACTTTTCAGGTACGTGTTGAAACGAGTCATCGGCCACATCCGACCCCTTGATAGTTTATCCAATAAACTAGTTTTTTCCCTATAAATATTTCNTTGAAACGAGTCATCGGCCACATCCGACCCCTTGATAGTTTATCCAATAAACTAGTTTTTTCCCTATAAATATTTATGTTTCGCTTGTTATTGTATGCATTCGATGGTAACAATGAGCAGACAAAGAATAGTGTCACGACAGGCAATTGGTGTAAGCTCATTTCCATGACGAATGCATATAAAACGAAAAAGAGGACGAATGTTTCACACTTGAATTGTAAACCACTGACTCATCAGATCGGCGAATTAGATTTATTTGGGCTAGTTGTCAGACCCGTGCCTAAGAACATCGACACATCCACGATTCCCACAGACNCGGCGAATTAGATTTATTTGGGCTAGTTGTCAGACCCGTGCCTAAGAACATCGACACATCCACGATTCCCACAGACTATTTAGAATCGCTATGTCTTTTGGAAAGTATGTTGCCATCGATACGTTCAATCGTGTCTACTCCCTGGTCTCAGACGTGAACTTAGCCATGAGCACCGATTCGTTCCAGGATCTACAAACTGATTTCGAAACTGATCGCAAATGTTACTGGTTGCTGTTGGACGAACGCAACATAGCGGATATGAAAAACAACACTTTTGCTGGTCATTTGTGCGCCTTCAAATCGATATTTTCCTTAAAGTACAAGTTGAATCCTGAAGTGAGATTGGATAAGCTACACTCCAAGATTCAAGGCTAGTTCAGTTTCATCGAGGTGCTTGTGTGTGATGGTATATTCAACTTGAATAATTTCCAAGAGATGCCATTCAATACATTCGTGGACAAGATGACAGGAAGAATCTGCACCAAATCTGCGTTCGAGCTGACTGTCGACGGCGATTCGGAGTGTGTTTTGACTCTGGATAATTGTTTCGGACCACACATCACCGAGCGAATACGATCCATGTTCCAATATGGGAAAATGGCCATGTTGTTCACCACGATAAAAGACTTGAAGACAAAACGAAACACAATTGTTTTGAGTGATATAGAGAGCGTAGGTATCTACTTGGACCTCACCAAACAGCAACTACAGTAAGGTGAAGAAGAACGTTTGGTGGTGAAGAAAAACAATGCGAGTTTCCTGAAATTAAAAAATATATTTACCATTCGCCCGCAGCTCACTGAAGACGGATACACGATCAACGCCGATGGATACATTTCGACTGTGCAATGTCTTCGACTCCGGACGATTTTAAACCACGATTCCAAAACTAGATTTCGCATTCGCTTGAGCAAGGACTTGGTGCCTGTGTTCCTGCCATTCAATAAATCCGAAACCATCTTTGTTCAGATGCATGTGTANGCTTGAGCAAGGACTTGGTGCCTGTGTTCCTGCCATTCAATAAATCCGAAACCATCTTTGTTCAGATGCATGTGTACTGCAGGAAGGTTAATTTGACTGATCTGCTGGAATATTTTAACAGCCGACACTTTAACAGCCGACAAGCACGTGCAGAATATTGTTGTACAAATACGACAATTATATTTTATCCCTGTGGACGAAAATAGAACGAGTAAAAACGAAAGTGTATTTTTTGTGCACAATAATCGGCTCATTTTAAAAGGTTGTTGTACAGTTCCAGCATCAATTCTATAATGGTTTAGAAACTGAGCAATACTTCGACACAAAAAAGAATAGCTGTGCCCATGCCCATGAAAAATAATCATCTCGATTGCGTGGCTTTGATTTATTCGATTATCGGTCGATCCCCTCTGATGCAGTTAAAGGAAAAGAGCATTGATCGAGAATGAATCTCCCAAATTTATTTTGTGGCAAATCGTCGATGGTGGTCCTGAAGAACATTGCATCTGATTGTAAGAGCGTCGGTTTTATGAAATTCGGCAATTTGTCGATCGACAACTTGCAGATGAATAGGTGTAACACGGCCATTTACAACATCCTCCAGCTAGCCTATTCGTTGGCAAAACTGTACAAGTGTTTGTCAACAGCAAACAACCATCTCCTTCAACTGTTTGTGATTCTGAAAAATAATGTGGAATTCACTACCACGAAAGATGTTTCTAGTAATGTCAAGTTTGTTTTGTATGATAAAGATCTGACTCTACCAACATAAAAAAATTGGATGAGTTCATTTCATTTTCAAAATTGTAATCTGAAATTAATGACATTTTATTATACTTTAATTTGTTTTTTATTTTTACGAGATTACCAATTTGTAGGAATGTATTCAGAGCATTGGTTGATTTTTATTCCCTAAACTCCTATGTAGTTAAAATGCGAAACATCAATGTTTTGATGAAGTGGTTTGGAATTTATGATGGTCTGGATATATTTTGGATAACGATTGTCCAACTTTACATTTNTATATTTTGGATAACGATTGTCCAACTTTACATTTTCCATGTTACCTAAATCGTGCTCGAGTCCAAATACTCTACCATACACCAAGTTGAGTTGAAAATTACTGTTTGCCAGGTACCCGAGTGCATTGACAATGATATCGACGAAGAAAGTTAAATTAGCATAATTAAGATGTGTGTAATCTGGCATACCACACCAAGGGAACCATGTACTGTACCATTTTTTGTCATAATTTATAGTGACTTCCGTTTTCGATATATTGGTCGTAACTTCATGGAACCATGTTTGACCATTTCCATATCGGGATATTCCTGTTGAAAAACATATTCACTTTGGCCTTCTCGATACATACTAGATCCAAAACATATGCCCATGTTAGTCCGTGATCGATCACATGTTAAGTAAAAAGTTTGAGTTTATCTAGACTAGCCATGATTTCGGGGTACATGAAGTACTAGTATTAAGTGGCAAATTTCGACGAATCAATAAATTTACGGTTGACGTTTGAGAACAGGTTCATAAATATTTTTGCCGAGGTTTTGAGCAGTTGTCCGACCAGGATGGTATACAAGGGACTTTGGCCAACAGCTCGTCTCTGAGATGTGGCACAACGTCGCCTTATTGTATTTTCTAAACAAATTGTAATATATTATGCCCGAATCTGACTTATGAGTTTCGAACATCCACCAATCAGCGACTGTTCGCTCGCAGGTNAATTGTAATATATTATGCCCGAATCTGACTTATGAGTTTCGAACATCCACCAATCAGCGACTGTTCGCTCGCAGGCATGTTAGTACCACTTCGTTCATTGTTCAAGGTACAAATAGGTGTCAGTTCCATGTTAAAGAAACTGTTACAAATATTACTGAGATTAAGTTTTTTATCAACGCAAATGAGTGGATAGTATCGATTAATTTAATTTGTTTGATTGGGATTAATGGCAGGGTTCGATAAATGTTTGCTGATATTCTAAAATAGGTTCGTACTGCTCTGAACCTAACCTGGTTTTGGTCCTTGCAGTAAAAAAATCCTGTTATTTACTTATATATATATAATCCTCCCAAAAAATTACATAATATGTCCGTATTCACCGGACCAACGAACGTGGATTATTCAAATGNAATTGTAATATATTATGCCCGAATCTGACTTATGAGTTTCGAACATCCACCAATCAGCGACTGTTCGCTCGCAGGTATGTTAGTACCACTTCGTTCATTGTTCAAGGTACAAATAGGTGTCAGTTCCATGTTGATGAAACTGTTACAAATATTACTGAGATTAAGTTTTTTATCAACGCAAATGAGTGGATAGTATCGATTAATTTAATTTGTTTGATTGGGATTAATGGCAGGGTTCGATAAATGTTTGCTGATATTCTAAAACAGGTTCGTACTGCTCTGAACCTAACCTGGTTTTGGTCCTTGCAGTAAAAAAATCCTGTTATTTACTTATATATATAATCCTCCCAAAAAATTACATAATATGTCCGTATTCACCGGACCAACGAACGTGGATTATTCAAATGCTCTGAGAAATATTTTCGAAACACAAAAAATGTTGACTTACNGCTCTGAGAAATATTTTCGAAACACAAAAAATGTTGACTTACAACGAATATCTACTGCGGATGCCGTAATTTTTCTCATGTATATGTAGAAATTCGTCAAGACATAGAGTTACAAAAGGAAAATTTAGATTTTTTCGATTATTAATCTTAAGTTCGTCTCAAAGGTGGAAAACAATTCTGCGATGCTTCTCGATGCACTCTGCATTATCCACGAGGAAAGACATGCACACCTCGAAATGTCCCTAAAATATTCAAGAGTGGTTATTCAAATGTAACCACCTGCCAGGTAGCCTGTTTCCCGATCAAAGTTCGCGAATCGAAATATCATGGATCTAACAACTACTGAAGCGACCGCTGCGATGCGTATACGTTGGTCCATCAGGAAGTGTAAATATTGAGAATAGAAAATTATTGGCACGCGAAAAAAGGCACGATTGTTCCGCACATAAACACCAAAGGAACAGGTTTCAATGTTGATCCCTCACCTTATGTGGCAGAGACGGGCGACGAAACAATATGCTTTCGTCTAAACTCATATGACTGCGAAAACTTTATCATGTCTCTGGAAGTTAACGAATGCACGGAATATTTAGATAATAAAATTATAGGTTTTTCTCATCGGGAATTACTTGGACAAGATGATCGAATAAAGCATCGTAGAATAAACATCCACAACTACCACCTACAAAACGAATACCGGATTACATCATGGAATGGCATTACCTCGCCAATCACGATGCGTTCTGCATAAATCCAGACATCAAACTCATTGACATAGCATCATGAAATCCACACCGAGAAATTTGTTTTGGACTATGGCATACAGGGGAGAAGGTAGGCTTGTAGAACCTTTGATACTTACCCGCAATGTCGAGTCCATCATTTCCGATAACAACAATCTGGTTCGAATCAGGCTACAAGCCTATTCGGTGCCGCATCACATGAAATACATCAAGAGCAGCAAACCTCAAGTCAACGAATACCAAGTTCTTGGTTTAATAAGCAGATTTCCGATCAAATATCCCGATGAATTGTTCAGTACAAAGTTTATTTGTGACATCGTGGCCGATATTATAATATCCTGCATCCAAGGGCTGGGAAATCACGAGTTCCTACTGCAACTGGTTGGTGAATTCAGTCTGCGTATGGTTCTCAAGGACTTAGTCAAACACATCAGACATACAATGATCGAAAAAAGCATAATGATCTTTAATTGCCTGCTGGGCGTTTATTTATTCAGAGCCTTGATGATCGAATTCGTTTCGAGATTGTGATGTCGACGGCTTTTAAAAAGGTGGAGGTCGCCATCAGAGCATTTGCTGCAATTTCTCCGTCTGCAATACCTATAATCAACATCGTATTGATCCTGACTGCAGTCTCTGGCGTGTTATTGAGCATGTACGATCCGGTCGAGATGAAAAAGCTACATGGTAAAAATTATGTAGACAATATACAATGAAGAACCCGAAAAAACTGGTACACTTGCCTAATATCGTGTAGCGCCCCCAAGAGCATGCAGAAGTGTCGCAAGACGACATGGCATGGACTCGACTAATGTCAGAAGANATATCGTGTAGCGCCCCCAAGAGCATGCAGAAGTGTCGCAAGACGACATGGCATGGACTCGACTAATGTCAGAAGGTATGCAGGAGGCCATTCACACCATGAATCCTGCAGGGCAGTCCACAAATCCGTAGGAGTGCGAGGCGGTG
>NQII01004018.1:0-89893 GCA_002778355.1 Clitarchus hookeri
TGGTTGTGGGCCAGCGTCGCTCTAAAATTCCTAAACCGTCACACGACACACTTATGTAAAGACACAGACAGTAAAATAAAATACATAAATAAAATTATTTACTGAATGAGTCCATTGATGAGCATTGTAGTCATTTGCAGAGTATTTATTTATAGGTAATTCAGTTATATTCTAATTTTTTTAAAGCAATCATCATGAAATTTATCCTGTATTTGCAGCTTAATAAGAAATTGTATTTTGGTACTTAGTATTGATGTACAAAACAGTCCTTCACCTTGTGAGTTTCGCAAATAAGTTTAAGTTAATGCGTTTCAAAGTGGAAAAGAATCGTTGTACTGATATACTTGTAACTGAGATGGTAAAAATAAGACTAGATAGTGTATATGCCGTCGTTAACAATAAATCAAAAGTATTAGATAAATTAATTATTCTCAAGTTTTCAAAATTTTTAACACGCCCATGTGGTGACATCATAACATGCACTATATTTAAAATTAGAATACAAATAAACTATCAATTAAAAATATTAACACCACCAATTACTGTGAATTTTTTTTCTAATACAATGACATTGCTTGCGTGATTACCAAAACAAATTGTCCCGAAGAGTTCTAGTCGCAAGAGGAAGACTAAACAAAACTGCGTGATTTTTCATAATGTCCTTACGAGATTCAAAATAATTTTCACTATGTCCTGGTTTTGAGAATTCAACTTTACATTTCTATGTTTTAACCCCGACAATCTAACGTACATTACAAGTACGTAATAATTATTTGAGACATTTTATTCACGCACACACATGAGAATGATAACCATCTAAAATTTATGTGGTAACATATGTACAAGTACACAACTGCACTTACCTTATGTATAATCCAATTAAAACAGAACAAGGCATTTCTTAACTTCTCGACAAATAACAAGTAGATGCTCCTTCAATCACACACATTCCCGTAAATATCCACTTGCAAATTCAATTGCATCATAGGTACATTTCAGCAAGTTAAAGGATGCCTCAAAAACTACATTCCCGAAAAAAAATAACATCGCAATACTATCACACAAATAGTTTACAAGGCATGCCTTAATAGACACAAATCTTAATGTACAAAGTGTCCCCATATGCACATGAAAATCAATGCTGTTGGTTGTTTACAAACCAGACAAAAAGCGGCCAATATTTAGATTGCTTGCACAAGTTCGGTCACGCTTGGCTAACATTGTGCCATATGCAAGTCGGTGTGTTGCTTCCCATGGTCCCTAAATCCCCCGCCCCACATCCCGGACAGCCTGGGTTCTATTTTCACACCAGCATTGAATAGTTGTAGCAGTAGAAGCACACAACAAGTATGCTTCCAAGCAAAGAACATTATTAGAAAGAATCCCCATTTACTGCACAGCCATCGGAAATTACCTAGTATTCCATGCTGAACAGCCCCACTCCTGCTCAATGGAAAACTAAAGATTTTCGGCCGCAAACTTTCCAGAGTAATTATTATTTGACCAGCTGTTGACACTGCCACAGCTGACGCGCTATCCCGCGAGGCCTCTGGGAAACCCTTGAAAGGGTGATTCTGACAACCCCTGCTCTGGCCTTCCAGGAGCACTGACATTCTTGGAACCCCACCTGTAATCTGTATTCGTTGATTTTCGAAAAACAATTTCTCCTTGCTCCATAGCCTTGGCAGGTACGTAAGACATTTCCTCATTGGCTGGACGGCGGATCAACTAGTCAAAATGGTGCTGGTGAATCTGTCTGCTGCTCTCTGTAGTTTGAACATTGTACATTACTGGCCCCTCCTTGGCGATCACCACTCCAGGTATCCACTAAGGACCTCACCCATAGTTACGCAGAAGTATGCAATCCCCTTTTGCGAAATGCCTTCCCTGTTTGTCGCCTGTATTAGTCGTCTCCACCCGTGAAGTGCCCAGCGTGCAGGGATGCAACCTGTCAAAAACGGTTTTTAGTTTCCTGCCCAACAGTTCAGCTGGGGATTTCTGAGTTGTAGTTTTTGGTGTGGTACATAGCGCAAAGAGTATTCGTATTCTCTGCAGTCCTGTGCACCAGTCACCAGCTTGCAGTTTTTTTTAGCTTGTCCTTCACAATCTGCACTGTCCGTTCCACTTGTCCGCTGCTGGAAGGATGGTATGGAGGTGAATGTCTGCAGGCAATTCCATTCTGGTCCAAAAATCTTTTCATCTCACAGGATGCAAAAGCTGTGAAATTATCAGATACAACCATGTTGGGCAATCCATGAATGCTGAACATCTCTCTCAGCGAACTCAGTACCACCGCACTTGACATTGACGGCACCAATCGTACTTCCGGCCACTTTGAGTAGACATCAATAACTATTTAAAATATTTTCTGCATAAATGGTCCCGCAAAATCCATGTGTAGGCGGGACCATGGATTTTGGTGCATGGTCCACGTCATGTGCATTCTTGGTGGAGCCTGGCTCTCCCCAAGGCAGCCCCGACTCCAAACTCCGAAGCATCACAGGTCATCAATCACCACAGCTGTTTTGGGATCATAATGAACCAGCACCATGCTTGCCTGCAGGAATTCTTTTCCTTTCTGAAATGCTACTTCATGTTGTTGATATCACGTCCATAAGGCCCCGTTGTCCAACAACTGATGTAGAGGTTCCAATACTGTTGCTTTGTCAGGCAAAAACATCTCATAGAAATTCAAGAGCCAAGGAATGCTTGCAAATCAAGTTTGTTTGGTGGCGTTGGTGCTTTGTGTATTGCCTCGACCTTCTCCTGTGTTGGATGGATGCCTCCCGTATCAATCAGGTACCCTAAATATTTCACTTTTGTGACTGCAAAAACACATTTGGCCTTCTTTAATCTAAGTCCAGCTTTGTCTGTTCGGGCAATGACCTCGCATACTCTTGCCCAATACTCCTCCCTACTTGAGAAAGCTACCAGAACATCATCTAACAATACTACAACCCCTGGTAAACCCCCAATAATGTCAGCCGTTGGAAAATTGCTAGACCCCCACATACTCCAAACTGGAGACGATGAACTCTAATAAGCCCCTTTGTAGTGTTTACTGTTAATAACTGTGCAGTGGACTCATCCACAACCACTTGCAAGTAAGGATCTTCCAGATCCAAATTTGTGAAATATTTCCCTCCCGCTAAATGAGGAAATGCTTCATTAATTGTTGGAAGCGGGTAACAATCAACTTGGCTAATGTTGTTCAGAGTACCTTTATAGTTCCCACAGATTATATTTCAGCCAACTCCTTTCATAACTGGCACAATTGGTGTTACTCAAATTGAACATCCTACAGATTCGTAGACACAGCGTTCGACAAGCTTGTCAATGGCTGCCTCCACATTCTCATGGCACTACTCTGTTCTTCCTGAAAACTGGTTTTGCTCCCTCCTTTAAATGAATAGTTACCTGGGGTCCTTTATACTGGCCTTGGTCCCTGTTAACAAACACCTGTAGATACATAGTGGACAGTTCAGTGACCCTTGTATGTGTTTCAGTATCTAGAGAATCATTCCCATTCGCCTTCACCTGGGCTTGTACCGTGAAAATTCCCTCCACCGAGATCCCGAGGGGTTCAAACCAGTTCCTTCCAAGCAGACTGGGCCCCTGTCCACTAGCCATCAACAAGGGCAGAAATGCAACCGAGCAATTTTTCGATTGAACTTCCCCCACTTGCTGACCCTTAATTTTCAATTCTTCCTGCGACCATGTGTACAGAAAAATGTTGGACTCTTCTAATGGTGGCAGTTCTGGCCACAAAGTCTTGTAAGTACCCCAGCTAACCACTGTGTAACTGGCCTCTGCGTCCACCTCTAACCGATGCAGGTTATTATCTGACCACAGATTGATCACATATGGGTCATTGCCGCCTCCCCCTTACATACTATTCAGCACATATATTCGCCCTGCCTCATATTCGGATTCAGACTCTCTTAACAGGTGGGTCCTATCTTGCCGTGCCTGGGCGGGTTCCTGTAGCTTCCCTGTAGAACCAGCGCTCCCCTGCTTCTTCTTGGTGATGCACGTCCTCTCTAGGTGACCTCTCTTGTTGCATTGGCGACATGTGGTGGACACACCTCTACATGTCGCAGGTGGATGATCCCCGTTGCATCGCCAGCATGCGTGTCTCGCCAGTTCCTCTTGATACACCGCCAGAGGGTAAGGCCATTTTCTCCGCCCATAGGCCTGTAGGTTATGTAGCTCATCCTTGTGTTCCACGACCGCGGCTCCCCGTAAATCCAGCAGGTTTCTTCCAGTTGCTTCTGTTGCAATGTCGACTGCTTCCTTGTAGGTTAATTTGTCTTTCGCCAGTACCACATGTTGAACAGTTTTGTCACGTACCCTACATACGAACCTATCGCATAACATTCCTTCTAGGTTAGGAAAATTACAGTGAGTCGATAGTCGACACAGTTCTGCCACATAGATAGTAATTGTTTCGCCTTCCTGTTGAACTCATTTTAAGAACTTGTAAGCCTCCACTATTTCACTTGGTCTTGGCTCAAAATGTTCTGTAAGTTTTGTCAGCACTTTGCTTAATGGCACTGCATCTGTTTGGCACGGCTACAGTAATGATTTAACAATACTGTACAACTCCGTCCTGCACAGAGTAAAAAAACCTCCTGTTTCGCTACATTGTCCTCCATTTTATTTGCGATAAAATAGAACTGTAAACATTCGCTGTAAGACCGCCACGTATCTCGACTCGGCACAAATTCTCTGATTGTACCCAAGGAGGTACATGACTGTTCACCTAAGACTCGACGCTTGATGTATTTTATTCAACCCGGCACATATCCCATCCCCGCCACCACTTTTATGTCCCGTCCATCGGCACTACTGTTTACCGACCCACACCGTTGACCTGGATCTCTGTCCGCCAGATTACATCATGTTTACGACTGCGCCATGACACTGACTCGCTCGTGCCAACCGTGTCCACCTAAATATACTTTCTGTTATATACACAATGTTATTACACAACATATAAGAAACAAATTCCTTTGAATATTACATATGTGAAATACAAGGGCAGATAATCAGAGCATAAACTTTTAGGACACAAATTTAGGTCAATTTATTATTTCATTTACGAACACTATGAACACGAAATTACCTAAGCTAAGCTAAGATAGGTCAGGACTGAATGCAAGTGCAACCTGAGTATTGGAATTAGGTTATGTTATAAGAATAGACAAACTGTAAACATCCCATATAATTCGTATTAGTTAGGATTATTCATTGATAGTTAAAAATACTCAACAGATATATTCGTGTTTGTGTAATTTATAATTTCAGTTAGGGGTCATGCCCATGAATGCTGTCTGTCAACATTACTTCAAACTAATGGTCCAGATACAACAGCTATATGCACATCACTAAAATAAATTTAGCTAGAGTTTAAACCCACTAAAATTCAATGTTAAAAATTTATAATCCCAAACAAAGATAAACACACATACGTAATGTCAGTGTATAGCTATAGCTATGTTATTTAGTTTACTTCTGAACTTCGCAAATAACAAAGTTTCTAAATATTAAAGTGACATTAGTTGCAAAAACTGAAACAAAACTAATTCCACATTTTAAAAACGCCTCAGTTTAATTGAAAATAGTATTTGTTTTTATGAAAACGGGCAAAGAACGATGACAACAATTTCTGCAGCACTAAGATTAACACTGTAATGTTGCAGACGCCAGAACTGGCAACTGGAAATCACAGATTTAATTACTCACTCAGCAGACATGAGACTTAAATAAGGGCGCCACAGAAAACTAAAATTAAAAAAAATAAAATTGTTGGATAATTTCCTCTGAATTTTATTCAAGTTTTAGCAGTTCACATTTTTAAAAATACAGAGTCATGAACAATCAGCGATACGAGCCAGGCGAATCAGTAGACTAGCTTCGCAGAGTTCATTAATTACTCACGTCGCTAAAAACTTGCATCACAAGAAAGTTACGAAAACAGTGTGGGTGTGGGTGAAATTTGCCACATTCAAGCCTAAGTGTCTTCCTCACAGGCTGGTCATAATCGGTTAGCGAGCGGCGGGCACTCACGACTAACGTCACCACGCGCTCTACCCCTACTCCTCACACCAGGGTACCCAAAAACTTAACCAAATAAGGGCATGGCGTGGTACGGAATCCCTTCAGATACTGTGCGAACCCTGTCGCAACCACTTTCCCACGCCAGCCGAACTGCATGGAAGTTATGCAATCTAATTTCTAGAACATATTCGAAAGGAAAAAAGTCTATGAATATTGTAAAAGCCCTTATCTCCGATCGCTGATGCAACCTCAACTGTGACTTAAGAAAAAACAAACTCATGACAGACAAACATATAGTAGGGAACTGACGAGAAGGCAAGACTGTGTGGCGAGGTGGTGGTCGGGGCCGTAAACCCTCCCTTGCCACTTCCCGTCATTTATAGCCAGCTGTCACAGTAATGGGTCACCCTCGCTACTAGTCATCCCAAAAGAAATAGCCTCTGGAAGTCAGGACGGTATATTATGGCGGAGTCTAGGAAGAAAGGGAAAACTATACACAGCGAAGAGATGGAGGTGATCAGACATGTGACAAATAAATGTGACGAAGAAGCTACTGAAGGTCAAATACAGCATTTATTATCTCAATCCAATCTACGTGCATCAGAATACACTGGAATTTCTATGAGAAGTGTTTCCAGAATTCGCAATGAAGGTGCCGATGCTTGTAACAGTTCGCTGTCAACACCATACAAACACCATAAGTGTCCACATGAAATAAATGTGCACTGTGACTCATTTGATAGGAGAGTAATCAGAGATGTAATTCATGATTTTTACTTGGTACAGAAAGAAGTACCAACATGTCCTAAGCTTCTCGTTGCTTTGAGAGAAAAAATTGATTTTCCATGGAGTGTTCAAACGCTCAGGCAGATACTGAAAGAAATGGGGTTGAAATGGAAACGGTGTAACAGTTCTGGGAAAATATTAGTGGAAAGACCACACATTGTCCACTGGTGTTGTAAATACTTAAAATCAGTTCTCCACTACAGAATGGAAGGGCGCCCCATAATTTACATTGATGAAACCTAGGTTGATAGCAACATCACATTTAACAAATGTTGACAAAGTAATACTGAACGTGGTGTGTTAACCAACCGCAATTCTTCGAACCGTTTAATTGTTGTTCATGCAGATGCTAAAACTGGATTAATGGAAAATGCAGTGTTAATTTTTCCAGCAGGCAGAGCTACGGGGGACTACCATGGGCAGATGAATTTGACACTATTCCCCACATGTGGGTACTAGGGTCCTCAGTTAATGTTCGATAGCACAGACTATAAGGTGCCTTGAAGGTTGAGGGTATATAAAACAATTACTTCATCACGTTTTGGGTTTTAACATGTTTATTTGCCCGAGAATTTACTCATACTTTAACGCCCTGCGAGTTCTTGGCCTGAAGGGCTGGTTACAATGTTCTGGCTACGTTTCCGACGCTGTGGGGGCATTAGGTGACAGGACACGTCCCTGAGTGACGACGTTGTTACTTATCTGTACTTGTTGCGGGGTAGTGGTTCCGGCAGTTGAGGTCTGGTGAGTTGGGGTGGCCCAGATACGTTCCAGCAGTAGATGAAATCTGGTGAGTTGGATGGCCCCTATTACAGGCCCTTGGACTGGCTGTTGTTGGTGTGTTGCACTCAGCTGGCTTCCTCTCGACGTGGCACTTCTTGTTGAAGCTCACCACTCGCTCTGTTCTCGGCGTAGGGTTGTAACTGACTGCTAACTTCCCTACCACGTCCCGGCGAGGTGACCCTTGGCGGCCACCCTCCCCCACCCTGGCTCTCGGCACAGGGTTGCACTGGACTAATCTCACTAGCTCGACATGGCGCCCCCTCGTTGGAGCTCCCCACTCAACTCCGCCTTCTCAGTGCGTTATTGTAACTGACTGACCGGTGACTGACTCGCGTCCCGGCGTGGTGAAACTACTCATCCAACGTATCTCTGGTAACAGTTTAACTGATTCTGCCCTGCTCCCCGCGTTTCGCATCCCGATATGGCTGATCCCTTCATGTTGCGATTCTCCTAACTACCTGCGCATCCCGGTGTGGCGGTACCGAACGCCGCGCCACCTGCTGCTTGTCGCTCCGACTGTCTCTGCGAACTGATGCGGCCAGAGGTCTGATCTTCCCGGCCTCGGCAATGGCTGCACTCACGTCCTCTCTCGGCTCGCAATTCTATCTGACTGGTTGATGTAACTGATCCTCCCGGTGCGGAGTATCGCAGCCTCCGACTGCCCCGATATCAGTGACATCCTTCAACTGATCCCTAACCCTCCCCGCAAAGAGGCTTATATTGTCTCTTGGCTCCCTCCCTCGATTCCTACACGTGTCTCCCTTGTTGGGGGGAGGGAGGTGGGAGGAGGGCGCAGTACAACGAAAACTTCATACACGCGCCATGGTTCTTGTTGGTGGAAGGAGGGGTGACCTGCACCCTAAAACTTACCATATCAGCTCTCCTTCCGCAACGCGTGTCCCAGTTTCCCCGCAGTTCGATTAAGGGGGGTAAGGGGGGAGGAGTGCTTGTGGCACCACTACCAAGCTTATCACCCGTTTTCTCTTGTGTAACTAGAGGTGCGTGTTGACGCCACTCTAGCTTGGCTCTGCATTTTTGCCCGCTTTCCTACGTATTTACGTAGCGCCTTCCGGGTGCTTCGGCAATATGCCAGCTCTTACTCGGCACAACCTTGACACGTGTAACTGAGTCTCCGTCCTCTGGGTTGACCTGTCCTGGCTGTCCACGTGTCCCGCAACGCGTGTCAACTTGTAGGCGCTCGCGGGGNGTTGGGGGAGGGAGGTGGGAGGAGGGCGCAGTACAACGAAAACTTCATACACGCGCCATGGTTCTTGTTGGTGGAAGGAGGGGTGACCTGCACCCTAAAACTTACCATATCAGCTCTCCTTCCGCAACGCGTGTCCCAGTTTCCCCGCAGTTCGATTAAGGGGGTAAGGGGGGGAGGAGTGCTTGTGGCACCACTACCAAGCTTATCACCCATTTTCTCTTGTGTAACTAGAGGTGCGTGTTGACGCCACTCTAGCTTGGCTCTGCATTTTCGCCCGCTTTCCTACGTATTTACGTAGCGCCTTCCGGGTGCTTCGGCAATATGCCAGCTCTTACTCGGCACAACCTTGACACGTGTAACTGAGTCTCCGTCCTCTGGGTTGACCTGTCCTGGCTGTCCACGTGTCCCGCAACGCATGTCAACTTGTAGGCACTCGCGGGGAGGATAATATNTGTCCACGTGCCTCACAACGCGTGTCAACTTGTAGGCGCTCGCGGGGAGGATAATATGGCGGGGGAGGGGGATTGTGTCAGCGACGTTCTCTACTTACTATATATGCCACGCGTCAAATTCTACAGACTTCGAAAAGTGGATGCATAATCAATTATTACCAAACCTACCAGAAAAGTTTGTTGTTATTATGGACAATGCACCTTACCACTCTGTGCAAGAAAATAAACCCCCATCGAAGTATGCAGTGAAAAAGGAAATGGAGACATGGTTGACCAATAACAACATTCCCATTTCTCATGAAATGCGAAAAATAGAGCTTTTCGACTTAATTGCGCAGAACAGGAAGTCTGAAAAAGCATTTTGCATTGACCAACTTTTAAAATTGCACGGATATGATGTTCTTAGACTTCCTCCTTATATGTGCGAACTTAATCCCATTGAACTGGCGTGGTCTAAAACAAAGAGACTAGTGCAGGAAAAGAACACTACTGCTAGGTTGTCGTTAACAAAGCTAATGGAAATCCAGACGGAAGCAATATCTTCAGTCACTGAAGGAAACTGGCAAGGATACTGTTTGCATTTTGCATGTCCAAAATATAGAAGCAGACTACTGGCAAAACGACTGCAGTGTGGAAGACACAATAGACAGTTTTGTGATATGCCTAGGCAGTGACTCCAGTGGCTCGAGTGATTCATCTGACTACGAATTTTCCTCTTCCGAATCGGAACTGGCGTTGCCACTTCCCGAAAGTGAATAAATTATCACAGAACCACAACATCCCCTGTTTGAGGTAAGCGGTAAAAGTATCTCCTTTCAGAGTATTTTAAAGTTATGCATTCCTGATCTTAACTGTTTTCGCCTTAAATTTGTTGCATCAAAATTGTTTGCAGGTCACTATGGTTGTTTCGCAGGTATTCCAGTATAACAAATTAAGTTAAAACAGATTTAAAATGTTGTTTCTGGCCATGTTGAGATGTTTTGAAAATTTTAACTATTGTGAAATGCGATTAATTTTTATATGGGAACAGATTGCGAATACGTACAATAAATAGCTTGCTTTAAAAATTTGTACATCAAACACAATGCAAAACATTTCGTGCACCAGGCAGACGGGCACCTAAAATGGTAAATTTAAAGGTTACTGTTAAAAAAAATAATAGAGGCGTATAACATAACATTATAGAGTATGTTTGTATGCATGTAGTATGAAAGGAAAATCTCCCTGCGAACTGATAGTTTTAGTACTGGTAGTACGGGCTAGAGATGGCGGTAGCGACCTTGCAGNACCCACCCTTCCACCCTGACCGAATTTCAGAGTCTCGTCTTTTCGTGAGCACTGGACTATACTAGCATGGCCAAAACGTTTTAAATACTGATAAGCAATTACAATTTCTCGCAAAACAAATCAAAATTAGCCAAACGTGTTGATTAAATAAGATTAACTGCATCATTACAACACATTAAAGGCACCAAATTTTTAGCCAAACCATTGTGCTTGTCATCGTAACATAACTGAAACACTTTAAAAACAAAAAAAAAAAAACTGACAAAAAAATCACCACACGAGTAAGGAATCTCGCAACAAACAATAATCTAACTTCAGATACTCACAAAAGACCGCCATTTGAAGACTGGATTCGAATGGAACAACCTGTAAAGGATAGCTGTAACAGGTATGCCAACATAAAAATAAAACGATTCTCATTTGTATTCCATTATATTAACAAGCTCGCACTTTTAATACCTTAATATATATTCTGTGCCCTATTATAGAATGCATATAATGCATATTTCCTGAACTTTAAAAGAGAAAATTAATGAGCAATCATATTTGCACCAATGTCTCGTGTAGCTACAAGAAGCCACTTCTGTTTTAGTATTAATTGTGGACAGGTGAAGAAATTCTTGTACAATATCCGGATTATTCCCGGGCACTAAAATTTCCTAGACAGGTTGACTATACAAATAATAAAATATTCTTCTTTTTCGTCTTTTGCTTTTTGCTCCACTGCAAAGTATAATGTCTTAAAGCACGCCATATACACATACTAGTTCTTCTTACGTGATCTTCCATATTTGATCAGCTGGTAAAAGGATAATTTATTTATCCATAACATTTATCTTGTACACCCAACTGTCTGCAGATTTTTAAAAGCGTAGCCAGGGTACTAATAATTAATTTGCCTTCCTTTCAATCTCTTTTTCTACGAGATACAAATTGGATTTCCTGTGCACAGAATCATTCGCAGATGGGACGAGCATTCATCTCTTTGAGATAATAATGCCTTGACTTGTAATGTCACTTTTTTTTTACTAGTGATATGTGCACGTAATCTCACAGACGCACCTTCAGTTTATTTTGCGAAAAAAAATTTTTACTCACAAATACCATTTACAGTAGACAATTGTCCTTAATGTCCGCAGGTTGCATGCCAGTAGTGAGGTGAATTTTGTGATCGCAAGTGGATAAGACAAATACAGCCATCAGTTTCTAGCTTCATTGCGCAGTGAATTTTTTCAACGTTAGTTTTCAGAGTGTGATTAAACTTCTTGGCAATTATGGCCTTAGAGATGGTGAGTGTTGAATGATGATTTATCATATTATTTTCTATCAAGGCTCGAAATTCAGGATTGTTTCCCTACTGAGATCAGTACGTAAATTTAAACCACCTTTATTGCATCAGCCACGCATTTACGCTATTTATTTTTAATAGGCACGCTCCATGCATACTGACTGTAACAGTCTATTACAGTCAGAATGTATTTGAATCCTCTGCACAAAAATTTGGAATAATTTCTACCAAATCTGCTTATTATAAATTCGGTATACCAGACACTGTCAATTTGCACCTGGGATAGTTTAGCCTGGTAGGCTTGTAAAGTACAACTATTTGCACACGCAACAGTGTCACTCAATGTACCTGTCCTCGCAGAAGAATTGCATAATATTAGCAATTTCATTTGTTTGGTAATCATTTCCCGCCTATTAAGAAGCAATTAGCATAATTTATGCATGATTTGTTCACGTAATTCAAGTAAATGTATTCCGGTAGTCTGCCGCCTTCTATTTTCGTCTGTAAACCATAACCAGTTGTTATTCCTACTGCTCTAAACAAATCTGATAAATTTCTAGTGTGTTTAATTCTTATACTCTTTGCTGGGAAGGTTTTTTTACACGTGCACACATTAGTTTGAGTAATTGTCTGTACTGACGTAAAGACTCGTATAAATATTTNGGGAAGGTTTTTTTACACGTGCACACATTAGTTTGAGTAATTGTCTGTACTGACGTAAAGACTCGTATAAATATTCAGTGAGGTTGTGTTTAAAATTAAAAATTGTCAAGTCCTGGGTGCCGCACACATACCTTCATTGATTTGTATAACATCATTGGGTGGGGAAAAAAATAGTTTGTTCCCCAAAATCCACTTTTTATTTATACTTTATTTTATCTCATTAAACTGTGATAAGCATAAAGCTAAATAATTGTGAATGACAGAGCTTCACACATCTGGTCTTTCCTTTTTACAGATACGTAACTGCAAATCAGCTTTGCTTTGCTCCTTCACTGGCAGAAGCTTAATTTTCTCTTGGTCCTGAGTTTGGTGTCCAGTTATCTATCTCTTCATTTCAACAGGAGGAAATCAAGTCTTAACGTAATCGGTTTGAATGCTTCATCTAGTGCCACGTATATTTCAAGACAGGCCAGTTTAGCTTATAAATATTTTGCATGTAAATTTTCTAAGACAATTAATTCACCTATGATGTTGGCCCTCATACCGTGCTTCAAAACCTAGAGTCCGAGGTTTACATACACTATAGAGGCGGATTGATCTGTAGTATGTAACCCGCAATTAAGTAGGTTCCAGTCCCTGCATCACGTACTTATCCAGCTTGCCTCAAATATGTTCTTAGTGTTTATCTACGACATTGTGTACATGCACACAGTGCTTCCCCGCCACGTCGTCGTAAGTCATGTCAGCATGGGGTTACAATAATTATTTCGTCAGTAATTACACGTGCATGCATTTTCCCCACTATAGCCAAATTTACTAGCCAAATATGTATCATAGCATATGAATAAAACGTGTGTTTGACACACATGTACACAATCTACAAAATGACAACAAATCGACTGCACTTAAATGTGTGCATGTCCCTTCTTAAATATTATTTTTAGCGGCAGATCTAGGAAGGTTTGGAGGTATGGGATGTGCACTTCAAACATGAGCAGGCAGGTTGTGTTTCATAATTGCAACTTCTAGTTTAACAAAAGGCAGTATTAATACACCCTTGAGTTTTTCAACTAGGTGCCTTTCCATAATTTTGAGTTTTGTCAGCTAANGGGAAGGTTTTTTTACACGTGCACACATTAGTTTGAGTAATTGTCTGTACTGACGTAAAGACTCGTATAAATATTTAGTGAGGTTGTGTTTAAAAATTAAAAATTGTCAAGTCCTGGGTGCCGCACACATACCTTCATTGATTTGTATAACATCATTGGGTGGGGAAAAAAATAGTTTGTTCCCCAAAATCCACTTTTTATTTATACTTTATTTTATCTCATTAAACTGTGATAACCATAAAGCTAAATAATCGTGAATGACAGAGCTTCACACATCTGGTCTTTCCTTTTTACATTTCCAAACAGATAACTGCAAATCAGCTTTGCATTGCTCCTTCCCTGGCAAAAGCTTAATTTTCTCTTGGTCCTGAGTTTGGTGTCCAGTTATCTATCTCTTCATTTCAACAGGAGGAAATCAAGTCNAAGCTTAATTTTCTCTTGGTCCTGAGTTTGGTGTCCAGTTATCTATCTCTTCATTTCAACAGGAGGAAATCAAGTCTTAACGTAATCGGTTTGAATGCTTCATCTAGTGCCACGTATATTTCAAGACAGGCCAGTTTAGCTTATAAATATTTTGCATGTAAATTTTCTAAGACAATTAATTCACCTATGATGTTGGCCCTCATACCGTGCTTCAAAACCTAGAGTCCGAGGTTTACATACACTATAGAGGCGGATTGATCTGTAGTATGTAACCCGCAATTAAGTAGGTTCCAGTCCCTGCATCACGTACTTATCCAGCTTGCCTCAAATATGTTCTTAGTGTTTATCTACGACATTGTGTACATTCGCACAGTGCTTCCCCGCCACGTCGTCGTAAGTCATGTCAGCATGGGGTTACAATAATTATTTCGTCAGTAATTACACGTGCATGCATTTTCTNCCACGTCGTCGTAAGTCATGTCAGCATGGGGTTACAATAATTATTTCGTCAGTAATTACACGTGCATGCATTTTCTCCACTATAGCCAAATTTACTAGCCAAATATGTATCATAGCATATGAATAAAACGTGTGTTTGACACACATGTGCACNCCACTATAGCCAAATTTACTAGCCAAATATGTATCATAGCATATGAATAAAACGTGTGTTTGACACACATGTGCACAATCTACAAAATGACAACAAATCGACTGCACTTAAATGTGTGCATGTCCCTTCTTAAATATTATTTTTAGCGGCAGATCTAGGAAGGTTTGGAGGTATGGGATGTGCACTTCAAACACGAGCAGGCAGGTTGTGTTTCATAATTACAACTTCTAGTTAAACAAAAGGCAGTATTAATACACCCTTGAGTTTTTCAACTAGGTGCCTTTCCATAATTTTGAGTTTTGTCAGCTAANAACAAAAGGCAGTATTAATACACCCTTGAGTTTTTCAACTAGGTGCCTTTCCATAATTTTGAGTTTTGTCAGCTAAATTTGCCACGTCCGCAAAGGCAACGCTTAATTTTCCAGTGTAATAGTCACAACATTGATTGACTCCAAATTTACATTCTGAATTTTCTATTCCTTGACAGTGTCGTCATAGTGTTTCAGGTATGGTAAGTTTTTAATCTTCTTATTCTCCCTTTCCGACACTATGGTGACATCTGTCTGCAAGAGACAGTTTTCAACTCTCCACAGTTTTGCATACCATTGTTACATAATGATTGTTTTAGTATGCAAGGTAAACGAATCAACTGCTGCATGCCTACCCATGAAAGAATATTGCTACATGAACATTTGCTTCTTACAGGAATTGTGCCAGACGATGCCACTGATCAACTGGTTTTCCTAGGGACCTCCCATTTACCCCGCCCTTGCATTCCGGCGCTGCTCCATGCTCACCTCGTTTCACCCTCATCAGCTCTGACGACCTTGATGTTAAGAGCCGCCTAAATCTCTTCACTCACTTCTTACAGGCCACATCATAAAAATAAAGACAAGAGTTCAATTTGACTTGAGTGAGCAGCATGCTGTCTTCAATATAACTGCAAGCATAATAATTCAGGTCATCAATGGCACATTGAATTTGCACTACACACTGGTATTTCGGCTGCTGCAGCGATTTAGGATATAGGTACATGTTCTCAAATTGAAAACCATTAGGTTCCTCCAGTAAATTTTTCCGTACCCATACCGGTCACAAATCAAACCAGTGTATTACGCAACAGAATGCCATGGTGAAATTGCCAAGTTACGGCCTCATCCTAGGCAGTAATGAGGAGTTTTCTTTCAGGGGAACATAACAAAATAGTGACATGCAAGCACAGTTAATAAGAAGAAGCTGTTGTGAATATGAGGAAACACATAAAGTAGCGGTGTGGGAGTGATTCCACGTCATTATGCTGTAATGCCTTGTAGAGGTATCAATAGAGGATGCAAACTTATAAACGCTATCATTAACAAACTTCCTTTCAAAGTACATATGCCCAGTTATGATTTCTGCAGACCGACCAAAAGAGAGACTAAACGCTTGGGAAGTAATGACAGGGACATACATATATTAGATTCAACTTGCAGAGACCACAATATAGCATATGCATCCAGTAAAAAAAACTGGAAGACCACCACATGCACGCTGCAGATGCTGTCCTCGCAGACAAAGCCACAAAGATTGCCAAATTGTCTCAATCAAAGTTTGGTGAACGACTGACCTGACATTTCAAAACTTACAAAAATTAACATCATATGTGAGTTGAACATGTAATTTGTTAGGAAGAAAAAATAGGAAGACCCGGAGAAAGGTGAGTAAAGGAGTGAAACAAGAAGGTTTCTTGCCTTCCACACTATCTACGTTGGGGGCCTTGGGCGGTTCGATATGTAATGTGCAAAACGTAATGAAATGCATAAAATGTAATGACTCGTATGTACTCACTGCACACAACAATATAAGACACTAAAAAGTAATACAAAATAATAATAAACTGAGGGAGAAAGGGGTTCTGTACAACTCTGTATATATGAGATGACGTTGCAACAGCAGTAGTACGTGTAACAAATTTTCTGGGAAGAGTGCAAACCCTAGCTGCGCAGTCACAATCGTCCAAACTGAGTACTGAATTGGTATAATTATTTGAAAATCAGAATTATTGCCCCTTTTACTCCTTGATAACGCAAAATAGTGTGAAAACTGTAAATTAAATTCACCTTGGTGACGATTGAAGGCAGTCTGACGAGTTACTTTTGCCCGGCCCCTTCCACACTGTAAGTACACCCAGCAACACAGCAATCTGGTAGTAAAAATTATTGTGGACAGAATAAATACATACACCAACAGGAACACTAGGAGAAAAACTTGCTACTACTACGAAATGACAACAATGTTTGAAAAATATCCGGAAGTTTAATTCAGCTCTGAATAACTTGACTTTTCCCAGAAAACCAAATAATTCATTAAATTAACAGTTTATCTGTGGTTCCGAAAATATTAAACATATAATTTAAATATTTCTTTTTGGGGTGGTGGCATTTGAAACACTAATGCCCTCGTGATAGTTGGGTTCAGTTCAGGTTTGCAGTAGGAAAATGTCGGAAAAATCGTGTACATATGAAAAACAACATGGCAGCATTAAAAATGTTCTAGAAGGTCTTATAAACTGTGTTCGGTAAAAAATTTTACTTATAATTTTTTAGCTGGAATTAGTGTTCAGACGTAGAATTTTGATGATGTTGAAGTTCCCGATGATTAGGTACACCGACGAGGCATCTCTCCAGATCCGCAGCAGCCCTAGGTGACGTCTTCCCTACATGTAAGCACATGGCTTATGGTACTAGCATACAGTTCAGTGGCACCTTAACGGACGTCTCGCGAGTTCTAGCTAACCTCTTTGAAAGCTACGTCAAGGGGGCTCACACAGGCCTACTTATTGCTTTGAAACACCTCGCATCTTCGCCTCTAGTAGACTGCCTGTACTTTCAATGGTGTGATCTCAGACTTTCCTAATAAAAATCTAAATTTTAACACCTCGTGCACAGCCCACCCGAACTGGCTGCCTGATGTCGCGTAACAACAAGATGTCAATCTTCCTCGTTGAAAATTTAACTCAAGAATGTTGTTTAAACTCGAAACAATCACAATGGTTGCAATATAAATTAATTTGAACGGCCACTTAAAACTGCCCCAACATTCAAAATGCATAGTCATAAGGCCTTGTAAGTACACGTGCACAATGTAAAAATAGAAAGAGACATAAATATGAAGCCGAAATAAAAATAATGTTAAAAACATAATAAATATTACGGACTCTGTTTAGAAACAAATAAATAAATCTTACCATAGAAATAAAATTAAGTGAAATATAATATTGAGCTTGTTATACATAAAAATTACATGTTAATAATGATCCATTATTACTATAACTCAAAAAGCGTGTTACAGATACGAGAGTTACGTGGTATTGCCCGACTAGTGAACAAGTCAAAAATCCAATGTAAACCAAACAGCCTAAATAATTATACACNGAGTTACGTGGTATTGCCCGACTAGTGAACAAGTCAAAAATCCAATGTAAACCAAACAGCCTAAATAATTATACATAATCAGAAAATGGAAGTACTCATTAGCAGTACAAAAATGAAGGGGGAAGGGGAGGACTGTGTTTATAAGTGGAAATATTTAATAATATTATGAAATTGCAGTAGTCTTTCATGTTAACAATTTTTGCCACAATTTTCCAGTATGCATTTTCTGTCATTCATAATGTTAACTTTTGGTAGCGGTTAATATATTTGCTAGTGACACAATTTTACACCATGCGAGTTAACTTCCACACCATAATGTATGTGCTCACACCATTTGTGTTTTCAGTGCTCTATATGTGCCCGTAATACCTGCGAACTTATCAAAGAAGTAAAATGTTTCCTTGTATGTGAACACGATTGTTTTCATGAAGCCCACATCATGATCAGTCATTTATTCTGCGAAATGTTAAAGTACTATAAGGAAAAAACGTTTCACTTGCTGATGTAAATGAAATGTGTATGCACATGACCTAAACGCATTTTGCAGCCCTTTGTGTACAGTACAACTTGGGGGTAACTAATGTTACGCAAAGTTCTTTGTGTGGATTTCGTAGGGCTTCGTTAAAATAATTCATAGATTTTTTTACACATTCATTACTTACACTCAGTCAATCACTTCTCCTGCCATCGTGCATGTCAATAGTTTCAAAGGAGCAAAGTTGCCAAAAGCAAGCTTTAATTAATTGTGTTCAGAGCATTTCCTTAAAATAGCACCTGGTGTTTTTATTCACTAAATCTCCTGACTGAAGTACTTGCGCTCCATGCCATACTTTCAATAATTTATAACCATACCAAATTAAAGACTCTGACTTGTATGAAAATTGCTGTTGCCCAAAAAATGTCAAAATTAGGTACCCACAGCAAAAAGAAACAAAATGTTTCAAAGGAATTTTTACATGAAATCAGTTCATCAGTTTATAAACTCTCAAACTGCAAAACATTCCTAAGAAGTAAGAAAAAATTGCACCAGAGTGCAAATACTTACCATTTTGCTGATGTCAGCANAACTGCAAAACATTCCTAAGAAGTAAGAAAAAATTGCACCAGAGTGCAAATACTTACCATTTTGCTGATGTCAGCAGCTTTGATCATGCTACAAACTCGAGAAAGCAAAGCTTCCTCTCGCACTTTAGCAGCATCACGCACTTCACGAACCAGATCTTCAAACAAATAAGACATGGAGTATAATTTACTGCTTCAGGTATTTACAATTTTATAAATCACATCACATAGTAATTATTAATTTCCCAAATGAAAATCACTAACAAATGCTCAGAATAAGAACTGAGTAATGGCTACAAATTTAGTAAAGAAATTTTTTTTTANAAATGAAAATCACTAACAAATGCTCAGAATAAGAACTGAGTAATGGCTACAAATTTAGTAAAGAAATTTTTTTTTTATTACTGACTTTTGGTACACAACTTTAAGAAAATTAATAAATATATGTCTACACAAAAAACATGCTGNTTTTTTTTTATTACTGACTTTTGGTACACAACTTTAAGAAAATTAATAAATATATGTCTACACAAAAAACATGCTGGGAGAGCATGGTTTTTACAGTTACGTCTCGTACATTGCCGTGTGATGGGCATAAATATTGGTGTAGACATCTCTGCCTGTATGTTGGGCTACTAAACAGCTGCAGCATGGTAATTTTATCCACCTACAGTGAACCAACACCAGTCAGAGAGAATACATATCGAAGCCCTCGGCGTGCACTTTGTACAAAGGAGATAATGAGTTGAGCGCATGTACATTCCAGTAGTATAGGGACACTAAACCACAACGACCCACCTGCTGGGATTGGCATTCAACTGCACCTAGTTTGTATCCCTCAGCCAAGCCATTTGAGAGAGCATAAAAGATGGAGGGCAGAAGCAGTCATTATAAGTTCGTCAGGACCAGTTCATCAAGATCAGATAATCAGTTCTTGATCAGTCAGTCGTCGTTCACAAGCGCTGCAGATGGAGCCTCGCGCAGTGAACCCTTCCAATAACAGAATACAGAGTAGGGTGGCTAGAACCAGTAACATCAATAAAACATCTGTTGATGTATCTGTGTTCATGATTTTGAAGGTAGATAGTTTCCCCCGGAGACAGCAAGAGATGCTGCCAGGCAATAATGTCAAGCTAAGGCAATATACAGAGAACCCTTTAGGTTCCTTGCATATTCTGGGTTGACCGCAGGGCCACACACTGACACCATTACATAGTATGCGCACACTGACACCATTACATAGTATGCACACACTGACACCATTACATAGTATGCGCACACTGACACCATTACATAGTATGCACACACTGCGGAGATCTCAGAGGTTGATTGAGGTGAAGTGTCAGCGAGAAGCACCACACTCTGTCGCATACTTAGGCACAGTATTTGGTGATATCCTTACAGGGGTCGACGTTGATTCCAAACTGAGAGGGATCGCAGTAACTTATTTGACGAAAGAAATTTTGCTAGACTCGTATGTTTCAAAAATATATGGAAATACTGTTTTCTGACATTGTGCAATAATGTCTGTTTCAGAATTCATTGAAAAACATGTTCCTGAGCACTAAATAAATTTACATACGTGTGAAATTGGCTTCTCAGAATTTTTCAGAACAGGATATTAAATAAAAAATTGAACCTACGTTAGCTGATTACACAATATTTTGTTACTGATAATCATTAACGGAAGTATGAATTATTTCCCAATATTAATACACTCGCTAATTTTCAAACAGGTAAAGAAATTTTTATGGCTAAAAAACACATCCGGTATGTATACAAGTAACATGTGTGCTTGTGTGTGTCGATAAATATGTACTTAAGTATATATGTAAAGCTTGACGTGCTCTGCAATACAAGGAATAAAATTACTTCAGCACACCCTCTTAGAGCGCATGGGTTGCTAGTGTCGGCCCTGGGAGTTCATAGTCCAGCTTCTGGACGAGAGGATCCCAGAGAGGGGCCAGTGGATTGGGGAGTCCAAGGGACAACGAATAGGTAGGGAGTGCCTGCCAGAGTACGAGGAATGGTAAACGTACAGCGTACTCTAACCTCCCAGACACTGGAACTTTTAACGGAGTACAAGAAGAAGATCACTGTAGGGCACAGTCCTTCCCAGAATCCACAGGCACATGTTAAGAGTTGAGGAGAACAAACCGAGGCTAATATACTTCGGAATTCAGACCCTTGGCAGACGGACGGGTGCAGCTGTCTCATTTGCCAATTGCTTGCCCTTAAGAACCCGCCCCATGGGAGAAATCGCCATCATCAACATCGTGAATTCTGGAGTACCAACCCGCCAGTGATGGCTGCAACCACGCTGGCAAACATCTTCCGAGTACTACCTAAGTGCCTCATTAGGTCATACCTAGACAGGCAGGTGGTTTTGCCACCAGCGAAGTACCAGCCGGCCGAGCCACCACTGCCAAACCAGCAACAACAGCAGCCCTAGCAACGAACATCTCTACACGAGCGGCTTACAAGTACAGTCACCTCCTAAAGCCAGGTAACTCCAGCCAGGCAAGCAGCTCACAAGGCCACCAAACAGCTCTGACAGAGGAAAACGATGAGGGCATGAGCTAGGTTCCCTCCTGGTGAGGGGTGGGGCAGGATACTGCATGAGCAGGGGCTCGCATTGCTGTACCCAGCCAGGGAACCCTACAGTGGCGAGGGGCCACAAAGGTTGTGGGGGCTTTACCAAATACAGGATGCCAAGGAGCTAAAACTAGGGTGAGGGCATACATGAAAAAAGAACCATTACATAACTGGAAGTTATGTAATGAACATTGTAACTTTAACACACTAATTAACTGCTCTCCCAATTTGTCAGTAAAACACTCTGTATGAATGTTTGATGTTACCTTGAACTAAATCTAATAGCCTTTAGCAGCTCTTTAATACTAAATTGCTATCCATCGGTAGTTTACCAATAAACAAAATTCTGAAGATTTTTGAGAAAAGTATAACATTCCAGTAACCCCTTAAAGTGAACTAACACGTACCTGTGAGAAGGCCAGGCTGATAGCCGTCAGGCAGGTGGCACCACGTTGCCGCCCGGGTCTTGAGAGACTCCAGCTCGGTGCGTGTGCTGTGCAACTCCTGGAACAGCTGCCGATTGCTCTCCTGCAGAGCATTCACCTGCTCCACCAGGCTGAGCACCAGGCCCGCTGTCGACGACCCGCCGCTGTGCGTCTCCGAGCTTTCGTGGGAAGGCGGACCCAGCCCAGGGTCGCTAAAGCGTCTCCGGGCGCTCTCTGCAGCCGTCTGCCCCAAACACAAATAAATCTTCATCAAACCATTTACTAACACTAAAACGTATCATGCTGTGCATTTATTAATAGTACTTATATTTAATTTTATTTGAATGGATTTATCAACACTCCTACTTACAGGGTGTCTACTGGGGTGTAAAAACCAAATTAGTGACTTTTTTTTTATAACCTTTTTACCTCTTGACATAATTGCAAATAAATTTAGGAAAATTGAATAAGAAACTAGCTATGAAATATGCAGGTTGGACATTGTTTTCAGGAACAAAATGTGAGAATTATAAATCAAGAAATGATGAAAATAACTAATGCTACAATTTCTGAAGAATTACTTTAAGAACACCTACACAGTTTGCAGAGTGGGGAACTAAAAAATATGCCTGGAACATATTTGCGACTTTTCAGGGACTTCTCAAAGTTTCCTGACTTTTTTAGGGACATTAGTGAAACTTTCGTAAACAGTAAGTAAAAGGTGTCAGGAAAAAGACGCACTTAGATGCTACTCTTGACAAACTCACAAATGCAAAACCTCATGTTCCAAAGGCAATGAATACCCTACCAATCTCAGCCACACAGATTGTCACTTAATTAATAATTCAAAACCTTAGATATTCAAAAAGTATAAAATAAACATACGGTTTATAACAACATTTTACTTTACAATAAATATGGCATGCAATGATCTAAAACTATGCTGACCAAACATGAAAATGACTTCAGAAAAAGAACGTAGCAGTAATAAAAAAACACAAATAAAAGGATCCATGCATAAATAAACACATCTTAATGTAATAATGCATTTTGTGGAAGAAAAATTTCCAATACTAAAAAAATTCTATACAATTGTATAACTTATGTGGTATAAAATAGTAAAATACTGAAGGGCTCTCGGACATTTTAATGTGGTACAGAACAGAGAAACCTCCCATATCTTTACAGAAATAGATTGCATTTTCAAAACGTGTGAAATAACTTTTCCGATGAAATAATTCTTCTGAATACCTTACTTCTGATTTCAACACATCTGTTGATAAAAGTAACTGAAAAAACACAATGAAAATCATCTTTATATATATAATTCTTCTGTACGTGTGTATGTCACTGAACTACTCCTAAACGGCTGGACCAATTTTGATGAAAATTTTTGTGTGTGTTTGAGTGGGTCCCTGGGTGGTTTAGATTCACAATTGGACCCGGTAGGTGGTGCTGCAATTGGGTTCCAGGAATTTTTTTTTTATTTTTTGAAATTTTTTTGCATATAAGAACATATAACCACAAAATTTCACCCCCCCCCCAACCATAATTTTTAAAATGAAAAAAAAAAAAACTATAAGTTCATGAATAATTGACGTTGTTTTGATATTTAAGATTTTTCTTATATCAGAACATATAAAATTTACGGAGTGTTAAATAACATGTAAGTTTGTTCAACAAATTATAACATCCATAAAATTCAAATATAAGTTACTTATATTTATGTGTTGTGTGTTTATTACAGAACAATGCCACATCTTTGTGGATGAGGAGGAAATATTGCTCAACGTACACGGAATCCACAAATAGTCCAGACCCGTCGGTTAAATAGAACGGCAGAAGATCAATTGACGGACAATGCAAATTTAAGAGACCGGGTTGCAAACACACGTGCAAATGAAAGTCAAGAGCAATGCAACAAACGCCTTCGAGCTAATGCATTGAGACAAAGACAGGTGCGTAAACGATCCACCGACGCACACAGAGCACATGAACGACAGCGCCTGCAAGTACATCGCGCATTGACACGTGCATCACTTCTCCGCCTTGCGTTCGAATATGAGTTGGACAGACTATTCGTCACATTCACAAATTGTCATCGGCGCTATGGACAAAGAATGCCAACACTGCGATGCATTCAAATACAAAGGTGAATCGGCCCGTTTCTGCTGCGCGTCTGGAAAAGTTGTACTGCCACCATTGAATTCGCCGCCAGAACCATTGAAAACACTATTAACTGGAGCCACACGTCAATCAAATTTTTTTGCATAAAATTCATAAATTCAATTCTTGCTTCCTAATGACATCATTTGGAGCAACAAAAATATTTCAGAATCAGGATGGTTGCAATTTTGAATCAACGTTTAAGATTCAGGGCCAAGTGTATCATCAAATTGGTTCTTTAATGTCAAAGCCTGATTCGGATCCAAAATTCTTGCAAATCTACTTCATGGGCGAAGAGGAGCAACAAATAAACACACGCTGCCAATACAACCACAACTAGCAGATGGAGGAGCGAGAAATTGTGGCGACTTTGGAACCGTTTTTGCGAAATCACAACCAGTTGGTCCAGTTGTTCAATACTGTTTCAAACAAACTGCAAAACGACAGCTACATGATCAAAGTACCATCTGGAGAGCACGCAGGCCAATACAATGCACCAACCGTTAATGAAGTTGCAGTTGTTATGGTTGGCGACGCATACAAACGTCGAGATATACGGATCCAACGCAGAGAAAACACGGTGCAGACAATTAAGATAGTCATGGTTCTTACGATGCTTTGCAATATCCATTGATATTTTGGGAAGGAGAAGATGGATATAATTTCAACATCAAACAAAGAAATTCAGCAACAGGTACAATCTACACATTATTTTCTTTTTTATTTTTCTGTACGATTAATTTATATTTGTCTTATTTATATTTTTACTTTGCAGGTGCAGAAACCAACAGGAAAGTGAGCGTGATGAACTTCTACGCATATCGGTTAATGATTCCTGCACATGAAGACGACAACATTCTCCGATGCTGCCAGCTGTTTCATCAATACATCGTTGATACGTATGCGAAAACTGAAAGCGAGCGATTACGGTACATCAAGTATAATCAAGCGAAGCTGCGTTCTGAGGAGTACATTCATTTGCGTGATGCTATTGTCAGTAACGTAGATGAAACAACTAATATCAACGACATCGGTACCGCATATATTCTTCCATCATCAGATATTGGTAGTCCGCGTCATATGCACGAATGCATTTAAGACGCCATGACTTTCTGCATTCGGTTCTTGCTTAGGCACTGGGATTCTCATTATTTCTAGCTTATAGCTGGGTGGTAATCGGCAGGGCGTCACCATGTCGCATTTAAAAAGTCTGCCTTGGAATGGATATCTTGATAAAGATGCCAGTGGTTGGCAGAATTGTCAGTCTGAGTTGAGGCAGCTTTCATGTGCTGTTTGAAAGATGTGTCACTTTAGCTGAGGGCGGGGTTTGCGAATGCTTGGTAACATATGTTGAAAAAATAAAATGACCGAAATCATCACGTCAATCCTGTATTCAGGTAAATATAGAATACAATAACAAACCAAAATACCCATTGCTATATTTCTGTGTAATTTTAAAGAAGTTTTCAGAATTTTACTTACTCCAACCCGGCCAAATATGGTAACAGTTTTGAATTAAACTTTGGATACAAATTAAAATCAATCGCAATACTGTGACTATGTTGGTGAAATGGAAGCTATGTTGCCTTCAATGAAATAACAATACCACTGACGAAAAATTAAGTTTGAGTACAATATTTATTTATATTTCTGCCACATATTTATAATAAAATTCAGTATTTTTTAATGCAATGAAGTTATTATAATGTGAGAGCACAAGAAAAACCAAAACAATGAATAACAAATGTCTGTATGTAGTACAGAAATGCAACTTGAGAGGGCAGCACCCATTATAGTTTCAATACGAATTCAGTACAATATGTGTTTACATGTTGAATAGTTCAATCCAATCCGTTCCCACTTTCCTTGTGTAAGGCCCTTGAGACTCAATTCGTTTTGAATACAGTTTGCATGTTCAAATCCAATATGGACAGTGCATTGAAAACTTTTGAAAATTACATCAAATCTTAGCAAAAATTTTCTATTACCTGAGGTTGAGTTGCAGGAGGTAAGCTAGTAAACTCTTGGCCATTAATTTGGTCCACATTTTCCTTCAGTCTTGGCATGGCACTCAGTCGTACAGGAGGGACATTTCTTGACGCACCACTGCACCCATTCCTGTGCCAGCCATCATAGCTTGCTTGCACCTGAGGTTCCCTGCCGGGCCTGCGAGTCCTTGCTCTATGCATGGCGCGGGGTGAAGTTTTTGGCACTGGCTGCTTCCACGATGTAACAGGCACCGCTGGATATATCGGATACACCGGGAGCGATACCGGCTCGAAGGAGTACCCCATCGGAACGGAATAATGGCACACCGCAGGGTCTGACATGGCTGGGGCGAGACGCTGCCCGTGCACTGGGCCATGAGGTTGCCAGTAGCTCATCATGTCCTCCGATTCCATGTCAGGGGCATACGCACCATCCATTTGGTTTTGGAACGCATCAGATTTATCAAGCCAGTCCTGTAGAAACTCTGACTGTTTTTTTCTGCGGCTCTTCTTTCGCTTTCCCAGATGCGAGGACAGACCACCATTTACATCTGCGACATGCTCACCATCACCCACTGTTTTACTCCTGAAAAAAAAAACCAACATCACAAATGAACTACTGTTGATCAAAATTGACTAAAGAAACTGATGACAGACATAAAACAATTATTCCACATGAAAGCGGTTTAGTAAAAATCTGCAACATGAGTACATGCCTCCGAAAGGGTAGTTGAAAATTTCCACTGGAAATTTTCAAAAAATTAAAAATTTCACCCCATGTGGAAAAATTCCAAAAAAGTAAAGACTTTGAGAAACATTGCATTTTTTAGCAGTGCATCAATATTTTGAGGTCCTGTCATCAAATAAACGTGGAGTAAATAACATTTGGCTACTCATTAACTTAATTAATTTACTTCAATTGCAAACTGCATCACACCCCTCCCCGACCTTTTTTTTCCTTCTCCGAAAGGCAACATTTTCTTGTTCTTTCCCCTTTTATGTGTCACAAAATAAGTGTGGAAAACTATTTCACTGTCAGATATTCTAAACCTGGTACATAATCATTTCAAAACACATACTCATTCTTCTGATTCTTACTCCCTGCCCAACTAACAAATAACATAAAGTGCTTCCTAGTTTACCACAAAAGTAAATTATCCTGTCATATTTAAGTATGTCATCATTCATCCTGTGAGGTACATTATTTCCATTCCCATCCCCCTTACCATCCAATACGAAACTAGTTTTCTCCATTTTACTGACAGGAAGGCAGTGATTTTTATTTACAGGTCCTGTAATGCATGCTACAGAAGGTAAACACAACACAACAAAAAGTACTACTCTTCGAATGGCTCTTGAAAAAGGCCAAATTGAACCCTAGATTTGGTGGAAAGGTCTCTATGGGCATACATACACTGCTGTCAAAAAGGAAGTACCAGGACTCTAGGTGTGCCTGTAACCTCTGCTGTTACTGAGAAATATGGGGGAAGCAACTTGCAAAATAACACTGATCGGAACAGAGTTGTGAACTGAGAGAAATAAAACTAAGATTAATGTACGAAAGACTGATGGTGAGATTTACGAGGAAGAATGTTAATAGCAGGGACATTTACAGATGGGAGAAACAGGAAATAAAGAAAGTATCGGAATATAAGTACCTAGGAGTTGTATTGCACGGAGATCTTGGGTGGGAAAACCAGATAGATTAAGTAGTTCCAAAGAGCAGAAGAGCTTCGGGAATGATGGGAAGGGTACTGAAGGGAGTAGGCAGCGAGGCGAAGAAAAAGACTTATGGCACAATGGTACGGCCGATAATGGAATATGCAGCGAAATAAGACCCGTGGAGATGCAAGAGCTGGAAAATGTAAAAAGAAAGGGCAGCCACTGCTGGCGCCACAACAGTTGTTGGGCGATTTTACGGTGAGCAGGATGCCGCCGGCAAGGCATGCCACAGCATAAAGCCGTGCTAAAAACCTTTAGCCTCCATATAATTGGTTGTGCGTTTAAGGATGCGCACTGAATATTTTAGTAAAATTTTGTACACAGCCGAGCCGTCACTAATGTTAGCTGCCGCCAGCTGGGCTGTGCCTGTCGTCTGAGCACAGGCATCTAGGGACCAGGAAGACGAGCCGCAGGCACTTGCGGCACTCACAGTAGATGGGCGAAGCATAGGTGGATAAGGCATGGGCAAAATGGTGAAGGATGAAGGGAACTTTCGGCCATCAGCGATGATGAAGGAAATGGGCTGGAGTTCTTTGAAGAACTGGAAAATTGAGCAGGGGCTGGCCAAAGACTAATTTACAGAAACACTTGCATTCATTTTACACATCACACTTGTCACAGTATTTTCTTTTTACAAAAAATTCAGGCTGTTCAAGGGAGAGGAAACAGTGAGAGGGTACAAAGGGTACACAGGATAACGTAGCGGGACAGGATGTCCATGCTTGTAAAAGGTCGGTGAAAGTGTGGAATTTATTGAACGGAGTCACCCAATAGTAAGTCTAATGTCTAATAGGCATGTTATTATTACGTATTTAATTATTCAGAGCACTTTAAATGTCCCAATCACCATTTTGTAATTTAGACTACTGTCAATATGATCGGTAAAAGTTAGGTTGTGAAAAAAAATGTTAAGAAACACAGAGAGCAAATCTAATTTTTTAGTGGCTGTGTTTTATTGAAATGCTTTAGGTATAGTTTTAACTGTTTCTGTGCCAAAATTTCAATCAATTCTTATGTGGGGTACACAACGTAATTTAATCCACTCTCGTATTTCTTTATAATTTTTTTCATTTTCGTGCATTAATTTTGCTAGTCTTCATAGTCCTCCCCACTATATAGTTTTTTTTGGTATACCGGTCCAATAACAATAATGGGTAATTGTAAAGAATAGCTCCTTTTTTGAAGGACACATAAGACCCTCAAAGGTTATATAATGGCTTTTGCACACCTTATCTGTTTCATATTTAGGACAGCGTAATAATAAAATAAGCAGAACGTCGAAAATAAAATAGATAATGTGGAGTTTGGCCGCTTTGTTTACGTCGGACGCCATGATGTTTAGCCCTGTAATGCTGTAGACGTTACAGTATGTTAGTTGCAGTTTAAATGTGAGACAGTGCAGTTTGTAGCGAGTGGTGTGCGTTTTGCGCCTGTGAGTTGTGACGTCTGAATCCAACCATGCGAAGGCTTGTGATTTAAGAATGCAGGGTGCAAGTACGAGTGCTTCTGTGCGTGACAATCGTCTATGTGGCGGGTGTCACGTGGACATTTTAGTAGATCGTGGTGTTTGGTCAAGTGAGGTAAGGTGCAAGTCATGCACGACGGTAGTTGAATTGGCAGAGGACAGTGGAATTGTACCAGCCGCCTATATAGGTGAGTTAATTCATATAATTCCGGTATGTTTTACTGTTACTTTAAAACCCTAAAATCCTAGATTAGAATAAAATTGTAGGTTAGATTAAAACCCTACAATCCTAGGTCAGATTAAAAATATAAAATAGTGATTCACTCATCGTGGGGTTAGGTTAAGTTAGGTGGGCACATATTACGAAATTGGGTGGACAAATGTTAAATTGAGGTGTTTTTGTATTTTTGGTGGGTGTATTTTTAGTGATTTTGGTAATTATGCAGTATGGGGGCTTTTCTGAACGAAACGTCCTAGACCAACAAAAGTAGCATTAATGGGTTCTGCACAGCTTACCTTGTTCATATTTAGGAGGGGGTCATGTTAAAATAAATAGAACATATTAAAAAAAATTTAACAATATTATGAAATGTACGAGCAGTTTGGCCAGTCTGTTTACATCAATCGCTATTATTAATGGCCGCGCATTGCTGATCTGACGCTACCTAGCGACCACGGATATCATTACAGGTATTTTAATGGTCAATTTTTAAGCTGGTCAGTAGCCATTGCGCCTTTGCCGGCATGATTCTTGTCGTCCTAATACGGTGGATTTAAAACGGAGAAAGCAAGAACGAGTGTTTCTGTGCATTACATTCGCCTACGAACGAGTGTTAGTGCGTAATATTCTGCTATGAACTAGTACTTCAGTGCGTAATATTCGCGTATGTGGAGTTTTAGTGGAACATGGTGTTTCGCCGAGTAAGGTAAAGTTGAATTGGCCGTTGACAGAGGAATTATGGCTTCCTAGGTGAGTTAATTGATATTCTTCCGTGTGTTTTACGAATCCTTTAAATCCCTAACATCCTCTATTTGACTAAATTCGTATATTAGTTTAAAAATCTTAAATCCGAGGTTAGTTTAAAACCCTACTATCCTAGGCTAAATTAGTTTAAAACCCAGCAATCCTAGGTTAGTTTAAAGATGTAAAATAGTGATTCACTCATTGTGGGGTTAGGTTAGGTGGGCATATATTACGAAATTAGTCTGGCGTTAATGCCCCTAGTATATTTGTGTTCTGCATAATTAGTAGAGTGGAAACCAATTTACTGGGGTTTTTTTGGCAGAAAAGCCCCTAAACTGCATAATTACCGTGATTTTACCCCACAATTTTCCTGATCTTCATAACCCTCTCCACTATAGTTTTTGTGGTTTGGGTAATTATTAAGTTTAGGGACTTTTCTAAAAAACTCAAAAAAAATAATTGAAAATTATGATATATTTCTACCCTACTAATCACGTAGAACACAAATATACTAGGGGCGTCGCTTTAAAATAAGTACAACATATTAAAAAAACTTGCAAAATATGTTTGTTTACATCTATTAACGTCAGAGGAATTATACCAGCCCCCTACCTAGGTGAGTCAATTTACCTTATTTTGGTGTGTTTTGCAGTTCCTTTAAATCCCTACAATCCTACATTCGTAGTTTAGAGTAAAACCCCCAAACATCCTAGGTTAGTGTATTCGTGTTCTGCATAATTAGTAGAGTGGAAATATACCCTTTTCCGTGAATTTTTTTGTTTTTTACAGAAAAGCCCCTAAACTTAATAATTACCATGGTTCGTAATCATAGTATGTTATTTCCCTAGTAAATTTGTGTTCTGTGTAATTAGTAGAGTCGAAATGTACCACTTTTCCGGATTTCTGTTATTTTCTAAAAAGCAGCTATTATTTACAATTACCTTGCTTAAGACTTTTAGGTGGGATAATGTTATGTATCCTGCGCAATACTCCTATGACTGGTGTTATTTTAAGTTTACTGTGGTTGATGTCTTTGACTGAAGACTCTATGATTCAAAATGATGGGCTATTGACCCCCTTTGAATTGGGCCTTGAAGATAAATGGGTGAATGGCTTTATCATGACTGAAAACCTCAAAGAAGCTTAATAAAAAAAGTTCCTTGCCAAATTCTAAATTTTTTTAATGAACAGTAATGGAAAATTTATAGAAAAAGAAAAAAACTGCAGAAACAAGTAACTTAAATTTCTAAGTTTCAAATATATAAAATTGGTCCACACTGCAAATACAGAGTAAACTCTATTTGCTGTTTCTCCACTTTTTTAAATCAAACCTTTGAAAAATCACTTCATGTATGTCGCGTTGTTTCCTAAATATGTCACGTATAACAAGAATTTTATACTTCTGTTAACAAAAAATTCCTTCATTTTGGTTAAAATCAACTTTTACTTATCTTCTGACTATAATTTATATTTCATAACTAATTAACACGAATAAAAAACAGGGAGAAAATAGGTGTGTTGTTAAAGCCTAGGAAGAAAACGTTCTTATGCAGAATGTTAATAAACTGGATGGACAAGAATGTAATGATTTGTCCCTTTGGTGTAATTTTCCACTCTTAGGTTAAGAATTGTTTGTATGAGGCGGAGCAATATCCTGGAATAACTCTGGCAGGGCTTCAGAAAAATCGGAAGTAACCGAGAATGGAGCAAGTACATGCAATTACATATACTTAGCTTATATCTCACTAAAGTAGGGTTTCTGTAAATTCTTCTTTCGAAACTCTTAGATATGACGCTAATAATTTGATCAAGTGGCTAGAAAATATAGGTGCTCAAAATGTTAACAACTAAGTACAACAAAAGTTTAAAAAGCACTGATTTAATCGGGGAATATATTGGAATGAGTTGCTTCATATTAGCCATAAAGTTTATGCCTACATTATTGTTTTTTTTAAATCCAATACTGTTGTTCGTATTCGAGTGTTATACGTGCCTGTGTAATATTTACTTGTAGAATATTACTGTATGCTGGCAGTAATTTATTATATATCTTGATTACCGCAGAATAATACTTAACCTGAACATGCCACAACTGTAAATTGAAACGTGTTTCAATTATTTCCTTGTATTACTCGCTATGTAATGTAAACCTCGTGAATTATCCCTAGGAGCCCTGGATCATGGGAGGTAATCAAATCAATATATGTATATAAAAATGAGGCAAAGCATAGGATATAGTAGCAACAACCACCAACATGAAACGAGATTGCATAATATATTTGAACGTGTCACACTCACATCTCACAGCAAACCGAACTTAGAGTTGCTCTAAATTCAAACACATTCAGTATCTCAACCACGTAACCTGTACAGCATTGACTAAACAAAAATATTCAAATGGCCTATTTTTTGTGTGGTAATGTGGCCAATAGCGAGCCCACGGCCAAAACCATAAATAGGAAAAAGACCATAGAGCAGGTACGTAAGGTAAATAAAGGATAATATCATCCGAAAAAAAACCAAGGAAAAAAACCACACGCGTTAACAAAAACTATTATTCTCGGTTAGAGGCCCATCAAACATGGAAGGAAATAAACGCATGGAACAAGGCATAGCAAGCTAGGAAAGGGCTGGTCACCTAGGACATCTGACAGGACACCAAACTCTCAATATCAGATAATAATATCGTGCTCAAGTAAAAACCGAGTGAGAATGTCGCAAACAATCCGAGGGTCATGAAAAAGTACCAAAGGAAACATCACGCGAGGCCGTTGTAGGGCACCAATGAACTTCGAGTTTATACAAATGAGACCCGAGAGGAGACGAAAAGAAGTGACTGCTTGACTACGGGAATTACAATGATGACTTCCTTGCCGAGAATATATACGAAATAAAAGTACACATAAAGTATTAGAAGTCGAGGAATAATTTTCCCACGTCTGCTTCCATCACCAGAAAATTTCCCTGTTTTTATTATATATAAAACCGAAAAGGAAAGTATAGGCTTCCAGACATAATGTAAAACACTCAATTTCGCAAATTTGTCCACAATCTCATTCCCCTAAATCCCTACATGCCCTGGTACCCACATAAAGCGGACAGTAACATTTAGTTTATCATGTAAGCACATCCTTGTAGGGAGAAGGTAGAAGACAAGGCCGTAAATAAACTATGTGAATTCGATATAATAAGAGGATTTTAGATCTTGAAATCGTAAACACAGTGTAAAGTCATATACACTGCAAAAATTTCGGCATAACAAATGGTGGTGGTGGAAGAGAGATATAAGAGACCAGAACATTTATGTGAAGAATCAAAAGAAGCAGACCCATGAGGTGGTCGAGGTAACCCAGTGCTGGTTGAGTGTTGAATTGCCCTGTGCCATAACCCAGTGAAGAGTTAATTATGTGGGTCGTTTGATTGAAGGCCCAGAGAGCCCTGAAATCCTCTGTCAGTTTGCTGACGATGTTGTCACTTACTTACTGTTACACTATTTACACCTTATGACGAGACTGTAGGCCATCTCGTACGACTGAAATATTATAGAAAATTGTTGGTATGTGTTCCGGATGACAATAATCAACGCACATTGAACTATTTAAAGCTGTTTATACACTGAGCTTGATTACATGTCAATAACGAAAGAAAACTAGTCCAGCACTTACGGCCTGCCGGTGACCTTAGCGTGAAAATAAGTGTGGGAATATACGGATACGCAGTAGCGTTAAGCTCACCGATGAGAGTGTGGTTGGCTCTCCCCTCGGTTCAGTAAAGAGAGAAAACAAATGTTTCAGTTTACTATGTTCATATTGCAGTGAAGTGATAACAGCCTAAATTATGGTACCGAGGGTGTTTGCAGAGCAGGTGACCAATGCCACCGTTGTGGCTCGAGTGCTGAGACGAACTGGCAGAGTGACATCGGCTCTCGGCAAGGATGCCGCTCGCCCACCCAATCTCCAGCAGTCTAATTCCAAGGGTCTTAGGTGCTGCGCGTGCATCACAGGGGACTTTCATACGTTCTGAACACTAAACTGCAATAGATTAACGTGATTTACTGGAACTTTCATTTCGTTTACCAACAGTCTTCCTCGCATTCACAGCAGCCCTCCATCAGCTCAATTTGTCGACCCTGGAGATTTAATTACAATTGTAAGGTTTTGCATCATTCTTTGCCTTTTTGTACAGTAACAGGCATTGTGAGTCAGATCCGCTTTAATTTACATTGTATACAGGTAGCTGTTGACATGAACCATGCGTCCACGAGCTACTTGTGCCAACACTGACCGCCGCAGTCACATCAACTGCACCAGCTGCACCGGGTCCCATCAACAACATCAGGTCAAGAGTGCATAGTGCAGGTTGACAGGAACGATTCTTGCGCCTTCTTGCCAGCAGTTAATATGTGACTCAAGAGGTCGTCCTACTTTATTTATAACAAGAAGTAACTATTGTAAAAAATTAGTGGGCGATCCGAAACGATGTTTACCCCAAAGCCACAGCCGTTGGGCGCACAGGCCTTTCTTTGGTCGTTATGTCGTAGCAGCTCGCACCACGACATAAGATATAACACATCACCAAGTTTCGTCAACTGACTTGAAGGCCAAAGCTAAACTGCTAAGTGCCCCAAAGTGCGAGCAATAGTGCGCAGCATTTTTTTAAACATATCACACAACTTCATTTTATTCAAAGCTACAGTTAGGGGTAGGTTTTATTATATTAAGGGCCATCGAGCATGGCAATTCAAACCCCTTTGACCAGGTGGACTCATCCATCTCTTTAGGAGACAGCCCCCTGGCAACTCTGTAACCAGTGAAATACAAGCCCATCATGGGAAATGAAGTACAGATACTTATCACAAGAAAATGTAAAAGTGTATTCAATGTCTATTTATAAGACCACCACACCAACTGGTTTGTGGGCCGGAGTGAGAGTGAAGTGTAGTTAATCAGGGTATTTAATCAGTGTTCATAATTGCAACAAACACAGATCACACAAAGTGAATAATAAATGTTCATAATTGTCAACATAAAAGACCGTCGTCCATGCACAGTCACAGCCAGGGACATTTTACATTGTAGATTTGGCAATGCTGTGGCTGGTGCAATACAAACATTTAGGAATAATGTAATCATATTTATTGTGTATTTGTGTAAGGGTAATTATGTTTTCTTATGTTAATTTAATTCATATCATTTTCCATCTCATAATCATCTTTCAGTTTATATTGTGTTTCACTTTCTCACCGCTTGGAGTCGTCTCACGTCACTTGTAGTGGAAGCGGACTCGACTCCCCCCAGTTCATCTTAGCAAGCGAACCAGTATGGTGGTGTAAGTAGTTCTCGCTCAGTGAGGCCCTCAGTGCTGACAAGTAGGCTGAACTCATTTTCATTGCAATAGTTGATATTTGTTACAGGAACATTTGTATTTTTTTAATGTACTGAGGGTTAAGCCACCACACTCTCATGAGAGGGTTTTAACACAATCGCGTTTCTCAACTTAAAACTACGTGTCAACAGTTTCAGGGCTGTTAAGGCCATTTTAGTACTTAATTTGTGTATTCATTCACAAATTGTAATGAATAAATAACTCCGCAAATAAAGCAAGTGTCGAGAACTTTATTTCACATTGTAAGTAGTTTAATTTATTAATTAACGCAGGCATGTGAGGCGGCCAACAGCCTCACCATCATGTGTAACTAGTGTAACAGAAATCAATTAATAAATTGATGGATTGTTAACCAGAGTCCCTGGGCCATCGACCGAACTACCCACAACTCATTCGCTCACCGCGGAGCTATGGCGCCGGGCACAAAATTCCAACATCAACCAGCTCTGGTAACGCACCGCACGCCAAGTTTAACGCTACAGTGTATCTCCATATGCCACACTGACATAGGTCATTTTCATGCAAAGGTCACCGGCAGGCCGTAAGTGCTGGGTCCATTTCTTTTAGTATTCAAATGTCCACTTTCTGAACACGTATTAAAGTACCTGAGTAAACAGCATTACAAAATTCAATGAGTGTTTATTCGTTGTCCTCTGTGACACATAGAGCGCTACACTCCCTTTTGTACAACCCACAATTGTTCTAATATATTTCAGGCGTACAATACGGCCTAAAGTCTCACCACAAGGTCAATGTGTGTAAGTAGTGTAATATTAAGTGCATGACAACTTCGTTCTCAAACTGACGGAGGTATCCGGGGCCGTCGACCGAACGACCCACATCATTAACTCTCCGCTGAGTAATGGCGCCGGGCAATTCTACACTCCACCAGCCCATTGTCACCCCGACCACATAACTGTATACACTAATTTACTTGAGTTAATCGAGACTTGTGAGTTCTAATTTAGTGTTGTATTCCGGGCTATAGACATATCCAGGAAGTCATCGATGCCTCAAGGAGGCATCCTTCGTTTATAACGTGAAAGGGTAATATTAAGATGTGCTGGGGATCCAGAATACCCCGGCTACATATTATTCTCTTCTGTACATTTGTACTGTGTGTGTCAGGGGATACGGGAGTGTGATCGTTCGACTCACGATCCTGAGTACTATGACTGCGTGCTCATTCAGTGAACTTGCAGCAATTTTATTCCAAATAGGAATATTGTGTAGTATTCTGATTTTTCTTAACATAGTTGCTGGACGACGCCCGCATTACTATCCCCAACCGCTCAGGTAATGTTATGTGCAATTCCCCTTATGCGTGAACTACGAGTACGGATCCAATGTTTACCTTGCAACAGCCTATAATGGCAACATATTACACCTACACGCGAAAAGGAAACTCATAATATACAGGTTGACTATTAAAGAATACCTCAAATTTTAAGATCTATAATATCAAAACCCAACAATCTATGTTGACCAATCAAATTTACTGTGGAAATGTGAAATTTGTTTAGCATATTTTCATAAATGTGCAATAAGCTACCCGAACGACATCTACGCGAATATCAAACTCGTGCCACACACTTGTCAGCATGTCCGGTGGAGGACGCGCAGCATGGCAAAGGGCCTGAGAGGAAGGACGTCATCCTGCATCAGACGACAGTTGCAGCTGCATGTCATCAGCTCGGCACGGGCATATTTCTACCTAAGTCACTAATCTAACATATTAAATACGTAAATTTAAATTTACTACTAGTACTTAATTGCATGTAAATAAACTTATTTAATTTGGATCCCCGTATCCTCTCATCTTCCAGTGCGACCATCATGCCATTTCATGTTTTAATGTTTTCTTTACGTAATTTTTTTTTTACAGATGGTTTCTCAAAAATTTGGAAATAAAAGAAATTATTTGAGTAAAATTTGGATGTGCGCTATCTTTTACAAAGCAATTAAATTATTTTATTATTATCAAATTAGGCTTTGTTAATTTTTTTGATTAGCCACTTCTGTACAGGATCAGCTGTTATCTGATTTTGGAATAGGTTTGTAATAACGGTTGGGTCGTTTCGTTTGTCAGTGGTTTGAGTTTCATGAGTTTTTTTATGCGTTTGGTTGTGTTAATGTAATAGTCTTTTGCATTTTGCAGGACAGGTAGCAGAGTTTTTCGAATGATTCAATGATATTTCCGTTTAACCGTACTGAATGTCTGATTCATGTGATATGGAGGAGGTAAGTAATAATTGTGTGACTTTGTGACGCAATTGTATACATAACCTACTAAACAGACACAAACGAATGTGTTCGTTATAATAAAGTATTCAAAATGATTTTATTTAATTTTATCTGTAATTAAAAAGTGTAGACATTTGTAACTGGACGCATGTACTATCCAAATTGTTAAGATTGAAACTGTAGTTCCATCGAGATAATCGTGTCACAATTTTAATTAGTTACATTTAGTGGAAGGTTTGTACTATTCATTTTTTTCATTGCTAAGCTACCTGCTTTTTAGATATACAGACTGTGTTAAGCAGTATTGTCGTTTATTTTTACGTCCGGCAAAGCTTATGGGAGATCCGTGAAAGTGTTTTGGAGTCATTGTCATTTTAACAATGGGAAATTCTCCAGAGTAGGGGCTTTTCTGTTGAAAAAAAAAACTACTGCATAATTAGTAGTCAAAATATACCACTTTTAGAACACGAATATACTAGGGGCATTAACATCAGACTAATTTCGTAATGTGTGCCCACCTAACCCCTCGACGAGTGAATCACTATTTTACATTTTTAAACTAACCTATAATTGTAGGGTTTTTAACTAACCTAGGATTGTAGGGTTTTAAACTACACTACGATTTTAGTCTAACCTCTGATTTTAGGGTTTTAAACTATACTAGGATTTTAATCTAATCTAGAATTTTAGGGTTTTAAACTATGCTAGGATTTTAGGGTTTTAAAGTAACCGTAAAATATACTGGAAGTATATGAATTAACTCACCTATATAGGCGGCTGGTACAATTCCACTGTCCTCTGCCAATTTAACTACTGTCGTGCATGACTTGCACCTTACCTCACTCGACCAAACACCACGATCTACTAAAACTTCCAAGTGATACCCGCCACATAGACAACTGTCACGCACAGAAGCACTCGTACTTTCACCCTCCATTCTTAAATCACAAGCCTTCGCATGGTTGGATTCAGACGTCACAACTCACAGGCGCAAAAACGCACACCACTCGCTACAAACTGCACTGTCTCGCATCTAAACTGCAACTAACATACTGTAACGTCTAAAGCATTACAGGGCTAAACATCATTGTGTCCAATGTAAACAAAGCAGCCGAACTCCTTGTATATTATCTAGGTAATTTTCTAGTTTAGGGGCTTTTCTGAAAATAAGAAAAAAAACTCCAGAAAGTGGTATATTTCGACTCTACTAATAACGTAGAACACGAATATACTAGGGGCATTAACGTACAACGAATTTCCTAACATGTACTCACCTAACCTAACAGAACCTAACTCCACGATGGGTGAATCACTATTTTACGTTTTNAGTCGAAATATACCACTTTCTGGAGTTTTTTTTCTTATTTTCAGAAAAGCCCCTAATCTAGAAAATTACCATTATCTATTTTATTTTCGACGTTCTGCTTATTTTATTGTTACGCTGTCCTAAATATGAAACAGGTAAGGTGTGCAAAATCCATATATATAACTTTTGTGGGTCTACTATGTCTCCATCAAAATAGTAGCAATTCTTTACATTTTCCTGTAAAAAAAAAACTGATTTTGCAAACTTTGTATTTACACTCAATTATTTTTGGTAATAATCCAGAGTAGCGGCTTTTCTGAAGGAAATGTCCTAGACCAACAAAGTAGCTTTAATGGGTTCTGCACAGCTTACCTTTTTAATATTGAGCAGCGCTTAACATTAAAATAAGTAGAACATATCAAAAGTATGAGCATTTTGGCCCTTATGTTTACGCCGGTTGCAATGCTTAATGGCTGCGCATCGCTGTTTCCCACGCTACCTACCGGCTGCAGATATATCAGGAGGGCGCAATGTTAAAATAAATAGAACGTATTAAATAAAATAGTTCAAAGTACGAGAAGCCCGCCGCTTTGTTTGCGCCGGACACCATGGTTTTTGGAGAAGTAATGCATTAGTAACGTGAACAAATGCACATTGTGCCATCACCTTATTGGCTGTGATATGTAAAAGTCATCATTACGGAATTATACGTTTAATTTGAGAAGCCATTAGTAGCAATTCAGAAGCGAGACAGTGCGGTGCGGATGTGTTTTTTTGCGGGCGTATGTCGTGACGTACGAATCTGACTGTGCAAAGGCTTGTGATTTAAGATTGGAGGGTGCCAGAACAAGTGCTTCTGTGCATAATATTTGCCTATGTGGCGGGTGTTAATGGATATTATAGTAGATTGTGATGTTTTGTGGATTGAGGTCAGTTGCACGACTGTTGAATGGGTCGTAGACAGAGGAATTGTACCCGCCGCCTACCTAGGTGAGTTAATTCATATTCTTTCTGTGTGTTTTACGGTTCCTTTAAATCCCTAAAATCCTAGATTATACTAAATTCGTAGGTCAGATTAACATTCTAAAATTTTAAGTTAGTTTAAAACCCTAAAATCCGAGGTTAGTTTAAAACCCTAAAATCCGAGGTTATTTTAAAACCCTACAATCCTAGGTTAGTTAAAAATCCTACAATCCTAGGTTATTTTAAAAATGTAAAATAGTGATTCACTCATCGTGGGGTTAGGTTCTGTTGGGTTAGGTTCTGTTAGGTTAGGTGGGCACATGTTACGAAATTAGTCAGTCGTTAATGCCCCTAATATTTTCGTGTTCTGCGTAATTAGAGTNTGGGGGGGGGGGTGCATACAAAATTATCAGAATATAAATGTACGATGATGGTGGTGCCATGCATTGCTGAATGTCTGTACTATTTGTTTTATTGATTTCTGATTAGCAGGTGTCAAATGCAATGGTTTGTGTTGGCCAACTTTTAATGTGTTACATTTGACATGGCAATGTGTCATGCATAGACTGAAGATGAGGTAGACCAATTATTCGTATTCTGCACATGTACCATCATTGACCTACCCAAAACCAACACAACTGTCAGTCGTATGGTCAACAGTGATGAACATGTTTGTTTATATCTTAATTTAAGAGTTTTTATATGAATAAAATACTTTTGTCAATTTGACTTTACTCTGACATTGAAAATTGGGTAGAGAAAGTATAAAAATGCCTCAAAGCACTTGTTTACATAAACAACGCTCCAACCTTAAATCCTGTCCACATCGTTCATGATTGTCGTGTTCGCTAAATCCTGTCCACATCGTTCATGATTGTCGTGTTGGCAGAAAAGTAGTTCAATGCTTGGGACACAGATTTTGGTTGTGCGCAGCCTGTGAGATCACTTTACCCCATGTACACTCTACGGTTGAACGTCAATCGTAGTTGAAAGCCGTTGCTCTCCGCAGATTCATGACTTATTGTAGGTTTGATGTGATTTTAGCCAAGCCTTTAGTGCTAGCCTGCTGACATTGTCGAGGCGTCCTTTTTTGGCAGGAATTAAATTTTCATCTCAATCAGTCTGCAGCTGTCAAACTGCCAAGATTGTGTAAATTATTGGTAATTATTAAGTTTAGGGGCTTTTCTGAAGAACACAATAAAAATTCAAAATTATGATATATTTCTACTCTACTAATGATGCAGAACACGAATATACAAGGGGCATTAACGTCAGACTAATTTCTTAATATGTGCCCACCTAACCTAACAGAACCTAACCCCACAATGGATGAATCACTATTTTACATTTTTAAACTAACCTAGGATTGTTGGGTTTTACACTAACCTAGGATTGTAGGGTTTTACACTAACCTAGGATGTTTGGGTTTTACACTAAAGTACGAATGTAGTATTGTAGGGATTAAAAGGAACCGTAAAACACACTGAAAGAATGTATATTGACTCACCTAGGTAGGGGGCTGGGATAATTCCTCTGACGTTAATAGACTTAAACAAACTTATTTAACAAGTTTTTTAAATATGTTCTACTTATTTTAACATTACGGCGTCTTGAATATGAACAAGGTAAGCTGTGCAGAACCCATTACTGCAACTTTTGTTCGTCTATGACGTTTCTTTCAGAAATGTAAACAAACTGGCTATACTGCTCATTTCGCAATTTTGTTCAATTTTTTAAAATATGTTGTACATATTTTAAAGCTATTCCCCTAGTATATTAGTGTTTTANTTTCGCAATTTTGTTCAATTTTTTAAAATATGTTGTACATATTTTAAAGCTATTCCCCTAGTATATTAGTGTTTTGCGTGATTAGTAGAGTAGAAATATATCATAATTTTGAATTTTTATTGTGTTTTTCAGAAAAGCCCCTAAACTTAATAATTACCAAATTATTTTCCTAGTTAAATTTTGGAACATGAATCTGAAATTATCTTGAGTTCAATCAAACATTGCAATAGGAAAGGAAATTTATGAAGCGTGTCTAAACTGTTTTGACATGAGATAAGGCAGGAAGTGACAATTTAACTATTTGCATCTGAAATGAACAAGGATCCTGCGAATAACTATGTACTATATTTGGTCTTGAATTTAACTTTAGAAAAAATACTGTATTTTATGCTGTTAATGCGTTCATAAATTAGCCATATTTCAAAAGAACCTTACAATGATTAATATTGCATGTTGTGAGGTCGGTTTTTAAATTCCAATTCTGTCCAACATCAAACTTCACAAATTAAATTCCAAAAAAAATTAATAAATTCTTTTATACTTCTAAATATTGCAGTAGATAATTTGAGTTTATAATAATTTTTGTTTATTAGGTATTTGTGTTGTGGTCTGTTTCCTTTGGAACTGTGAAGCATGTTCTCTGTTAACTGAATTTTCTTATTAGAAAGTGTTTTGCGCTCTTTCTCGATTTCAAGTCATTTGTAATTTCATTGCTATGAGATGTTAATCGTCTGACTGATTTTCCCCTACAGAGATTGCACACTCTCAAACTTGTCTTAACTATCACCAGGATAATCGAATTAAATTCTACATGTGTGTATGTAGTCCTATATATACACATTTTTCTTTATACATATGTATTTCCATAATATGTATGTATATATGCATGTATTATATATATGTACATTCATATACACTCACTTTTCAACAGTGTCATATCTCGCACCACATTTACCTAAGTGTACTAGCTAAAAGCAGTTTATGATTGTAGTACATGCTTATACATCCTTTCATCAACTTAAGACAGAGTTATGTTTTAAGTATATTGCTACATTTTATATTATTTTGAACAATGACCGGCATGTCTTTGTGTCGTTACTAGAGATTTTTTAGTGCTTGTTATAAAGCTCGGTGTAAATGTAAAATGTGGAAGTTGCAGTGTATGCTAAAATTGATCTGTGTTGTATTTTTTCAGGGTAAAAAGAAAATGGACGATCAGAATGTGAAGCCATCTCCTTTTGGTGATGCTGTGTACCGTGAGCTTGCACGCATCAATGGCCGTATCAACCAGATGAGCAATGCAGCGGTGTGCTCAAAGTTACGGGAACTGAAGTTGAACTCTGAAGGGTCTGCGGAAATCTTGAGAAAACGCCTGAAGAACTATTACAAAAAACAAAAACTTACCAGTGTGAACCTACTCTCTGTGAGCAAACTCTTTCCGTACTACGTAATCGTGGACTTCGAAGCAACCTGTGAGGAAGTCAACCCACAAAATTATCCGTAAGTCTGTCTTGGCAGTTTTTTTGTAAATTTTGTTGCTTATTGACACAGCCATATTGAAAATGCATCTTGGTGTTGGATTGCTTTTGGCCTTCTGCTCCTGTAATACAGTTTTAAACTTTAAACTTAAAAAATAAAATAGGGGAAGCTATTGAAACTGGGTATCTATTTTAGTTGCTATACCAAATGATTTAGTGCTCCATCTCATTCTTGTGATGCTTTAGAATGTGTGTTGCTAGAAGTGACAATTCAAATTGCTCAAACAAGCTAATTTACAAGAAAAAATACCCTTCACAAAAATGTTAAATTTACATTGGTAGAAGTTAAGGGTTTCGATATTGCTGGGTGTGTAGCTATTTGAAATGTAGCATACCTAATTTCACAATACGTAACTCACAGGTGTTCTATAAACTGCAGCACGACTGAATATAGTATCATGTGTTGGCAAACAGTACCCCTGTATTTACATATCGTGAAGTTAGGTAATGTTCAGTTAGATCTTTCAGCATTTAACATATTTACGTAAGAAAATAGAATGATAACTTGCATATTTTATTCATGTTTTACCCCCACAACTTCCCTGATCTTCATAGCCCTCCCCACTATCTTGTTTGTGGTTTGTATTGATAATAGATGTTAATGCCACTAGTAAATTCATGTTCTATTCTGTACAATTACTGTGCAAACAGATGGTGCTCATTACCCAGAGTTACAGCCAAACATCTTGTAAATTCTGCTGTGGCATTACATATGCCAAATGGCATGACTTGAAAAACATACTGTTGGTTCTTGAACAGAAAAGCTGTGTNTCTGCTGTGGCATTACATATGCCAAATGGCATGACTTGAAAAACATACTGTTGGTTCTTGAACAGAAAAGCTGTGTATTGCCAAGACTCGTGTTCAAGTGGAATGTGCCAAAAACCACATGGCAAATGAACTGTACTTAGATACTTTACATCTCTGTACAGTCTTAGAATTTTGCTAGTTTCTGTAGGTCCTTCCCTGTCCTTCACTGTGATCTTAATAACAGCTAGAGCATCCCAACAGTCTCGCTGTACCATCTGGTTTCCTTACACAAACAATGGGGTTTGAATATGGGCTTGCTTGTCNGAGCATCCCAACAGTCTCGCTGTACCATCTGGTTTCCTTACACAAACAATGGGGTTTGAATATGGGCTTGCTTGTCTTGTGACAATACCCCAATCTAGCATCTGGTGTAGGAAATCTTCCGCCTCTGGAGTATACTTCTGAGGAATTTGATAAGATTTCTTATGAAATTGATGCTTGATACAATTTATTTAGTCCAGGCTTTTCTGACCGGATAACTAAAGGCTATTTAGCAAACCAGAAAGTTGTCTGTTGTAGCTGCGAAATGGTTTCAACTGCTGCTACCGCATTCCAAGTGTTATCCTTATCTGCATTAAATGACTTAATAGGCTTATTAGATAACTGGTACAAGTTAGCTTCTCTTTGCAACAAACTGACAAACTTGTCACTATACTGCCATTTTGTTGGTAGTGTAGAGGCAACTTCACTGTTTGGTCGTGTGACTAAAACCNGACAAACTTGTCACTATACTGCCATTTTGTTGGTAGTGTAGAGGCAACTTCACTGTTTGGTCGTGTGACTAAAACCGCCTCCAAAATCCAATTTAACTGAATCTGCTGACAGGAAAATCTGTTACCAAAATTAATGGTTAAGCTAGTCCTTTCATTATAAAAACTGCTACCACTTTAGGCTGTACAATNGAAAATCTGTTACCAAAATTAATGGTTAAGCTAGTCCTTTCATTATAAAAACTGCTACCACTTTAGGCTGTACAATACCCTGTTAATGATGGAACTAGCTTTAGATGTTCCCTCTAAAATCTTTATCCTGGGTACAGGTAAAATTGGCAACTGTACTCCAGCGTTCTCAATAGTTTTGACAGCTTCCTCACTAATACAGCGGACTTCTGCACTGCTGTCTAACAATTCAAGTAACACTACTCCAAATACATTTACAGGAATTTCTGGGCCTAAAAATCTCGATTTTTNCTGCTGTCTAACAATTCAAGTAACACTACTCCAAATACATTTACAGGAATTTCTGGGCCTAAAAATCTCGATTTTTCCTGTTTGAGGTTTCCGCAGGCTCTTGACACAAACATTCTCTCTCACTCTCACTCATCCATGCTGTCAAGACNTTTTCCTGTTTGAGGTTTCCGCAGGCTCTTGACACAAACATTCTCTCTCACTCTCACTCATCCATGCTGTCAAGACCTTTTATGATGGTATTATGTCAAGGTTACAATTAACTAAATCATCATTAACAATACAATCTGTGTGCTTGTCTACTCCCTCACAAATCTCCTCATTATTACTGACAGCTTGTGCACTCACAGGGGTCAACGCCCGGAGACTGTCGCTGCTGACCCGGCCCTGTTTAATGGCATTCTAGCTAAACTGTTCACCGGTGGCTTGCTGCATATTTGGTGGTGGCCACCTGGTGAAGGGAAAGCTGCCACTCCACTGGCTTTCCTGGCGTTGAACATTGTTTTTTCACCACCCCTCCAATTAGTCCTACCCTGACTGATTTGTGATTGTCCCTGTTGTGTGCTACGGAAAAACATTGGTATTTGAAAATTGCTGAGCTGTTGCTGCTCATGTGCACGTCCTTGTACATATGGTGTGTATGGTGGTTGTATTCCACTTACACCTGTGCCTGGTTGACTCTGGAAGTAGGAGAGGTATCCAGGTGTTCTGTCAGGCTGACTACCATGTCCTTGACCTGACTGATGCTGCCGGGAGTCCCCTTTGGTCTTATGCTCACCATTTTCACCCTGGTCTCCTCTTCCTCTGTATCCACTTCGGAAGTTTCTGCCACCATTATTACTACTGCTGTTCCTAGCACCTTGGAAATTCACATGAGCATTTCGGCCCTCACCTGGACTATTATACCGGTTTTGCTGTCCTGACCAATTCTGGTACAGTTGAGTGTTTTTAGGCAGGTTTGTTTTTTCTGTTTCCTTGCCGAAATTTTTTTTTTAATTTTCTCAATATTGTCTAAATTAATGAGTTGATCCCTGAGCTCATTAATACAAGTGATTGTAGATGTAGTCCATTGACTGTGGTAATTCATGGGCAACTGTCCCAGAATTAAACTAATAAATTTGCCATCAGACATTGGCGATTCCAAGTTTAGAGTTCTCTCATACATCACGCTGAGGTGTTCCTCGATTGAATGCCCCCCCTCTTGGGTTCGTTCCTCTCTGCTTTGAGTTGTGTCCCGAGATTGATCTGGGTTTGCGTACTCCAGAAGTGTGCAATGAATGCCTGCTTGAACTCTGCATGACTATTGAACTTGGGTTTGTTCATTTCCCACCGGTAGTATGGAGTGGCCTTGTATGAGGTGCCTAGACGTTTCATAATGTCCTGTTCACCGAGATTAAAGTATTTGCAACAGTCCAACTGTTTGAGGAAAATGATTGGGTTTCCCTGAGACTTTCCATGGAACCCTGGGAAGCCCTTAGACCAGTGTTGTAACATGGCTGCAGTATTACATGCTCTCATATGTTCATTGTTGCCGACGTGTTCATGACTGGTGGGTTCACTANTTGCCGACGTGTTCATGACTGGTGGGTTCACTAGTGCGTGGTGTTTGTTGCACTGGTTGTGGGCAGACAGTGAGAGTTTCACTGTGTTGTTGTGCACTTGTAATGCTTGCATTATGTTCAGGTATTGTTGTGTTAGATGGGGTGCCTTCTCCAGGTTTTCAGTTCTCTTAGCTTGCAACTTGTCCTGGGTTTTCTTAAGCTGCTCGCTGATGGTAGTTACTTCCCTCTGTGTAACTGCACCCTTTCCAACTGACTTTGTATGTGTTTGTTCAAGCTCTCTTAACTCAAGTTTTCCTTTGCTGTCTTTCACTCTGTCTGTTCCCTGACCTCTGGAATTTGCTGTTTTAACTGTGAAGTGTTGGCTTCANTTCCTTTGCTGTCTTTCACTCTGTCTGTTCCCTGACCTCTGGAATTTGCTGTTTTAACTGTGAAGTGTTGGCTTCAACCTGCGAGATCATGGTTTCCACTAGCTGTTGTGTCTGCTCGTTGTCAGCTTTGAAAAGGACTCTTCCAACATTTTAATATGATTGCTGTTTGCTTCAGTCTGTGTTTCTGCCCTCTCCAGCCTCAAATTAACATCATAAATAGCTTCTGTGACATTGTGTATTTGTTTTGTAGAGTCATCATTACTCTTACTGCACTCCTCTTTAATACTATGCTCGAGTGTGTTAGTGTTGGTTTTTACCTCATTCACATCAGCTCTTACTTCATCAATTCTGTTTTCCAGTGTTTGCTTTTACCTAGGTCATACCTTTCTCAAGTGCAGCTGTACTGTGCCAGAGTTCATTCATCATTTGTAACACATGCTGCCTGTATGCCAGCATGGGACTGTGCATTTGCCCCTTACTTATTGTGAGTCGAGGTGTGGGTTGTGGTACATCTGCTTGTGTGACCGGTGTACTTGGTTCCTCCACGACAACCTCTGCGTCTTTACCTGCTACTGAGAAAGTTGTTTCACTCTGTTTCTCATCAGAATTGCCTACCAGTTGCTAGCATCCCCGTCTCCAGACATTGTGACAAATGGCAAGACAAACAACATTCAACAATACAACAGATATAGAAAACCTTTGTAAATCGTGGCCGACGCGTTGTGCGCCACTGAAATGAAATAGGCTGTCAGTGTTTTTGTTTTAATTGTGAAACATGCCACACGAATGGGCGACACTGAAATATTTTGATGAATTATATTTGTTATGTTTATTGTGGGGAAAAGAGGTGAGATGTGAAGATAATTCTTTGACCTACACTTGCATATACACTTTAAAACACAATTGACTTACCGCACACTGGGGGTACAGTTTGATAATTCATTAAATGGTTGTACGGTGTTTACTGATGGTGTGTGATTGATGTGAGGGGTTTCTGCGTATACCACACAACATAGACTGTATCGTACCAAGTGTGATTGACTCAAGACACGCTCTCTGCACATCAATAATTCTGTCTCCTCTCTCCAACTTGCCAAACAAAATAGCTCACTGACACTTGTGAATAACTCTTAGTGGTTAAATGAGAAATGAAACTTGTTTATGCAGTACCAAAGATGAAATAGGGTACTAGTCTCTACCATTGCAAGTAAAACACTGAAAAAATATTCATTAATTTAAATAAAGTGAATGTTTATACAAAATAAACTGTTCAACATTTAAAACACACTTGCAAATATTAAATTACTTAAGTCTGCCAAACACATTAAACACTCTAGAATTCCCATTTAACATACAATAGCACTGTTCAATCCACAAGATCAACATAAATTATTTTGAATTTCCCTTGGTTTCTAGCGCCAGCCAGTGAGAATGAGATTTCTATACATCTCAGGGTACTCTTGGGCAGAAAAATCTTCTAATCATCTGATGTAAAATTTAAATAAATGTTTATATGTTGAGTGACTGTCCAAAACAAAATAAAACTGTGTCACTTTGAGATGAGATGCTTAAGTCATTACAAATGTTCATGGTAAGGTACTTGTAGTTCGCAGAGTATACCTGCCCTACGGCCATTATTAGGTAAAGATGCAAATGGACTAGTCTTAATTGTCTCATATTTCTGCAATCCAATAATAATTGGGCCTCTTCTGCACCTTCCCTCTGCTCTACTATGCTTTACATAGTACATATTTCACCAAAATGTTTGACTTAACAATACACTTTGAATCACAAAATAAAAATTTTATTAGAGCAATATATTTAAGACCAACTGGTCTCGTTGAAGCCTATTCCGAGAAGAAGGAAACTAGGCGGGCTAGCAACAGACTTCCCAGATTTTGGCGCAATATTCACGTATCCAATCACAGCCAGCATCCGCTCTGGAGCTGAGATGTGGATAACGCGAATACGTCGATGACATTTAGCTGTCAAAATCACCTTATAGCTGCCTACATCACCATTGTTTATTTACAAGGTGCACCTGTACTCATCTCTGGCACTCGCTCTCCCTCTAAAATACACTTTAAACTAGAAATAAACAATTACAAGCAACTTTTTACATAAAATAATTAATTTTTAAATACATTGTGTTCATTTTTCATTTCTATGTTTGTAATCAAGCAATGATTACTTTTACTGCAATGTCATTAGAACCTTAACGCCTGTTAAATAAAATCTTTGAAAAAGGTGGCAAACACANATGATTACTTTTACTGCAATGTCATTAGAACCTTAACGCCTGTTAAATAAAATCTTTGAAAAAGGTGGCAAACACAAAAAAAATTAAAACAATAACATAAACAAACATTATAAATAGTTGTAGTACATAAGTTCCCCAATTGTAAAANACACAAAAAAAATTAAAACAATAACATAAACAAACATTATAAATAGTTGTAGTACATAAGTTCCCCAATTGTAAAATAATAACTTTGAAGGTCCATAATTTTGCAGTGTGTCTAAGTGACGTAATTCCGATACAGCATTCCTGAACGTAATAACTGTTTCTGTTTCATCAATTTGTGTTTTAATTTTTGGAAATCAGAATTATGACAGGTGTTATACATGGGCAGGTGTTACTCACATAAATATATTAGGTATTGAAGAAAATGAATTGCTGATAATATGTTTAGCCCGCAGACCAGTCTGATGAATCTGGCATGTGGTTCGTGGGCTGCTAATAATAGCCCTGGTGTAGAGCATAAAATCCGCTTCCTGTTTGATGTTCCATAGAGGACTTTGAATGAAAGTGTTGAAGTTATTTCATGTATTCCTCAGAAGAGTGCCGCCAAGTGCTGTTCTGGACATGCTACTCGAAAATATAATTCACTTCCCTACCTGCCTGACGTTGAAATGCAGGAGTAGTGGGCCCAAGGTGATATGAGAGATGGATGACATTGAAGTACTCAACTAATTTGTATCTCCATTAACTGTGACTTCTGCGACAGCCTTGCTAATGTGTAGTGCTCTTAAATCAATCTCTTTGTCATTAGGCACTGCACATATGATTTGAGTCTTTAATTCCTTGCGGGTGCAAGGCGTGGGCTTGCCATCTATGGGGAAGAATATAACGAACCTTTTCTCCTTCTGTGAGCTCAAAAAGTTACTATTGTAAAGTCTCCATCTACTGCTTATGGCTGTCAATTGGGAAATGTTAACAAAACTAGTTTTTCGCTGTAACTGCATGAGATGGTTTGTTTTCAGTTGCTGGCGTACAAGGCCTGTCATGGCTTATACCCCGTTGGCGAGGCTTGCCATCTCAACTGCCGAGTGTACTCTCCGTTATGCTGGTAGCCTTCTCTCGCCGAGGCTGTAGGTACTGCTGCTAGCCCTTTGGCTCATCCACCACCAACCTCATGCTTCCGAACTGGTTTGGCCCTTCTCCAAGTTTGTTGGTTTAGACAGTGGCCAGCCTCCTGTCTCTCATTTACACCTGACCTGTTTCCTGCTGGGGTTTTTACCCAACCTCCACCAGGTCAAAGCCTACAATATGAAGCGGTGTGAGCAGGATTAGGTACGAGAGTGGACAGCATATATTCCATTTCTCTATCCCTTTTGTTCCTGTGTTTCACTTCGCTGCCCTCTTTTTACCCTCGCCTCTCAAGAGATGATCAATAAGGAGGTGGGAGGAATAGGTAATGACAGGTGTGCAGAAGATGGGAGAAGATTGGAGTAAGATCAAGGAGAAATAGTAGAGAGATAGTAGATGAACACATTTTGCTATGTTGACCTGGCTGAAGGCTGAAAACAGAAGTGGATGATGATGAAATTTACGTGGGATGAAGTTGTATGTAGTCTGACTTTTTAATATTACATGATGATTTTGTGCAGATGAATAATAGTTGGTTTTAAAAACCCAGGAGGGATACAGTAGATACCAGACATTTATACCAATATGTAAAAGACCCTGAACTGGATTATGATGCCTGTTTGATGTACAGTAGAAACCTTTTCTTTGCACCCCTTCACCTCTATTTTACACTATTTTGCATTTTACACATTTTTTCCCTGTCCCTTTGGGAAGTGATAAAATAAAGCCCACTGTATTGCATCAGTAAATAGTACCTTTGTCCTCGCCTCTCCTGTGCCATGGCCATATCAGTGGGCAAAATGTAGAAGAGTTTAAAATCCATTTTGACATAAATACTTTGTCTTTGTTTGGATAAGAGAATTAAACTCACACCTGTTTTTGTCACGTAAGTGGAACAAACCAAATTTTATGCTTCACTGTAGAATCAAGGGACTCATTTGCTTTGAGTTGTTATGTCTTTCANCAAGGGACTCATTTGCTTTGAGTTGTTATGTCTTTCAAATTACATTACATCCAAATGTATGAATATTGTATCTTCTGTGATCATACCCATGCTTGCTAATAGCGATTTAACTAGACTTAGGTTATGTTAGTATGCAAGGTGTTCAAAGGCATTTCAAACGCACTGTTTCACTTCCCAACAGCCATGAAATTATTGAATTCCCTGCCGTGTTGGTGGACACAGAGAAACAGTGCGTGGTCGACTACTTCCAATCATTCTGCAAACCAATTTTGAACCCAGAATTGTCCAAGTTTTGTATCGAACTTACTGGAATCACGCAAGCTCAAGTAGATTCTTCACAGCCCTTCTCTGAAGTCCTGTTGGAGTTTGAGAAGTGGTTGTCGAAACACAAGCTTGGAATCAAGCACAAATATGCCATCGTGACAGATGGACCGTGGGATATGGGTCGCTTCCTCTACGGACAGTGCGAGGTAAGTCATCTCACAGGTAAATTAGTATCTTTTTTTTTTTAAAGAAAATTTTGCAATTTACCAATTTTTATTGTTATGCAAAACATTGCATGGCTGAGTATAAATGCAGTAGTCCTGTCACGCTGAGGAATTGTGGGTGGAATCCTCTGTAGAAGATGCCAAGGCTTCCTATAGCACCAGCAAAACACATCNTGTCACGCTGAGGAATTGTGGGTGGAATCCTCTGTAGAAGATGCCAAGGCTTCCTATAGCACCAGCAAAACACATCAGAAACTTGTCAAAAGTCTGACAGCCCTTATCACTATCATGGATTGATAGTTTTTGGGGAGTTATAAGGACATTATTCATTGACTTCAGGTGTTCTATTCGTGCTTCTTCTGTACTGCGTTAATTTTTTTTTCCAGTACAGTTATGATGATTGTACACCTGCAGTTAATGTTCTGTTTATCGTTTTTGACTTTCAAGTTTTCATTTTTAAAAAATGAATTTAAATTAGCTTGTTGTTGCTACGGAATTGGTAGAGAGTTTCGCCCAGTGTCTTGTAGTCAGACCAAACAATTAAGTTGACTCCTCACGTAATCACTGCTGATCAATTCAAAGTCCCTAGCTTACGTAATGACTGCAACTATGTGTGCTTCCAAATGCTGAATTAAACTGCAAATACTGTAATGATGTGGATCGTCGGATTCACAAAGAATGGCGGCGTTGCCAAGCTGGCGTCCATCCTCGCCTATCACATCCCCGCAAGTCCCTGTCTTGTCTCCTTTCAGCTCGCACCAGCCAACAAAATTTGCCTTTAAATAGTCAGATTAACATATTTGAAATTTCTATTTTTAAAACTGCATTTTAGAGAGACTGTTACAGCTATCTGTAGCATGAACTGCTATTATTTTCAACTAAGTAGAAATGCGACACCCAGCTAATTTTTGTAAGTTTTTCTGGAAGCTGATATCACCTCCTCAAAACCATAAATTTTGATGTGGTTGGTGTCTTTTGCTGGATTGTTGCTTGTTTTGATTTTCTATCAAGTATATTGCAAACCAAGTATTGGGTAGATGTTGGTTTTTACTTTGTTGGTGAACAAATTCCCTTATAACTTTGGTTGATTTTGGCAGCTGTTGCAGCAAATCCCATTATTTTGCCATAGTTGTTGATGAATGTCATGTGTCATCTGTTTAATTGTTATCATTAAATAGTTTAGAGTATCCGTAGTCGCATAATTCATGCAAGCACAGAAATGTAAAAGTTATAATCAGGAGTTGATTTTGGAAAGACGGAAAAATGTAATAAACACTACTGATTTCATGTATTTATACTATCTCAGAATTTTGAAACTGTAAAATATATCATTTGAATGATCATCATCTTGAATAAATTTTGTAATGTTGTTTGAGGTTTGCAAAAATTCAAAAAGTTGCGAATAGTAATGTACAAATTATTTACATTCAAACTTAAGAGTATCTTCTGTGAAAATTGCTTATAAGTGGCTATTTGCTTAACATCGTACTCATTTGAAGTTAACTTTTATTCCATAGTTATTAGAGTTGGACAGTTACTAATCATGATATTTGGTCATTATTATGAATTTTTNAAGTTAACTTTTATTCCATAGTTATTAGAGTTGGACAGTTACTAATCATGATATTTGGTCATTATTATGAATTTTTTCCATTTGATGCAGCAGCAAATCAACGTTAATTTGATCCGAGAGAGGTTTAAATTGGTATATTATTGAATAANTTTTTCCATTTGATGCAGCAGCAAATCAACGTTAATTTGATCCGAGAGAGGTTTAAATTGGTATATTATTGAATAACATTGTTTAGAAATGTAATTAAAAACAATAAAGCCCATCTATCACACATTTTCACTGAGGCATAATAGTATATATTTCTTCTTTCATATTGTTTGCAGCCGAAGAAAAAGGCATGAAAAGGTTATGTTACTGCGGTTGCGCAATACCGAAACAAAAAAGTCTTTGTATCGCCGTTATCAACGTACCACACAGCCCCGTGTGATTCACGCATATCTTTTTTATATTCCTGGGGAATTAAGTAGTGTTTTATTTCTGCACACACGTTTAAAAGTATACGATTATGGTACATNCTTTTTTATATTCCTGGGGAATTAAGTAGTGTTTTATTTCTGCACACACGTTTAAAAGTATACGATTATGGTACATTGTTGAGGGCATGATAACAGCGACATGCTGGACATGAACAAGGTGTCGCGCCATAGTTGTCATAGAAAGAAAACCAACAGCGGTAGTAGTAGAGCGCTGTACCAGTTAAATTGGCCACAAGTTAGTTGCGTTTTCAACTACACATTTGCATTTACAAAGGTTTTCTTCTACTATAATAAAACTTCCTGTAAACAAATTCGGGTACCGACTCAGGACTGCAGTGTAGCAAGAAAATGCAAACACCTGCAAACAGTTGGCAGTACATCAGCAAATAGCACCGCAACCGCAAGCAGAGAACCGCAGTGTCTGCTGAATCTGCTACCAATTAAACCTGCAAAAATACGCTTATTAAACTTCGCGGCTTCATGTTTTAATGACCCTACATTGTTCTAGCGTATTTTTAATGTAGAGCAGGCATCTTAATTTTTAATATTCATTTTAAGTGCTTGTTGTTTTTTTATATCATTTTTGTCATCTGTCAGAATGTGGGTAGCTTTATTTTTTCTATATTGTATCAAGTGTATTCATTATGACATTCTGTCATGTATTGAACAACTGGAATAGCTGAAGGGAGGGGCCGGCCATTTCCAGCACACGTGTGGTCCAGACAGCGAGGGAGCCTCACCCCTCTGGACATTCTCTTGCTCCCGGCCATCTGCAGTGGAGCGAGGATACAAGTTATAACTTAAGGAAATGTAACTGGAGTCTCAAATTCATTATATAAGTGCATTCAGTAATTTTTAATGTAATCTGGAACATGTTTGTTGTAAACGCAATTCAATGATAATAAATGCATATTGAGTATTGACAGGCTNTTTTAATGTAATCTGGAACATGTTTGTTGTAAACGCAATTCAATGATAATAAATGCATATTGAGTATTGACAGGCTCACACAACATTTCCAGAGCACCGAACAACTAACGTATGGAAGGGAGCGTTGCCCCTCCCTAGGGGGGTCGGAGGTATTTTGTTTGCAGTATAGAAGGGAGGGGACTTAGGCAAAAGACATTGTGAAATGAGGTCCACGCCTCTTGAGAAGCGATAGACATGCTGTGGTAATAGCCGGTTTTTCGCGTTAAGTCCGTTAAAAATATTCATGTTGACGACGGTGGCGTAGTAAATCACCTAGAAGTGAGTGTTGATAGGAGACCATGGCCGTAGGAATTTCGCAATTTCTCAGTTAAGAGCATACCCGGTCGTGTTTTGTTAGTAATAGGCAATACGGGACAAGTAAACTACTGTCTATTTATTGACTGCTTGAACTAGCCGAGGCATAGCCCACGTAAACAATATACATATCAATAATTAATAGGAAGTATCACTGATACAAGGGATGTGAGCTAAGTGCCACGATCGCCAGGGACGTCTCAACGCATGTCGTAAACAACGCGATCACTGAACNTACAAGGGATGTGAGCTAAGTGCCACGATCGCCAGGGACGTCTCAACGCATGTCGTAAACAACGCGATCACTGAAAATAAAACTGCAACACCAAGGAAATAGTTTCCTTACCTGGTAATGTTTGTTTTTATTGCAAAGAACTTTGATTTGTTTTATGACCAAACTGTGCCTCGATTCTTCCCTGTGCGTATAATGCATGTACGTTATCATAGTTTTGTCACAATGCATCTGTCTCATTTTCATATTTCATGCAAAAATCTACCATANTAATGCATGTACGTTATCATAGTTTTGTCACAATGCATCTGTCTCATTTTCATATTTCATGCAAAAATCTACCATATATATGTGTGTGTGCGTGCGGGCATGTGCGTGCGTACGCATACCTGAGCGTTTGCACATGTGCATGTTACTATATTTTTTAATGGTTATATTATTGAGGATATTTTTTAATTTCCATAAGCAGAAATTAATCTTGTAAAAATTATATTGCATTTGAATATGTAGGTACTATTTTTGTGGGAATGCATTGTTGTGTGGTCAGTGAAATGATAGTTATTTCTATTATATACAACTTTGCTGGTAGCTATTAGACGTAGAAACTATTTGCATGCNGGTCAGTGAAATGATAGTTATTTCTATTATATACAACTTTGCTGGTAGCTATTAGACGTAGAAACTATTTGCATGCTATTCGAAAATTTTGTTATTAGATTATAAAATATTGAAACATCAAAATTCTCTATTTATGCACATCTAAATGTTGTTTACAAAGTGTTTTTTTTTTTACCTTCAAAATTCTGTCGGTCCAATCCATTTTGGGTGAACTAAGTTGAGATTGACATTTAGAGTAAGTTCCTTATTGACTGCCGAGATAAATGCCAACAGTACATGTGAAAAAAATGAAACTTATTTTAAATTAGCACACAGAGTTAACACTGTAAATAACAAGATTTGAAGTATTAGTTGTTGGAATGGGAAGGAAGTTTCAGCATGCAACAATATTGATGTCAATCCTTGTGCTACCAGCATGTTCATTTTTTTAATTGTTCTGCATTGTCAGCTGACACACTACATGCAAATGATTTCTGTTTACTGGTCCTTGCACAGACCAATTTTGAGAATGGTGAAAAGTTAGCTGGAATAAGGGTCAATTCATTTTGGGTCATCTTTTGCACAGTATGCATACAGCCAAAGTTAATTTTTTGTTGTTAAACTACATTTTGTGTTATTTGTATTTTACTGAGCATTTTTGAGCAGTGTCCTTTGTTATTGTATGTTAGTAAATTCCGTTTCAGATTCCCATATACAAATTAAATATAATTTTCTAGTAACTAGTACCTGTTGGTACAATTTGTATTAAGGTTATCTTATTGTGGCAAATGTTTTAAATTTTATTTTCAGATATCGAGTAGACCGTACCCAGTATTTGCGAAGAAATGGATTAACATCCGTAAAGTGTTCAGCAATTTCTATCGTTGCAAAAAGGTATGTCTTACATTTAGTATTGGTTGAAATAATTTCTGTCAATGTTGTTTTGTTTTATGTAGGAAATGGTAATATGCACTGTATAATTTCAAACATACAAAGTTCATGTACAAATCTTTAAGTTATATTGTCGCTACTAGGCCACCTGAGTTATACAGGCTGATGGCTAGTAGGGTACATAGTTCCTATACTTTGGTGCAGACTAAGGGCACCTGTGGTTGTTGCGTTAGGGGTAAACAAATACTCGTATTTTCTGTTATTTAACACACTGGCGAGACTGAGACCCCCTACAAGTCATAGGCCTGAAGGGCTGGTGGGCGGAATTCTATACGTTGGAGAAGGTTGTTTGAATCGAGACGTTTCTACCTATCTGTGACTGCGACTTTTGGCGAGTTGTCTTCGTTGGTAGTTGAGGCATGGTGAGTTGGGTGGCCCATGGTCAGGCACTCGGACTGGCTCTCGTTGGTGTGCTGTACTCAGCTGGCTTCATTTTGCGGCTTTGACTGACTCTCTCGGAAGTCCTGGATGGTTTCCCGGGGACTTGAGTGTGTCTGCGACCTCGGCTGGCGTTCTTTGTCGGGGAGCGCGTCTCCTCGTCTGAGTCGACGTCCGCAACAATCCGACTTGCGTCCCCGCCTTCTCTGCCTCGCGCTGAGTGACCGACGGTGAACAGGTTTTTAAGGCTCGAAGGCCAACACACCCTCCATCCTCCCGCACTGCAACTGTACTCTGATGGGTAAGGCAGTGCACAGCATTTTCTCCTCTTGGTCTCTTCAGGCCATTCACTTTTTTTGTTTGCCGTGACACAGTATTCTACCGATTTTCTCTCTTAAATACCTGTCCTCACCAATCTAGGATACTCCGATATACATTTTGTGAGCCTTTACCTGAGTACCCTATTATGAGTCATCAGAAATTTGCCTGTTCCATTTATCAAACTCCTCTAGAATTCTGCCAATTTTAGTGGCAAACTCTTTCCATAGTTTGTATAATTGTTTGTCTTCCATAAATGTTTCAATTCCCATGTGAATGCCCATCTCTTCAACTCTTGCATCTAGCCAGTTCCTTATGTCTTCTGTCTTGAGACATTCAGTGATTACGTGCTGGATGGCGTCATTGACGCCGCAGACCTCACATAGTGGGGAACGCATGAGCTGCAGGCTGTAAAGTTTTGCTTTAAAATTGCCGTGGCCTGTGAGTAGCTGCATGCTGTAATGATTCGTCACAATCCATGCAGCAGTGCAGTCTCATTCTTATGTCAGGCAACAGCTCAAATGTCTGTCTGCCTTTGTCAGAATTAACCCATCTTGCTTGCCACTCTTCTATTAAATCATTATGGATTTTGTCCTTTTCTTCCTTTGCCAGCCCGTGCTCTCTCTCCGCCACTAAGACCTTGTATCTAACCAACAAGTCCACAGGCATCACACCCGCAATCACCGGGAGTGACTCATTGGGGACAGTTTTGCATGCACTTGTAACGGTCAACAGTGCCGCCCTCCGAGTACTTATAAGTTTCCGTTTGTGCCACGAAAGTTCAGCTCGATGATGCCACATCACTGCTCCATACGAGATGACGACCTCGAACACTGCCTTGTAAATAGCACGCGATGTACTAAAGTTGAGACTCCAACTTGTATTTCCTAGCGTTCTTAGCTTTTGGAAAACCACCACAGCCTTTCGTGACACATATTCGACATGCTTCAAGAAACTCATCTTGTCATCCATGATGACTCCGAGATACCTGAATTCTTGCACATACTTGACAGACTGTCCCCCGAAGCGCACAGTTGGGTATCTTTCAAGCTTGCCCTTAACAAGCATGATCTTGGTCCTCTCTATAGAGAAACGAAGTTTCGTGGTCTTAGACCATTCCCATGTCTTTTCCATTATCTCATTGGCTTTGGCCTCTATTTCCTTCCTGGAATTGCCAGAAACCAGAATTAAGCCATCATCGGCGTACCCAAAGACTGTTCACCCCAAGGGAAGTCCCAATTCCAGAAATCCATCAAAGAGGATGTTCCATACGATCGGCCCTAGGACCGATCCCTGGGGGCATCCCTTTGGTAACCTCTTTTGCACCTGTACATTTTTGGTGGAGTATCTGCTCCATATATTGGTAAAGAAATCTAGGATGACCCTGTAGATGTTAACTGGGCACTTTTTCTCTTTAAGTCTGTGCATCACTTCCGGCCACCAGGCATTGTCGAACGCGCCAGATATATCGAGGAAGATTGCCAGGATGTATTTACTTGTGGATTCTCTGATCGTACTCATCACGTCGTGAAGAGCGAAATCCGTGCCAGTCCCTCTTCTGAATCCATACTGGCGTTCATTAAGCGTTCCTTCAGCTTCCAGAGCCATGATGAGCCTCTGGTTGATGAGTTTTTCGAAGACTTTGCCCAGTACCGAAAGCAATGTTAACGGCCTGTATGCCTTAGGGTCATCCAGTTCCTTATCATTACCTTTTTGCAAAATCCTCAGGCATGCCAGTTTCCAAGGGGAGGGAAACACTCCGCCTCGAAGACAGTTATTCACAATATTCAATAGCATGTGTTTAATGCTAGAATAGCATCTCTTGAGTATTTCAGTTGTTACTCCATCAATTCCTGGAGCTTTACCATTTTTCATTTTATATACAACTGATGCAAGTTCTTCCAAGCTATACTCAGGAGCATCCTGTACTTCAGGAATCAAAGCCATAGACTGTTTCTTAGCAGAGTGATCCTCCCCCTCTTCCTCCATGGAGTCATCAGGAAGGAGCGCCTGGAGCAGAACTTGCATTGATCTCTTCTGATCGGTGATCAGGTTTCCGTTTACTTTCATTCTTGGAGGAGGCGCCGTTCTTTTCATTTTATTGGCTGTAAGCTGATATACCAATCCAAATGGGTCCTCGTTACCAACCTTGGTGACTAAGTCCTCCCATGATTTTGCCTTCTTCCGGACCCTACTAAAGTAAGCCTGCTTCTTCATCTTATAGGTGTTTGAGAACTGTTCCCTTTCTTCACATCAAAGTTTGTGAAGTTGCCTTCTTGCTCTTCTGAGGGCTTTTCTTTTTTGTTCCAAATCTTCTTCCCACCAGGAGAGATTAGGAAGTCCTCTAGAAGATTTCCGCAAGTTCTCCTCGCAGGTTTCATGAATAATTAGAGTTAATCTCTCGACTCGAATATCCAGGGTTCCCGCTTTGGCATCGTGCAAGTGCAGTTTTCTTAGCAGGGTCCGGTCGAATGCTGGCCAATCAGCCATATTATGGATGTAGCGAACCTCCCTTTCAAACTGTTCAGGTTCACGGACATCACCACGTATTTCAAATATAATCAATCTATGGTCACTCGAACTCTCGTCGAGTACAGACCAGTGTTTCACCAAATTTTTCGCCTTTCTATTTATCACAGTGATCAGTGATGTCCAGATACGATTGTGTGTCGTGGGCCTGTGAGACAAATGTGGGTAGTTCACCCTCTAAGTTTGCCACATCCAGATCATTGGTAAGCAAGAATTGACTTACCACCTCTCCTGCCTCGTCTGTGACCGGAGAGTGCCATAACTCCGACTTTGCATTAACGTCGGCACAGGTGATGAGGGGTTTCTCCCTTAGTGTGTCTGTTATTATTTTCCATCTGTTAAGATGTTCTCGAGTCTCATCCCCAAACTGGAAATACGAGGAGACCAACCAGAATTCCATTATACCATTGTTTACTTGTACACAAGTATGATGTGTGTCAGACACACTCTACATCTTTATTATGTCTATATCGTTGTTGGTCCCAAGTACCCCAGCTTGGGGCATCAGTCCACTTGTATGCACATCTCCCAGCAGACCCACAACTTTATCGAATGGCACATATGGTTCTTGAAAAAGAACAATGTCAAGTTTCCACTCCCCTACGATCCTATTAAGCTCCGCGGCCACCGCTGCTGACCGCTGCATATTCAACTGTCCGCATCTAATGGTGTTACACACCATAATCAATCCTGGCGAGCTCGGCAGACAGGGCCCTCTGGTATGCTGGGCATTCTCTTGAATCTACTCTATGGTCATGTTCCTCTCCTTTTTTGAGACAGTTTGCACAAGAATCTTTGTGCTCTCTGTCTTCTTTCTTGGGACAATTGCTGATTTCATGTCCCGTTTTACTGCATTTGGAACATGTAGATTCCTTCTCCCTGCACTTGCCAGCTATGTGCCGCCATTGCTGACATTTGTAGCAGCGCGAGAGGGAGATATAATCTTGAACTTGGCAGCAGCTCTCATATCCTACATAGATACAATCTTTTTCCACTAGTGCACTTCGTACGATTGGATCGCATTGCAGTACCACGTTAACCCTGTCTGCCAGTTCTGTGACTTACTGTCACGACCCTTTCAAATCTTTCAAGCTTGTGTTCACCACACTTTCCTTCTCTAAAATTTTGCCGGAATATTATTTCCGGCAATTCTGCATTGTCTTCACTTCGTGGTACGTCATATACCACCACCTTAGGGTCTCGCCTCCTGGGTGCCTCCAATTTGAATGCCAGGGATTGTATCTTTGTAGCATTGTTGATGATTTCCAAGGTTTTGTCATCACCTGCCTCCACAAGGATTCCGCCACCCCTGATTCCTCTAATATTTCTTATTTGGAGTCCTTCCCCTTTCGGGTCGAACCCCTTTTTAAGAATCTCCCTTGTTTCGGAGCTTGTTTTCCCTTCATTTTCTGGGTAAACCAGTACCATCTTTTTCGCTGGTTTTGGTCTCATTTCAGAGCCTGCTGCCCGTGCATAACTCCTGATCACTGGCACGTCATGCTTTAGGGGTTTGAGGGTCTCTTGTCTNCGCTGCCTGTGCATAACTCCTGATTACTGGCACTTCATGCTTTAGGGGTTTGAGGGTCTCTTGTCTCGATTTGTTTGCTTCCCCTTGCTGTATTCCCCCAACCAAAAGGCTGTTTTGTATCAAAATACCATCAATATTACTTTGCATCTGACAAAGTTTTGGTATAAGCCAATTTGCCTGGGTGGAATTGATTTTCGAGCTCTTGCTCGTTATCCACTCCATCATAGATGAGACCAATTCTTTGGTCTCATCATGCAGTTTTGTTATATTTTCCTGTTCCATTTTCAATGAGCCACTCCCAGTCTCTTCAGGCAGTTGGAATCTTAAGTTCCTCTTGGCTCTTGGTTCCTGTCTTGAGGTTCCATGCATCAGTTCCTCTTCAACACTTTTCCTCATGGCAGACCTGGGGACCACTTCCAGGTCTTGCATTTCTGGAAATACCAGTCGAGAGGGCTTTATTGGTTTGCCTCCTTTGCCTACTAAAGTGAACTCTTGCACTTTCCTAGTGGCAGTTTTTAAGTCTGTCACATCCGGTTCTTCTTCAGAGTACGAGGAAGCCTCTTTTGAACCTTCTGTTCCAGAATCTTGAGTTACCAAGCCTTGAGCCACTCCAGTTTCCTGTTCCGAGAGCTCCTCCTGAAGCTCCCGATCATAAACTTCCTGGATCCAAGAATCCACGATTGAGGCTTTAACTCCCTCAACATTCTTCCATATNGAAGCTCCCGATCATAAACTTCCTGGATCCAAGAATCCACGATTGAGGCTTTAACTCCCTCAACATTCTTCCATAATTTCCTATACCGACTGTGAACAACTGACACTACGTTTTTGGAAATGAACTCATAAGTCCTCTGCACTTCTACTTGGTTTCTCGGAAATTTACACATGAAATTTCGGCTGTTCCTGGGTTCTCTCCCCGGTGACGTCACAATTGACTTACTGACTGACTGCTTGCCTCGTCGCCATCCGGTGCACGACTACGTCTTCTCGGGGAATGGCGCCTCTCTGTATGGGGCGCCACTCGTTTCGGGGAATGTACTCATAAGTTCTCGGCACTGTTCCCGTCACACGACTGCCTAGTCCCGTGTCTCCTTCGCCTCCCGTCTCGGCTGGCGAAAATTGACTCTGCCGAAACCCGGCCTCGACTGCTCACCCGACTGCCGCTTCTCTGTGTGCGATAAGACTGCCTGACTGATTCTCACTCACGCTCCAGCGCCTCTCGACGATGCGGGTTCAACTACCTCTGAACAACTGTCCTCCGCCTTGGCTGCATCGTGAATTTAACTCGTGTCCCGCTATATTCANTCGACAGCTGAGATTCAACTCCCCTGGTCCAGTGCCTCCCGACGGCACGGATTGAACTGACTCTGAACAAATGCCCTTCTTCTTAGCTGCCTCGTGAATTTAACTCGTGTCCCGCTATATTCAAGTTAAATGTCAGCAGTTTCTAGAGGGAGAGATCTGGAAATCCCCTGTGTACCTCGCACGTTTTTGTGCATGATTTCGTGTCTCGTCAGTGGCGTGTGTGCCCCGACCAGCGCGGAGGGAGGGTGCGGTAGGACGCCTCAGGGATTCCTGTGAAGCTGTGGTCTGCGCCAATTCTCGTCGGAGGCTCCCCGGCGTCCTTCGTTGAGGGCTTATCTAGCTATTTCTCGGGACTTACCCTCCTTCATTCGGCTTCGGTTCTTCCCTCGCGTGTCCTTACGCGTCGGGACTGTCCCGAGGGTGTTTCCCCGGAAGTATCGTTGTCAGCTACCTGCCCTGGCTTGCTGCCTGCCCTAGATAACTATAGCAGGGTGTGGAAACAGCGCAATGCCTATCCCATGTACCTGCCACACGTCAATATGTATCTTTTATTCTTGGGCTGAAGTAATGTTTCTGAGGAAATTATATTAAACTACAATAAGTCTGACTATATAAAATAAGGAAATATTTTGCTCTAACTTTCTCTTTGTCTTGCAATCAGCTTGGTTTTTATGTTACACTGACATACTACACTGTGGTGCTTGAAAATCCTACCTGTGGATTTAACTTTAATACTGGGAGCTTAACTTCATATCATCATGAATTTGCAGAAAATGTTTTAAACCATTTAAAATAGGACTTTTTCGAAGTGGGAAGCATCTTATGTACGTAAGAAAAAGCCAAAAGACTGAAAAGACATGACTTTTTTATAAATTTTATTTATTGGAAGCATTCTGTGGATGCTGTTTTTAAATAATGGTAATATTTAATGTGTAGGTATTTGTAACTTCGGGCATTGCATCTTTCCAGCATATTTGGATTTTGGAATGTAGATTTGTGTTTGGAATTACAAGCAAATCATATGGTTGTCATAATTGACATAGTGGTGTAAAAATTGTTAGTGGTTACAGCTGTTTAGGTTGTTGGGTAATAAAGTACATTTTCTGTACTGTGTTTACAGTCATGTTTGAAATTAATGCTGGAACATCTGCAGATGGATTTTGAAGGGCGACAACACTGTGGGCTCGACGATGCCCGTAACATTGCTCGTATTTTGCTACGCTTGGTGACAGATGGTGCAAGCATCCAATGTAACGAGCGAATAAATCTTTCAACGAACAGCAAGCAAAATGGAGACAAACCTAACGAACAAGTAAGTGTAGCCAAGGAATTGGATGTTCAGACGATACGAACAATCATATAAGCGAGCTTTGTCATTTACATTTTCAGGTATCTTATTGATAAACTCTGTTAACAATAAACTGAGCACTTTTGAAAACCCTGCTCAAGATCTACTCGTGTGCACATTGTGTCTACTTCNAACTCTGTTAACAATAAACTGAGCACTTTTGAAAACCCTGCTCAAGATCTACTCGTGTGCACATTGTGTCTACTTCCACCATATGTGGTATCAACATTGCCTTGGGCCTCAGCACTTTACCCATGCGTCAGTCAAATGAAAATATGAACTTATTAGGAAAGTGAATATTTTACAAATTTGCTAATTCTTACACTTACACGCATTATAGAAACAGAAAGCAAACATTTATTATTTCAGTGTCATGCTACTGGTAGACAGTTTTTCTTGGGGATCTCCTGTTTCCCTGTCCCTGCATTCCGGTGCTGCTCCATGCTTACCTCACTTCACCCTCATCGGCTCTTAAGACTTCGATGTTAACAGCCGCCTAGATCGCTTCACTCTACTCGGCACTTGAAAATGTTTGTGTAACACTTTTAATTCAATGTTAAGACGTGGGATCACTTTTTTCCATCATTACCAACTTTACAGGGTCCTTGCCGGTGTGCCTATGCAGTTAGGGGACAGTGTCATTTTTCAAAGGTTAATTTCAAAAGTGCTCAAATCGTGAACAGCCTATAGTTTCAGTGACTTGGGGAGTAAAATTTAAAACTAACNAGGTTAATTTCAAAAGTGCTCAAATCGTGAACAGCCTATAGTTTCAGTGACTTGGGGAGTAAAATTTAAAACTAATGGCAGAAGGGAATTTTTATTATATTCATATGGATCACAGTAGTTAGAAAATATTTTCAGCAACTATAAAGACATCTTTGTGCATTACAATTTTCTTAGGCATGTTTTCAGAGTTAGTCATTCAAATCATTCAAGTCTGAAAGTTTGGTAGGTTAGAGTGATAATTTCATACTCCTTGCAATTTGTGATTTTGTAAGTACGTTGTGTATTCCAGAAAACTTGGTAAATGATGTATCAAAAAGAATCTGTGATAATAGATGTGCAAGACATGAATGCCCCTTTTTGGTGGCAGATACAACATAAATAGTAAAATCTCTGTATATGAAAATTTAAAGGGATTTAATTTTTTTGTGTGTGTTGTAGAGGAATTCTTTCTAGAGAAATGATTACAACATACTTCTATTTTCTTATGCAGAAAATTTTGAATCTAGTTGCTGCTGAAATTGATTTGCATTTGTTTTCTTGTAAGATTCCTGTAAGTAAGGTATTTAAAAAATGTATTATCTTTTAAGAACATACAGTAAACTCTTGTGGCGACAATGAAAGAAAATTACTATTTTCGTAAACACACCGCTAATTTTGTTTTAGAACCGGTATTATGTAAACAAACAATTTGCAGACTCATGAATTCGATTTATCTATCTCAGTTATCAAAAATTGTTGTGATTAAAAATAATTAAATTAAGCATTTGATACATTGGAAGTAACAGCATCTGTGGCACTCAAAATTAACATGATGGCTCTTCTATATCTTCTTTGTTGTTTTCTAAAATATGTAAAAAAACATTGTTTTTTAAATGTTTACAATATAGTTTTGTAAAAAGGGGGAAGTATAAAGGGAAATTAAACTTTTAGTGTGTATGTGTTATAAAGGTTTTTTTTTTTTTTGCTGGAGGAAAAAAATTAAGTTTAAGTTGATTATAACAAAAAGTTGATTACAAACAAACTTGAAGNCTGATTCTCACTCACGCTCCAGCGCCTCTCGACGATGCGGGTTCAACTACCTCTGAACAACTGTCCTCCGCCTTGACTGCATCGTGAATTTAACTCGTGTCCCGCTATATTTAAGTTAAATGTCAGCAGTTTCTAGAGAGAGAGATCTGGAAATCCCCTGTGTACCTCGCACGTTTTTGTGCATGATTTCGTGTCTCGTCAGTGGCGTGTGTGCCCCGACCAGCGCGGAGGGAGGGTGCGGTAGGACGCCTCAGGGATTCCTGTGAAGCTGTGGTCTGCGCTAATTCTATTCGGAGGCTCCCCGGCGTCCTTCGTTGAGGGCTTATCTAGCTATTTCTCGGGACTTACCCTCCTTCATTCGGCTTCGGTTCTTCCCTCGCGTGTCCTTACGCGTCGGGACTGTCCCGAGGGTGTTTCCCCGGAAGTATCGTTGTCAGCTACCTGCCCTGGCTTGCTGCCTGCCCTAGATAACTATAGCAGGGTGTGGAAACAGCGCAATGCCTATCCCATGTACCCGCCACGCGTCAATATGTATCTTTTATTCTTTGACTGAAGTAATGTTTCTGAGGAAATTATATTAAACTACAATAAGTCTGACTATATAAAATAAGGAAATATTTTGCTCTAACATTCTCTTTGTTTTTGCTATCAGCATGGTTTTTATGTTACACTGACATACTACGCTGTGGTGCTTGAAAATCCTGCCTGTGGATTTAACTTTAATACTGGGAGTTTAACTTCATATCATCATGAATTTGCAGAAAATGTTTTAAACCATTTAAAATAGGGCTTTTTCGAAGTGGGAAGCATCTCATGTACTTCAGAAAAAGCCAAAAGACTGAAAAGACATGACTTTTTTATCAATTTTATCTATTGGAAGCATTCTGTGGATGCTGTTTTTAAATAATGGTGATATTTAATGTGTAGGTATTTGTAACTTCGGGCATTGCATCTTTCCAGCATATTTGGATTTTGGAATGTAGATTTGTGTTTGGAATTACAAGCAAATCATATGGTTGTCATAATTGACATAGTGGTGTAAAAATTATTAGTGGTTACAGCTGTTTACGTTGTTGGGTAATAAAGTACATTTTCTGTACTGTGTTTACAGTCATGTTTGAAATTAATGCTGGAACATCTGCAGATGGATTTTGAAGGGCGACAACACTGTGGGCTCGACGATGCCCGTAACATTGCTCGTATTTTGCTACGCTTGGTGACAGATGGTGCAAGCATCCAATGTAACGAGCGAATAAATCTTTCAACGAACAGCAAGCAAAATGGAGACAAACCTAACGAACAAGTAAGTGTAGCCAAGGAATTCGATGTTCAGATGATACGAACAATCATATAAGCGTACTTTGTCATTTATATTTTCAGGTATCTTATTGATCAACTCTGTTAACAATAAACTGAGCACTTTTGAAAACCCTGCTCAAGATCTACTCGTGTGCACATTGTGTCTACTTCCACCATATGTGGTATCAACATTGCCTTGGGCCTCAGCACTTTACCCATGCGTCAGTCAAATGAAAATATGAACTTATTAGGAAAGTGAATATTTTACAAATTTGCTAATTCTTACACTTACACGCATTATAGAAACAGAAAGCAAACATTTATTATTTCAGTGTCATGCTACTGGTAGACAGTTTTTCTTGGGGATCTCCTGTTTCCCTGTCCCTGCATTCCGGTGCTGCTCCATGCTTACCTCACTTCACCCTCATCGGCTCTTAAGACTTCGATGTTAACAGCCGCCTAGATCGCTTCACTCTACTCGGCACTTGAAAATGTTTGTGTAACACTTTTAATTCAATGTTAAGACGTGGGATCACTTTTTTCCATCATTACCAACTTTACAGGGTCCTTGCCGGTGTGCCTATGCAGTTAGGGGACAGTGTCATTTTTCAAAGGTTAATTTCAAAAGTGCTCAAATCGTGAACAGCCTATAGTTTCAGTGACTTGGGGAGTAAAATTTAAAACTAACGGCAGAAGGGAATTTTTATTATATTCATATGGATCACAGTAGTTAGAAAATATTTTCAGCAACTATAAAGACATCTTTGTGCATTACAATTTTCTTAGGCATGTTTTCAGAGTTAGTTATTCAAATAATTTAAGTCTTAAAGTTTGGTAGGTTAGAGTGATAATTTCATACTACTTGCAATTTGTAATTTTGTAAGTACGTTGTGTATTCCAGTAAACTTGGTAAATGATGTATAAAAAAAAATCTGTGATAATAGATGCGCAAGACATGTATGCCTCTTTTTGGTGACAGATACAACATAGATAGTAAAATCTCTGTATATGAAAATTTAAAGGGATTTAATTTTTTTATGTGTGTTATAGAGGAATTCTTTCTAGAGAAATGATTACAATGTACTTCTATTTTCTTATGCAGAAAATTTTGAATCTAGTTGCTGCTGAAATTCATTTGCATTTGTTTTCTTATGTGATTCCTGTAAGGTATTTAAAAAATGTATTATCTTTTAAGAACATACAGTAAACTCTTGTGGCGACAATGAAAGAAAATTACCATTTTCATAAACACACCGCTAATTTGGTTTGGAACAGCTATTGTGTAAACAAACAATTTGCAGACTCATGAATTCAACTTATCTATCTCAGTTATCAAAAATTGTTGTGATTAAAAATTAAATTAAGCATTTGATACATTGGAAGTAACAGCATCTGTGGCACTCAAAATTAACATGATGGCTCTTCTATATCTTCTTTGTTGTTTTCTAAAATATGTAAACATTTTTTTAAAATGTTTACAATATAGTTTTGTAAAAAGANCATTTTTTTAAAATGTTTACAATATAGTTTTGTAAAAAGAGGGAAGTATAAAGGGAAATTAAACTTTTAGTGTGTGTGTGTGTTATAAAGGTTTTTTTTTTTGCTGGAGGAAAAAAATTAAGTTTAAGTTGATTATAACAAAAAGTTGATTACAAACAAACTTGAAGNTTTTTTTTTTTGCTGGAGGAAAAAAATTAAGTTTAAGTTGATTATAACAAAAAGTTGATTACAAACAAACTTGAAGGGACCAGAAATGTTGCTTGTTGCAGTGAAGTTATTTACAGTGAAAGCACCCTCACAAATTTTGAATGAGGTGTAATGACATTTATGGCTAGACAGCTTGTCTCATTGCTGTATAAAGTACTTTATTTAAACATAAGGAACGTAGTAATTTATATGCATTTAAAAGCAACCTAACCCCTTTGGCATTGCAAAATCTTATTTCACTCAGCTCGTATCGAAACTAAAGCAGTAAAGGGCTTGCTAGTGGTGCAGTAATTTATTGGAGTTCGAAAATAAAGTAACCTAGATGCTGCTCGTAAACTAATGTCCTCGCATAGACAATATATGCCATACACGAGAATAATAATAATGGCGTGTGGGGAGTGCACCCAGGGCAAGGCAACACCCTCCGAGTGACTGTCTTTTCAGCTGGGACCCGTAGGTGACAGTCATCCCCTGGCATGACAGAAATGAGACCCTAGAGTGGAGCGGTGCTGGAATGCAAAGGCGGGGGAAACGGGAGTACCCAGAGAGAGCCCGCCGGCAAGCGGCATCGTCCAGCACGATTCCCACATGCGAAAATCCAGGATCGAACCCGCCGTGGTGGGAGGCGAGCGCCCTGGCCACTACGCCACCGCTGCCCCGACTACACGAGATAATGATCATGATGCTGTACTAGAGAAAGACACTGCATAGTTCACACACTCGCCACGCCACATGCGTTTCGTGTGCCAAGACACTATTTTGTGTGACAATTTGTCGTGGTTTCATCATCTGAAGTCTAGTTAACATCGGTCAAATAGTTACGATATGGCAACGACATGTTTTTTTTTGTAGATATTGCAATATTCTGCTAAATGTTATGTTACCTTAGGGAGGAAAAATATTTGAATTTGATGTTTGTATTGAATAGTTGAAAATTGTTAAATGTGAATATTTTAATAATATGCCTAGAGTTGTAATTTNCGCCCTGGCCACTACGCCACTGCTGCCCCGACTACACGAGAAAATGATCATGATGCTGTACTAGAGAAAGACACTGCATAGTTCACACACTTGCCACGCCACATGCGTTTCGTGTGCCAAGACACTATTTTGTGTGACAATTTGTCGTGGTTTCATCATCTGAAGTCTAGTTAACATCGGTCAAATAGTTACGATATGGCAACGACATGTTTTTTTTTTTGTAGATATTGCAATATTCTGCTAAATTTGAGGTTACCTTAGGGAGGAAAAATATCAGAATTTGATGTTTGTATTGAATAGTTGAAAATTGTTAAATGTGAATATTTTAATAATATGCCTAGAGTTGTAATTTAAAAATTCATTCAAGTGGAACAAAAACCCATTTTATGGAGAAGGCTTTTGTCGGGAACAAAGCAGTTGTTCATGGTAATGATATGTTCATTAATGTGAAGTACAATAAAGTGATGCTTTACTGTAGACTTAGAGTAGAAAGTGCCTTGTGTCATATACAATTTTAAATGGACGAAACACAAGTTTTTTTTTATAGAGAGGTTTTTGTATCTCTTGATGCTAATAGTTAGTTGTGTGTAAAATGTGTTTGCAGACGGCACGAACTGTTATGCCAATTTTACTCTCGGAACCGTTCAAAAACATCAATCACGTTCGTCGCCAGCGTGGGATATGGGAAAGCAGACAGTTGCAAGTGAGCGAGGAAGACACAGATGAAGAGAACTGAAAATAGTAATTTTCTAATGTTTACTAATATCTCTCTCTGATTTTGAGTTTGTATGTTAACCTATCAGTGACAGTAATACATTACTGTGCATGTGGTTGATCCGAACTTTGTGTTTAGGAATTTCTCAGCAAAGTTGTGTAAAAAAAAAAACATGCTACCTGACAGTAAATTTTGGTGATAACGTGATGACATCCTTGATTTGTTAGTAACAATGTTTTTAAAATTGTTTTCCAATACATGTTTTGGTGGTTCTATTTTCATTGCGCTTGTCAGTATCACCTGACTAGATTTGTGTACGGTGTGCAGTGATAAAAAAAAGGAATTTGTCTCTTAGTTCAGATAATTCTCAAAATACATTATTAGAAAAATACCACAGTGGCGTTAAATCATTTTTCTCCAAAAAAAATTTACGTAAATTCTTTGAATGCATGGTTTGTTATGAAGAACAGTGAGAAAAATATTGACAACACAACATTTTTAATCCATAGAGTACTGCCAAGCTAAGTTAATTTTTGTATTGTAATTAAATTGTAAGCTAGACTATGTTTTAATAGTAATACCTTAGTCAGTTCAGCGCTTATTGCAGTTTTGTGGCTCTTCGTAAATTGTATTAATATACAGTATTTATTTTCTTTTATCTCTACTTACACGAGTGTTCTACGGTAGGTAAGATTTTTCAGCACATGCCAGTTTGAAAACATTTTGTCAATAAAACTTGCTAAACTCAGAATATTATTTCCTTTATGAATAAAGTAAACAAATTGTGATGTTTTAAGTAACTGTAATTATTTGCCAATTAATTTTGTTACTTAGTACCAAATTAGTTGAAATGTCTTTTGGAATGTGTGTTACCTACTCTTGCTAAATGCAGTGTACGTGGTGGGGAGTAGTTGAAGATGTATTTTGTTAGAATTTGTTAAACTTTTTCTTTTGGCAAAATGTTTTTACGCAATTTTCAATAACTGCACAGTTTATCATAACCTTGCTATTTTTGCTTACAAAAATTATGTGTAGTAATTTGTTTGGTATGAATTTGCAAACCCAGTACCACGTGTGATCAGTGATATTTGTTTCTGTTTCAATGTTAAAAGAGATGCCAAAGCTCAGTGCCACTAAAACATTGAAATACACTCATTTGCAAAAAAAAATTGAACACCCTGAAGGTGCCATCGCAAGGGCACATAAGTGGGTACAGGCACAGGACATGATAGCATGTATACAGAAAACATTAAAATATTCTACTACACCAAGTATGTATTGCAGGGGATCAACACTTGTAGGATGTACTCAGTATGGTGTTAGACCACCCTTAGCATGGAGACAGGCAGCGATACATTTGGGCATGGCAGCATCTAGACTTTGGATGTTCTCTTGAGGGCGATCCTGCCACAACGGGCAAAATTGACTTCAAATACACCATAGTTGCCCCTGGCTGAAGTTAGTCTAATCTAGTCCCAAATGTTCTCGATGGGTGAGAGGTCTGGAGATGTTACTAGCCAAGGAAGCATATTGTCATCACGAAGGCAGGCCAGAGATATCTGTGCTGTGCGAGGCCGGGAATTACGCTGCTGGGAAATGGGGCTGTCAAGCTGCACCACGAAGGGGAGTGCACGTGTGGTTGCAGAATTTCCTGGACGTATCGCCGCACCATCAGGGCATCACCAGTGGGGTGCGGGAACGGTAGGAAATGGCACCCCATACCCCGACACCTCTCGTTGGGGTGGTGTGCCTGTCTGAAATGAAGCGTGGATCACAGTGCTGGGCTTTTGACATCTCCAGACTCGAATTTAGCAGTTGTCTGTATCCAAACTGAATTGAGATTCATCTCCGATCTGCAAGCTGTCACGCTACTCATTCCCGGTATAAGGAAACACGTGCTTGGCAATGCTCAAGTTGAAATGGTTTGACATTGTAACGGATGCCACAATAACAGATTCCGCTCTGCTAGCTGCACGGATGTGGTACTGGTGGACACAGGCGTATCCCCAGCTGCGGTGATATGACCCCGGGATGGTGCATAGTGGCGTCCTTGAAGTGGATACAGCCTGTCGCAAGATAAAACCATCCTCCCTACTGGTGGAGGTCCGCCGGGGTCAACCCGAGTCTTCTTGATGGTTGTGTACACCCTCCTGTTCCCACTGGGTCCAACGCAGACTCACAGTGTAGGCGGAACAGTTCAAAGTGGTGAGCAATGTGCCGAAAGGCCCAACCTGCCTCTTGGAGGCTGACAGTGTTTAGCTTCTCTCTCAAACTCGTCCAGCTGGGCAAAGGCTTGTTGAATGTGTTGTTGGGGCATGCTGTGCGTTTACTGAACTTTGCTCAGTGACTCACATTGCTGCCGAGGTCTTATTTGGTATCTTGCAGCTATGAATGTTGAGGGACATGTATGCCCCTTAGTGGCACATTTGTACAAGAAAAACACATTAAATGCAACTGGGACAAGTTTCTGGCTATGATGAAAATGTTTGGCAACCTTTGTTGTACTGGTGCAATTCATTTATGGTAATAAATTTTTTTTTTGCAGATGAGTGCAGGATCACAATTTTTGCATTGGCAAATATAAATTATCTGTGTAGGCAGGTTAATAATTTTAATCATAAAAATATGTATATAACATCCCTGCATAGGAGTAAATTTAGCCAATTATGAAACTGAGATAATCTTTCAACAACTGTCATTTTAAATCTTGCAAAGTTTCATGAAAATCACAATATTAAAATTAAAAATTAAGAGAAAGTAAAAGTTATCAAAGCATTAGTGATCCATTACTTAAGTGTGGTTTTTGGACACTGTGCATAACACCTATAGGTTGCCTTTATCTATTTGCACTGTTAATGGATTTTTAATGATGCCCTACAATAAAATGGAAAGAGTATTATGTGATATGTTAAAGTAGCTGTGGTTTAAGTTTTTAATTATACAGTTGGTCTTTTTTTTTTTTTCTAGAGGGGAAAATTGTGGTTTCATAAAATGTATTATTTGTGAGTAAAAATGCACAAAGAAATATTTTTATAATATACAGCAATGTATCATTGGAGAACATGCAGTATGGAAAGGTTTTCAATACTTAAAATAAACAAAAGGTTAAAAAAAAAACTCATTTGTCCAGTTTTGTACATAAATATGCTAGCTTATATATGATAAATAAGTAATATATTAATTGTACAGTGTTAAAGCATTTATAATTGTTTAAATAGTACAAACTTAAAAAGTGTTATTAAATGTGCAGTGAAACCTTATTGTCAACACCAGTGATTTGAAATTCCTTTTCACTTTGTAATGTCACTTCCCAGAGTAAGTAATATAAATTTGTACGCTGTGCTAAATACAGTTTACTCGTACCGAAAACCCATGTACCGATAAACCGTATCCACAGTTAATTTTCACTGGTCCTGGCAAAACTCCTGTATAAATAATGATAAAGCAGACAGTTGGATGTTGTTTTGATAGAGATATATTTCTGTCCCGTCACCTGAGTTTTTCCGCAACAATCGTTTTTAAGCTGGTTGCAAATGCAAACTTCTAGTAACTGGGTGTGAAATACGTCACGTGCGCTGCCATTTATCACTGCTCTGCATCGCGTAGTCTTTCCAACACATAGAACAGGTAGGTATATGGAGGGTATTGTTAATGCAGCCATCTATGGGCTCTGCTGTGGCGATACTAACACAGTGTTTCTTCCTTCAAGTAATCACAGAGACGCTGGTTTTAAGTGTAGTCTTTGTGATGTTTCTTTATTGTATTTTTTTACTTAGTAATGGCCAGGAAACTTAACACGGTGCGAAGTTAATAATAATAATGGTAATAAACATAGCATTTACAACTACCAAAAGTTGCATACTAACCTTAAGATATATCTTCTATATAATGTCTTATACAATTAAATAATTTATTAATATGCAATAATTATCAAAATGTTTAATTTCCAAATATGTAATTTATAAATGGATACATTATGTTCACCCGATATCCATGTTGTTCAAACAATTTATTTTATGGTCAAATGGTAGCATCTCATTGTACATATTATGTCGCTCAGTGTTATTGACAAACTCTATATCCATGGTCTTGACGCGTGACGTCACGTTCGGGCAAGGCTTTGGTGTGTTTGTCAGAGACACTGGCGATTTAACTGGTTGACCTTATTGACCGCTGACCGGTCCCCGACCGGTATATAAGATAGGGTGCGAGGCTTGACGGCAGGCAAGGCACAGTCAGTCATGGGCTTAGCTGTCCTGCATACTGGTTGGCACACTGCCACAGATTTACCTGTACTGGATGTGGCCCGGGGTAGCTCCTTGCTCTGCTGCAGGTGGAGCTGGTGCCCAGTCTTTGGGTAGAGGTGCTGCTGTGGCTGGCGGTGCTGAAGAGTGCCTGCTGAGGGCTGCTGGTCCGGCTTCTCTGGAACCAGGGATTCGCGATCCCTAACGGCACGTGACGTCCTTGACGGAAGTCGGTGACAACCAGGTGTGGTCGGCCGTTGGTCTTGATGGGGGGCTGAAAAGAGGGGTAGAGGAGGCCTCTCTGACTGGCGGGCGACTTGAGCTCGTTCTGCCAAGTGCAATTGGGGCTGTGTTACAGCTCCCGTTGAATTCGGAGGCAGTAGCCGCCTTCCTAGCTTGCCATTTCGCACCACTCCGTTGGGTGTAAGGAATACATATACAGTAAGGATTCACTATAACAAACTCCAAGGGACCCAAATTACCACTTGTTTGTTATAAAGAAGTTCTTTATACTGAAATCAAATATTTTAGGCATCACAATTTGTTTCCTCAATAAACCACTTGGAATTGTAGAAGTGTACGATTTTAAATATGCCAGTAATTGTAGTGTATATGACATTTTATGTGTACATAATCATAAGTAAATAGGTACCGTATTTTATCACATATAAGTCGCACATTTTATTTTAGAAAATTTATTGAAAACTCTGGGTGCGACTTATAAGTGAGAAAAATTCCTCCAGCCCTGGACTAACTTTTCGTTTACTGCGAATTCATGGCCCGCGGCTTGATTTCCAAACTCTTCAGCGAACAAAATCACTTTCATTTTGAAACCTGCGGTGTAGGTACATCGTTTTTCCATCAAGAAACTGTTGCACTTTTCCACTGCAACATCAAAACAACACTACGTGCGGCGCAAAGACGATATAAGAGAAAGACGTGTAAGTCATGGCTAACATTTGGTACTCAAGAACCAACGCTAATGTGCTGCTATCTCTTACTCTCCACAGAAAGCTTTAAAAAATAATTGATTATCAGTTATTGAGAAAGAATCGATTCCTTTTGATTCTCTTAAAATATTTTTTTCTGTTCAGGATTGCGAAGGGAATTACGTAACGGAAATATTCAAATGCCTCTATATTTTGCCTGTTTATTTAAAACTTGCAATGATAAACTGCAGAAATAATGGTTAGGTTTTTGCTTTTAACATTAATCGTTAGAAATACTTGAAATATATAAAAAGAAAGCTCGATAAAATTTTTGTCGTAAAAATATCACTTTAAATTAAATTACATTTTTATAAGTTATTTCTTTTTTTTCAATAAATATATAAACTCCGGCAGTCAAGGCTGCATCTCGAGCGCTATATCGGAACATGCCAGACGAACTACGTCCAACAAACTTGCGGCGCACTGTGTCTGCGCTGTACGCTTGGCAACACCGCTTGCTTGCAAGGACACAGCTGCCACACGACCTTCGCCAAGGTTGCGTGCATCACGCACCTGTGGCGCAGGCCGTGTTGTACAGGATTTACAACAACGATGTTCGCGATCTATAAACTATAAATATTATTATTTTCTAAACGTCCTTTGAAAATAATGGTGCGACCTATATGTGCAGGCGACTTATATGCGATAAAATACGGTATGTACTACATAGAAACAATACCTTAAAGAGAGTAAACAGTATATGAATTAAGAATACAGTACTACATAAAATGTAGGCCTACCTTTTAAAACATTCAGACTCACTGCAGCAAAACACCACCCAAGAACATTCTGCTGATGTAAAATAAAATGTTTTAAGCATGTTCAGTTAACAATAAAAGTTACATACGTGAAACCATTTGAAAACAATACTGAATAAAATGAAATGTTTTAAGAACAAAACATGACACTTCAATTGATTTCAACTTTAGAAAAGATCTCTTTGATGAATGTCTGCTTCTTCATGTCTCTAAGTTCTTTAGTCACATCTCTTTCTATTTTTTGTAGTGATGACTTGTGATGGGATAAATTTACAGATGTCAGGAAAAGCCTTTCTAACACATCCAATGCATTACAGATTTCTTCCCGTTGAGGACGTTTGATCTCTGTTTCCTCTTCTGAGTCATTGTCATCGCTGCCAGCCTGAATGTTCTCTGCAGGTATCTCGTCCGTGACAGGAGAGCAAGTGGATACCTGATTATCCACTGACACAAAATCACTGAATGAAGTTTCATTAATGTCAAATTTTTTCTTTACTTCTACCCAGGCAGCTTCACACTCCTCTTCTTCTTTGGTGCAGTCAACTTCCTGTGTATTTGCTGGAAACCCTGCCTTGGCAAAACAATTTGCAACTGTGGCAGGTGTGATTCTGTTCCATGCTAACACGAGCCTGTGCATGGCCTGTAGAATGTTCCACTTCAAGGAATTTCTAGCATCTTTACCAGATTCCATTTGGCGCAGAAGGAATTGCACCAGTTGCTTTTTGTAGTCCTTTTTGACCTGTGCTATAATCCCTTGATCTAGTGGCTGCAGGGTACTGGTGCAGTTTGGAGGGAAAAAAATCACTTTGATGTTCTTCAGTGCTGATATGTTAGCATTATGAGCAGGACAGTGATCTATAAACAGCAGAATTTTCCTATTTTGCACCCCCATCCTACAATCAAAACTCTGGAGCCATTCTTGAAATAATGATGATGTCATCCATGAACTTGAGTTGGCTTTCTATTTGCAGGGAAGGTGTTTAACATTTTTGAAACGTCTGGGTTTTGAAAACTTCCCAATCACTAGTGGTTCCATTTTCTCAGACCCATCACTATTAACACAAAACAGAACAGTAAACCGNGACCCATCACTATTAACACAAAACAGAACAGCAAACCGCTCCTTGCTTTTCTTTCCTCCACGACAGGTTCAACCTTTTACCTCCAAAGTTCTGTCTGGGAGAAGATTGTAAAAAACTCTGGCTTCATCACAATTAAAAATGTCTTTTTTTTTTATATCCCGAGATAAGTGTGTCAAGATTTTCCTGCCATTTTTCCTGAACCTCAGGATTAACAGCAGCAGCTTCTCCACATACTTTCAAAGTGGTTAAATTATGCCTTACTTTGAACCTATGCAGCCAACCACCAGAAGCCTGAAAGTTTTCAATGCCCAATTTAAGGGCTTCTTCTCGTGCCTTTTCCTGAAAAATATTTCCGACAACTAGTATATTTGATTTCCTGGTAATGCATTAGCCAGTCAAATAATTTCTTCTCCAGTTCTTCATAAGGTTTACGTTCGGGTGACAAATAATTATTCCTCTCAATTATGGTGCGTTGGGTTAATATCGTCGAAAGCGTGGATTTCATTATTCCAAATTCATTAGCAATATCATTTTTTTTTTTTCCTTCCATAGTCTGCTGCTTTTAATATCGCCAATTTAGTTTTTAGGTCAATTGCCTTTCGTTTTCTTGTCAGCATTTTTAATGAAGCGTGAACAAAAATTATCGTACAATTCACCAACGAAAACTAAATGTAATAACTATTACAGCAAACACGGAGTTAAACAAACACAATGTTTGCATACTTTACGAAGTAACTCATAGAAGACACTAACACTATAGGTTGACGTAAAACTGTTGTTAAGTCACGGGCATAGATTTCATAGGCAGTGTCGCAATCCTGCACTCTGCACTAAGCTGCTAGCGTTTTCTTTGCCGCACCACGTTGTACTGTAGTATCACCTGCTGCTAACGTAGTTCTCCACTGAACCGCCGGCAAGCGCTAGTTGCATCAGCCAACACACAAGCTTGTGACCAAACTACACCACCAAAGAACTGCAACATCTATGAGAATACCAGTGAAATTGTTTATATTTTCGTATTGTTAAGTGTCTACGGCGTTTGTGGATGCAAAAAGTTAATTTCATTTCCGTTAAAAAAAAAATTACTACCAAAATTTTTGGATTCTTGAAGCGCAAAAGGTGTTCGTTAAAGTGAATGTTTTATGAATCGACCGTAAATTTTAAGCGAAAAATTTGTACTACTGAAGAATTATTTACGTGTGAAAGTATAGCATTTTGGCGGGACCAAATGGTTTGTTCGTACTAATGAAATGTTCGTTGTACTGGTGCTTTACTGAAGGTACTAAAGTCGGCCTTACGAAAGGAGAGCAGGTGACTATCCCTGGCTAGGGGTATAACTAAGTCGAGGCCGGGCCAACTGGAGTCATACCCGATTACTCCTAGTGACAGTTCAGCGTGGTTGTTGGAGTGAGTCTGCTGGACTGGTTGACTAGCCACCTTGTGGATTGTATCACTAGTGGTTGTGGCTCTACTGTACTGCACTTCAGGTGCACAGTATTGGTGGCCGTGTTTGCGACGTACGTGTACCCGGTTAAGGAAGCCCATGGTCCTACTCTAGGTTTGGCAATGGGTTGTAAAATACGCAGTTTCCTGCTTTCCCCTGGTGGGCAGACGTCTACGGGAGGTATAAACAGAGTCACCCTAGATTCAGTACATGGAGGTTTGTTAGAAAACGTATTTATTCTGTGAGGAATAAACACGGTGGCCTGTACTATCTCCTAACTAACTAAGAACTGACTGGAAGTAAACTACATTAACAAGGTTAAGGGAACCTGGGTCTAAACTGAACAAGAGCAGATGTGGCTAGGTAGCTATGATACTAACTGTCCCAAACGATCTCAATGCTGTTGTCCAGAAGGGACTTTGGGTGGCACTACCAGAAGGGAAGTGCGTGTTGAGGGTGGTCAAAGACTTGTTCGAGGGTTGCTGGTGCAGGTCTTGAAGAACTTCTGGTAGGTCATGAAGACGCTGGGGTCAGCAGAGAGCTCCAGCACACTAGGTTGTGGAGCGAGCTGCTGGAGATGGACTGCCATTTCTCGACTTATATTCACCTGCCCGCGGGCTCCTCTGAGGCGTGGGGGTGGCGGGGGAGAGCTCCTCCTCCTGTGGACAAAGCTGCGCTCACTAGCACAATCCCTTGGTCCATGGTGGGACTAGGCATCTTTGTAATGCTGGTTTGCCTTTGCTGCGCGAGATGAGGTGCTTAACTAGGCTGCTTGGCTAGCCTCTCTCATACGTGAGGGGGGTTGGTGTGACGTCAGACATAATGGCGAAACTATCTTGACTGACGTGTTAATGGGTGCCTCCGCATCTAGGGGCGTAACGTTAGACTCTCATAGCAAGTCGTTTCGGGGGTAACGTGATGAGGTGAAGTCATGTTTTTATATCTATGTCAAATAAGTGTTATGCGTTAGTCTCCTGCACTTACTGGGAGTGAAAAAATAAAACAAAATAAAAATTATGTTGTCGCCATCTGCATAAAGTCAACCGTAAACAATATTGGTCTCGTGTAAAGTTTTTTGAAAATTTTGTGTAGTGTTTCGAGGGGTGATACTTATGGTTTGTGTTGTGACACGTGCAGTGGAACACATTGCCATACATAAGGAAGAAACTACAAAACCAAAGGTTGAATGATAGGTCTTTGTAACTACAGTGGAAGTACGAGTACAGTGCACTACAAATTTGTGTTCAGAAGCTACTTTACTTATGGTACTACACAATTGCAGTTAAACTCCAAGATGGAGTTACCTGTTTGCTACTTACCATTACATTTTATCATGGAAGTCCTGTACAGGGAAATGGCCCTTTCAATACTTTTAAATGATGAGACTTTTAACCTTAAAAACTGTGTAAAACTTACCTTCCCCCATGTAAAGGGGCAGAACATTACCCATAGTTTTTTACACAATTATACATCATTACCACTTCTATGTTAAGTACTCATCTTCACATTACCAATTAAAAACAATGGGTAAAGTCTGGTGTGGCACTTGTACCAATAGTTTAGAAACAGAAATAAAACTATACTTATCATGGAAATATAATTTAGCTACAAAACATTCAGAAATGTCCCATAAATAAGTCTGTTAGCAGGAATGCAATGATGATTATTCGAGTTTTAAGATCTCTGTCCACCGTGATGATTTCACACGGCAATGTGAGCATTATAAATACTCAAATAGTGAAAATCAAAAGTTTGTACTTTGAGGGAATGTCAAAGGTAAAACCTCTTGCTGGCTATAAAAAAAAAGCTTGATATTTCAAATATCTTTATTTTCAAGTCTCACGTATACCATTCACAAAGTAAGAACTATGGTATGTCATGTTTTCTGATTTCCAGGTCAGACTAGAATATGAATGCTGAACTAAAAGTTAAAAAACCTGCAGATGTACAGGAACCGAATATACCAAACTGTTGTCTACTCAATAGAAACATTCATAAATGCACACGTACATAGACATTTTACAAAACAATATAATGCATTTAACAAAAGAACCAAACATACACTTCACAATTCAGGTTACCTGAGTACTAGCAGATTACAATCATAGTCTGCTATAAATCCAATGAGTAACATATGTTTTAGCAGTATGCTAAATTGTGGACAATGTTATACTAAACTACATTTATGTCAAATACAGCAATTGGAAGCTGTACCAGGTCTATTTTTTGTTTTTAAAGATTACGTTAGTTTACGTTTAAAATTCGATTTACAATTTAACTACTCGGTCTATTCTGCAGTGTGTCTAGGTTATGCGAATGTCAGTAGATATTGAATAAAGTTTCTTTATTTTGCATTTAAAATGTTTGGTGGACAGGAATGCCACAATATTTTAACTTAATGTATTTTCCAATAGTNTTCCAATATTATTCATGTGTTTTATTCAGTTATGTATTAAGGTTGCTTTGAATTTTAATTAACGTGTTTGGATGAGTGGCCAGTATTCTGTAAATATTGTAAATTGGCTTTTGCTATGAATATTGAGCAAGACTTATTTTAATGTTGTTTTTTGATTTCATTAAATTAAGAATGCTTATTTACATGACGAATTACATGTATAAAGTTGTCGCATGTTTCAAAACATGTTGCATGCGAGTACCACTTGACTTTTCAAAAGCACAGACAGTGTGTTCTGCAAATTCTAAGGGAGCGTAAATCTGGTGTAAAGTTCTGAGCGAGTTGAACGTTTTCTGTTACAAAACTGAAGTGAAATAACTTATTAACATCTCGAATGGAGTGGAGGTTGTACCATGCAAGTAAATCTGCAAATGTTTGTAGAAATTAAGTAATAATTGGGGAAATTATACATACAATAAATTTCAGTCACTCTTCCCAGCAGCCTCATAGGAACTATGTATTTTAAATAGCAAGGCTATCCCACATACGTTAACTTCTACACCGTTGTAAACTTGTGTGTTTAAACTACTTGTGTGAAATTCAGATTATACACACACACATTGCCCAGGGAAAGAGTTAATATGTACTTTGCTGATTAACCTGAGCATCGCCACACCATTTGGAAGTGATGCTTAAATGTGGAACAAACTTTTGAAATACCAACATTTAAAATTTTGAACATGAGACAGTTACCATTAATACTTAAAGTGAACCCAAGCCAGTTATGATGTAAAGGTCAATTTCGATATTTTTTTTTTAACTTTTTCAAGCGAATTAAAATTTTTTCTGAAAGCATTGAAACTTTGATTATTGAAATGCATATCAATTAAACTTTATACAGGGCTAATGTTTCTTTTACTAATGCCTGCTTATATGAAGTATACTACAGTAACTGAATCAGAAATTGCAAGTTTTCAAACAATTTATGTGATTTGTTTGACATAAAAAAAATTTTTTTTTATGAATTTCGAGAAAGTACCTATGTTTGTGTAGGTGGTTCGTGTGTTTCATCTTGTTATGCTTACACCGTGTGCGATTCTACTCTACCAGCCCTTTCTACCACACAAATGTAAGTGAATCAACACACTATCAATTTTTCTGAAACAAACTTGGAAAAAGAACTACATTTGTGCATACATCCAGTTTTAGAATCTCTGTTATAATTACGTACTTTGTAACATCGTCACAGTCCAATGTAACTGATGTATGGATATAAATACACATGAACAAACTTTATAAGCTTAAGATGAGGCGATCGCCATTTGAAGTGCAGATAAGCTACTAAAATTTAGCAATCTAGCAATACACATTTCAATGTAATTGACTCATTTTATTCACTCTTGCGATCTTATTCTTACACATTTGCAAATTTTCGTGTTATAAACAAAATTCCATTATACCGATGTTAACACGGTCACCCTTCACATTCACCACAATTCTTGCCGGCTTTGTTGGAATAGCCAAACAGAGATTCAGTAGAGACCCAAATGAAATGCGACTGACTTGGGCAGTGTCCGAATTTGCCAGAAGTAGGTACTGATGCATACCAGTGACTTCAAATGCTGTCCGAATTTGAAGTGAAATATGCAAGTGTACAAGTAAACAATTATTTATACTTCTTGCGTACTTGCAGTACATGTGCAGTCATTTTGTGAAGCAATTTGTAGGTTACAATTGATTTTTGACATAATTTTATTTTACAGACTAATAAGGCATCACCACCACTTCGTAGGCATAGTATTTTGAAATAAGTTAATAATTATCAGAAGGCACATCTTAAAAAAAATCTACACAATAATGTTGTGTTACACCAGTGTTTACATCCTATAAAAATTAAGGTAAAATAAGTTAACGAAATTGCAAACTCTTGTACCTATAATCATGACAATGAACGTTATGTATGTAAAATCAAAATATAATTTACTCTTGAGTTAACCCTATAACTTTAGGTGATTATCAAGTTATTCTTCGAAATACATGTTCATTAGAAAGAGACTATCTGGCCAATAGCTGTTGTCAAAGCCAACAAGATTGCCTGTCAAAATTGTGCCAAGGGTAAGTAAAATAGGCAAATGTGCAAGTAGGTATATATCTGAATTTGGAAATGGCCTAAAGGTAAAATAATCTTTTGCATATAGTATTTATCAAGATTCAAGTTAACCTACCCACATGTATTGGCCAGTCTCTGTGATTTCAATTGGTCTATACCAATGTTTGCATTCTTTGGAACCCATTATGATTCTAGCGACGCCAAGTACCTAGGTTTCATGTAAGACACCAAGAAACAATTCCACCTAGGTTTAACTTAGTCATTCAAGCACCTGGTTCATTAGAACATGTGATGTAACATTAACCACACAGGATAGCTACAGTTACATCCAATATGGAACATTACCACTTCAACATATGCCGATAAGTTATGCTGTCATTGTGAGATTATTTAAATTAATTTGCCAAGTGAATCACTAATAGGTGTACTGAAATGGGTGCACTTCAGCTACAGACTGAATGCAGTCATAGGTTGAAAGTTAGCTAGTATACAGGATGATTCTAAAATCACGGGACAAACATTGAGGGGTGGTAGAGCTCACTAAAACAAACAATTATTGTATAGGAATATATGGGCTGAAGTGACCCGTTGAGCCACAAACACATTAACGGAAACATAAAATGTTCATTAGCAACATACGTAACTAGTGATTCCGCACAGAAAATGTTAAAACAGTTGCTGGAAATTGCACCCACCAACTGTCACGCATGCATGGTGACCTCTACATATGGCGTGATTGGCTGACAATGGTGGCGACAGTTGAGGGCAGTCAAACGGTGCACAAGTGACTTGCAGCATCAGCATCACTCCACCGACGCTACCAACCTTGCATTACTGTCTGTGGTAGCAATTTTGAGCAATTATTATAAACATTGTTGTAAAAAGGCAGTTAGCGGCGACATTGTAAATAAACAGTGTGTTGCATTTCATGTGTTATTTTTGTGTTTGTGCCTCAACGCGTCACTTCCGCCCATATATTCTTAACGACGACTCGTGTACCGCCACTGTAGAAGACATGGCGGCTTATATGGTCAGAGTTAATGTCCCCCAGGCACGGACTATAAGGTGCGTGGAGGTTGCAGGTTTGGTAATGAGGTAGACTATGACTGTGGTATTTTGAAGTACGAATATATTGTCTCGTGTCTATATTCACAAATACACAACATCAANACAGTTGCTGCTGACGTACTGACGTGGTCAGGGGTCCGAACCCCTGACCTGGCTCTCTGCTCGGCGATCTTCTACTGACTGGTTGACTTTACTGACGTAACTGATTCTCCCGGCACGGAGTATCGCAGCCTCTGACTGCCCCGATATGACTGACTGACGTACCCGTTATTACTGACCCCCTCCTATTCTTGGAAAGGGGTTTTTATACACGCCAGCCGCTGCCCTGAATCGGCGGCACGTGGCGCCTTGTAGGGGGTGGGAAGGAGGTGTGAGGGGGTGAGGTGGAAGAGCTCCGAACAAAGCCTTCCAACGCACGTGTCCTGATTTCTGAAGTTTCAGGCGGGGGGAGGGGTAATACCTACTGTCGTCAGCGATCCTTCCGTGGTGCGTATTTTCTGAGTTAGGTGAAATACGCCCGATTATTTGGTTGATATCTCGTGAATTCCCTGTACTCCACAGATCTCGCGGCGGGCGAGAGGTGTCCGGGGGTGAAGGGGGAAGGTCTACGCTTCAGCTCCACGTGTACCGAAATTTTCCACCTGCCTGTGGTCCCACGTGCCGTCTCGTAGGCGCCAGCGAAGTGCGCTAGGCGGGGGGGGTGAGGGGGTGATGGATGTGAGCCAATATCGTGCTATAATCCCTAAACCGGCACGCGACATTCTTATACAATAATTGTTTGTTTTAGTTTAGTGAGCTCTACCACCCCTCAATGTTTGTACCATAATTTTAGAATCACTCTGTATAAGTGAGTGTATATGTGTTTTATAAGTTAGGTAAAACATTTTAATAATACCGGTAGCAAAAAAAAAAACCGTTGGTTTTTTTGGCCAAATTTTGTACGCTGACACTACTTCAACCAAATTTTTGTATGCTGACAGTATCAGTTGTATCCATCAAAATTATCTATGTAAAGTTTCATTTCTCCGCTAGTTTGTAAAATAGCCCCACATTAAATAATCTAGTTTCTATGCCATATCTTCGGGAAACAATCAACCGATTTCTTTCAAATTTGTCTAAGAAGTTGTACTGTGGTAGGCTATATTAATTTACATGTTTTAAGTATGCAAGTCTTTTATTTTCTGAATGGCACCTATACAAACATTTCAGCTGTGTGTGCTATATCTATGAAACTATGTAACAGATTTAAATTTAACTTTAACTTTGTATATTGTATCTATGACAATAATCAAATATGCTTATATATGAAAATTTTGCTTTCCATTTATGAGTGTCGTTATATCATCAATGGAGTTTTTGTGCCATATCTCTGGGACAAATCAACTGATATGAATAAAGAAATCCTTTGCCGAATTTTTTTGCAAATTAGTGTCAAGTGAGTAAACGGATCATTTTGTCATATTGACGCATGACGCGTCCGGCAAAGAAGACAGCGACAATTTCACAACCTGCCAGAATGTGCGTCAAATGCTCATACCGGCGTCACCCGAATAGTTCCTTCCAATGACGCACGTGCTAGGGGACAGAGAGAGGCGCTCGTCAGCGCGTGAGGCTTGCTTCACCTGATCGACGCACGCCGAAATTTGACGTAAGTCGGGTCATCAATGACGTAGGGAATTCCTCGAGATATAGTCCAGCAGGGTAGTGGAGAAGTCAGTCAATCCGGGAGGCTTCAGACACGCGGGGGTCGCGCCAGACATCGCGGGACGGACGCTGAAGTCGCCGAGAGAGACGCCTCAACAAGACTTCCTGGGATGCCGGGATGAAGCCAGCACACAGTAGCAGCTCAGTTAACTAACCGCGCCTCCAAATCCGACCACTTTTCCCCAATGTTTATAAACTACAACTCTGACCTGTAGGCCTCCGACGGGTAAGGGAAGGGTGCAGGTAGCGGAACCCAAGGGTGCTGTGTACCATACCTATATAATGAATGACATAATGATGCAATAAATAACTGTTTTAGCTAACCGAATCTGAAGTATTTATTAGCCGCCTGATTTCACCCCTGAGTATGTGTCAGTTCGCTACGCAATAAGGTTGACCAAGCGATCTAGCACTCCATCATCCTGTAGATCACATACAGAGTGGAGAGCAGACTGTGACGTGTCAATATTTGCGGAATAATTTGACTAATTTCCACAAACGTTTGCACAACTACAGAAGGCCAAGTACAGTTATATGGTTTGAATGGGGTCAGTCAACAATAAAAAAAAAAAATGGAGGCCATATAAATATTTTAATATATTTAGCATATATATTTAACAATTTCAATTAAAATTTTTTGCTAACATTGTCTATTACAAACATTGTGTACAAAGTCTCTATTTAAGCAATTTTGTAAGATACCCCATTTATGAAAATAAGGTTTTTATGCCATATGTCGGAGACCAATCAACCGATTTCCTTCAAATTTCTCACATAAGGAACGTTATGGTAGGCCATGTAAACTTATGTGTTTTAGTGGCTCAGGCACTTATTTTCAAAATGATGGCCGAGTAAATATTTCAGGTTAGTAAACCCTATCATTCAAAACATTAGACTGATAACATCAGAAGTTGATGCTCTGAATCCTACCGCAGTGATACAGTATTGCTGGCTAGCTTAATTTTACGAGTTTTTCTGAATTCAAATCCTGTGTAAGTCACTCATGCATTTTAATCTCCTTTGTACTGTTTCACGTTTCTGGTTTCATCTCTAATGAAATTGCTGTCAATGCCTACCTACCATCTAAGCTTTCAGAACTTTACTAAAATTTATTTGCACCTATTTAGAGGAAAGTAGGCTCTTTAGCTATCAGCAACTTCTTGTTTTTTTTCACCTCCAATTTATTTTTGCACAATGAGTGACATGGTTGTGGAGTTGGGGGCAACTTTTAGACACAGGACATTTATGCGGTGGCCATTAAGAGAGACTAGTGCAGCCTTTTATATTACACATCCAGACAATGCTGGTTATTTGAGTTACGCATTAAATGCTTTTATAATATAGTCACATTTACAATAAATTATCGATTCAGTTACAGCTTCACTGACTTTAGGAATCATTTTAAACTATTTACGAATCGTGTATCTTTTGCGATTCCCCCCCCCCCCTCTTTTTTTACTTCAAGGAAAGAAGATTTAGTAGGTTCTAAGCAATAACTTACGATAGATCAGTATGTGGTTAGTAAAATAAATATAATATAACTTCTGGCATGTAGAGGGTTTATATCTAGAAAGAAACTACAGCAAGAGAGTACGAAGATTTCACTATGGCATAGTTATACAGCTGGCAGAAGCCAGAATTAAATATTAATGTGTCGAAGCAAGGTAATTAACATATCTGCGTAAACAATACTTACAAGACAAAACGCACTTGGCACAAGACAAAAAAAAAATGCATAAACAAGACACATTTACCTTATCTTGAGTAAAAGCTACATCCGGGCCGAAAATAATATAGTTTTGCCACAAATAGTTACCAAATCATTTTCAGCCATACTAAAACCGACTTTTCCATGCCATGGCTGTTAGCGAAGGCGAAAGAAAGATGGCATAATTCTTTAATTAGTGATAATTGGTAAGGCATGATGCTGTCCAAAATAAATGATTGTGTATATACTAGTAAATTTTGACAACCTAACACCATCTTTCTTACAAAGGAAATCTTCTCTAATTTGGAAGTTTTTACCATAACTATTTTAGGTAGGTACGATTAAGTTCCGGTCACCCAGTTCAATGAAGTAATAAATTAAACTGAAGTGAAGTGGCTTCTAATCCCAGATTTGGAAATTTCTTGCCAACTTCTGGTGAAGAAAGTAGTGATGACTCACTTGCCCCACGCCCGGGAGGATGGCAGTTAATAGCACCTTGCTGGGATTCGAAGCTAACTTCACTTCAGTATAAATTAATGAAGTTCTGACCTCTGCTAGTTCAAATCAAAGAGCAAAGGAAATTTAATTATTTTAACTCGGCCACTAGGTTTAGGTACCCAGGAAATTTAGTTCCATATGTGCGGTGGTGTGGTTTTATAGGATGTGAGAAATAACAAGTTTCAAAGCTTACGCTCCGGGTCAGGCCGGCTGCGATGGCATCACATAATGACTTAGGTGACGTCGAGTCTAGTGTTGCCAAATGGGGAAAATGAAATTATAGTACCGCGTAATGTAAAATTCTGGTACCCTTTCTCTCTCCCTTATTCTTGTTATTGTATTTATGTTATATTTATTTTTTAACTCCCAAATAAAACGAGCATAATTTCCAAACAACATATACATTTTATTTGGTATTTTTTGATATCTATTGGTTAGATTTTATAAGCCTGTGTGTATATTTTTTCAGGGGG
>NQII01004018.1:89930-120581 GCA_002778355.1 Clitarchus hookeri
GGGGGGGGGGGGCAAGTTCCTTACCCGCACTCTTACGATATAAAAATTTGAATTCAACTTGACGCTACTAGGCCACCTTAATTATACAGGGTGGTGGCGAGTAGGGTACTTAGTTAATTTACTTTGGTGCAGACTAAGGGCACCTGAGGTTGTTGCGTAATGGGTAAACAAATATTCGTATTATCCGTTATTTAACACACCAGTATTTTATTTGTCTGAAGGTAACATAGGTATTTACACCACACTGGCGAGACTGAGCCTCCATACAAGTCGTAGGCCTGAGGGGCTGGTGGGCTGAATACTATGCGTCGGGGAAGGTTGTTGAAGGGAGACGTTTCTCTACTTATCTGTGACTGTGGCTTTTGGTGAGTTGTCTTCGTTGGTAGCTGAGGCATGGTGAGTTGGGTGGCCCATTGTCTGGCCCTCGGACTGGCTCTCGTTGGCATGCTGTACTCAGCTGGCTTCTTCCTGCGGCTTTGACTGACTCTCTCGGAAGTCCGGGATTGGTTTCCCGGGACTTGTGCTTTCTCTGCGACCTCAGCTGGCGTTACTCGTAGGAGAGTGCATCTCCTCGTCTGCGTCGACGTCCGCAACGATCCGGCTCGCGTTTCTGACTTCCTCACCTCGGAAACTGTCACTACGTTTTCGGAAATGAACTCATAAGTTCTCGGCACTTCTACTGGGTTTGTCTCGGAAATTTTGACATGAAGTTTCGGCTGTTCCTGGGTTCTCTCCCCGGTGACATCACAATTGACTTACTGACTGACTGACTGCTTGCCTCGTTGCCATCCGGTGCACGACTACATCTTCTCAGGGAATGGCACCTCTCGGTATGGGGCTGCCACTCGTTTCCGGGAATTTACTCAAGTTCTCGGCACTGTTCCCGTCACACGACTGCTTACTCCAGTGTCTCCTTCGTCTCCCGTCTCGGCTGCACATATCTCGTCTCGCGGCTGTCCTGCCGAATAAACTCCCGTCTCGGCTGGCGATAATTGACTCTGCCGGGATCCGAACCTGGCCTCGACTGCCTCACCCGACTGCCGCCTCTCTATGTGCGATATGTCTGCCTGACTGATGATTCTCCCGACGGCGCGGATTCAACTGCCGCGAACAACTGCTCCTCTGCCTTGGCTGCCTCGTGAATTTAACCCTTGCCCCACTATATTCAAGTTAGCTGTCAGCAGTTTCTCGAGAGAAAAATAGGGAAATATCCTGTGTACCTCGCGCGTTTCTTGTGTAGGATTTCGTGTCTCGTCAGCTGATTGTGTTCTCCAACTAGGGCGGAGGGAGGGTGCGGCAGGACGTCTCGGGGATTCCTGTGAGCTGTGTCTGCATTAATTCTCGGTGGAGGTTCCCCCGATTCCTCCGCCGAGGGCCGCATATCGGCTATTTCTCGGGACTTACCCTGTTTCTCTCGAGTTCGGCTCTTCCCCTTGTGCGTCGGGACTGTCCCGACGGTGTTTCCCCGGAAGTTTCTTTGTCAGCTGCCTGCCCTTGCTAACTATAGCAGGGTGTGGAAACAGCGCAATGCCTATCCCATGTATAGTCACGCGTCAACTTTAAACATATTTAGTCCGAGTCTCAAAACTAAATAAATAATCTATGTGCGGCTACGAAACAAAGTACAATATAATGTAAAATACTCTTAGGCAGTTGGGGTATACAACTATTTTTATTTTAGTTTGTAAAATAATTTTAATTAACCAATAATTTCTCTAAATCAGCAAATTTGAGCAGATTTCATAGACCAACAAAAATCTGGTAATTATGCATACCAGAATTAAAGAAGTCTTGTACCCAGNTTGTCAGCTGCCTGCCCTTGCTAACTATAGCAGGGTGTGGAAACAGCGCAATGCCTATCCCATGTACCATCACACTTCAACTTTAAACATATTTAGTCGGAGTCTCAAAACTAAATTAATAACCTATGTGCGGCTACGAAACAAAGTACAATATAATGTAAAATACTCTTAGGCAGTTGGGGTATACAACTATTTTTATTTTAGTTTGTAAAATAATTTTAATTAACCAATAATTTCTCTAAATCAGTAAATTTGAGCAGATTTCATAGACCAACAAAAATCTGGTAATTATGCATACCAGAATTAAAGAAGTCTTGTACCCAGTACCACGAGACAAAATATGGTAGAAATAACAGAATTCTGGTACGTCTGGCAACACTGAAGTGCGCCTCCCAGCACACGGTTGCCCAACTTCGGGTGACGCAGTCGTAAATCAAAATTAAATTATTTACGTCGGGCTGCGGTAGTAGTCGAATCAAGAGTTCATAGTTTTTCCTGAGACTTCCTTTTTTTTTTTCTAAGTATCCCAAACTGACAGCAAATACACTAGATACCAATACGGGGCAGCTTGAAGATATCTGCCAGAAAATCCGTCGCTGTTGTCACAGCCAGTCAATTGGCAGCAGTGCCTCTGTTCATTCATAGATGTAAACAGCACAGTACCGACATGGCGGATATGAAAACGAAATTTTCTTTCCTCTCTGGAAAGTTTATTCAACAATGGTCAAAAATTGCTAAAATCTGGAGTGAGTCAGCTGGGGATCGGACCCGGTTTGCCTTGGTGGGAGGCGAGCAGTCTAACCGCTCAGCCACCCTGGCCCCTCTCCCGTAAGAAAATTTGTTTTGTTCCTGAGGAGCAGAATTACGTTACAAGTGCCGACTGGCAGGTGATGACAGCACGCTGGTGTGTGTGGCTAGAACTCGCACTATAAGCGTGTATTTCACCCCTGCCCAACTCCGACGAGAGAATTTTAAGGATGTTGGATACCAAAAAACACGTTTTTTTTTTATAATTGTACCGAACATTGTTTAATTTGTACGCATTGTAAGTGATGACACTTTGCTCGAATAAAAAAAAATTACGCTTATTATTTTTTTAATAATTTGATGTTTACTGCAGCCATAATAACAAATACTAAGTATGTTGTAAAAATAAAAAAAATTACAGTGAAAACTAGCGCCGTAGGCTACCACGCGACACACATGTAATCAACAAATAACAAGCCATTTATGTGGAAAAAGTTGAATATATAGAAATTTTTCCATATTTCCAACATTATTTTTTAATGCATGAACTGTTATTTGGTATTTACATATGAGTATGTTAAGCAGTGGCCCATGTCATTAGTTTACATTGTCGTTAGTTATTATGGCTGCAAAAAAATGGGGGAAAAAATTGTATTTGACACCAAATTATTATTATGTTATCACATACAATGAGAACAAGTTGAACACTGTTTGGTACAATTACAAAATAATGCCGTTTTTGTTATCCGACACTCTTAACGTGTGGAAAGCGCGAGTCGCAGCTTTAATGGTAGGCCTACAAGGAAGTCACGTCAGCAACCATGAAAACTAATTCTTAATGCATAAAATGTTTCAGAAGTGGAAACATTTTCTTGCAAATAATAATTATATATATTTTTTAAAATAATATCAACACCTCTCGTCACGAGGTTATTTTTCGCGCAATCGCCCATGCTAATTGTATAAAGCTAACTGGTGTTTGTCATAGAACAGAAAGAAGCCTCGGAGAAATGTCCAGAAATACTAAACTTCACATGAAAATTGTATTAAACTGAGCAATCGACTTCCATAGAGACTTAAACACGCAATTAAAAAAAATTGCCATATAAATCAATTATTCATTAGAGTAAAAAAAGCTATAAAAGGTATTCCCATAGTTTACAATTCTGCTTTAAAAAAAAGGAAATTAGCTATTGTGCCACTTGAACCCAATAACTTGCATCCACGGGTTGTCAGTGTTCATTAGTTCACATTTTGTGAATGTGAGGGTCCATAAAATAAGTCCTTTTGTGTACGGTATTTTATGAATACATACTTAAAAAGCAAACAAAAAATTCGTAAAAAACAATTACACAAAATAAACTGTTGATTATAAAAGTACCCAATTGGTTTTTTTTTAATAAACAATTTATATTTACTGATTTTCACCTGTAAAAATTCTATTAAAGCATAAACTGTCTATTTTCTATACTTACTGTTTTTCTGTTTACCCAAATACTCAAGCTAATAGCAAGTATGCCTGGTTCTGTTTTCTTGTTTGTAACAAACAAAAGATATTGTTCACTAGCATCGATTAAACAGAACTTTCAACAATACAAAATTCTCCTGGCTTTTTCGCAAAATTGTTAGTTTCTAGAACTAGTAGCAAATCAAATAACGAAACAAAAAAGTAAGAAGGTACGTATGTTCCACTATTATAAAACAGCGGATATACCGCGCAATATTTGTAGAGGTGGATGAACATCCTGNTTAAAGGTATATATATTTACTTGAGTAAGAAGGTACGTATGTTCCACTATTATAAAACAGCGGATATACCGCGCAATATTTGTAGAGGTGGATGAACATCCTGTAAGTAGAACTTTAGCAGAGCTTCAGGAAAGTTGGTAAAGGCTGTTCACGGCAAAGTGAGCACTTTTGAAATCAGCCTTTGAAAAATGTCACTGCCCCTACCTGCGTATATTTTAACGGGCACAGTGACCGTGACGCGCCCAGTATAGTTGGCAGCGACGAAGAGAAAGTAGTTCCATGTGTTAATGTTAAATTAAAAGTGTTAAGTAAACATTTGTGAATTGAGATATGTTTTATTTTACGTTTTGCTTTTAATGCATATACTAAGAATAAATAAAGTTTGTAAAATATTTACTTCTCTAAAAAAATGTACAGTTGCCATTGACCGACGCACGAATAAAGTGATCAGGCCCATGGTAATGATAATCGTACACACGGTGTAAGAATACACTATGTGCATACAAGTAGATCTTAAGCAGGGCTTTCAAAAGTGCTCACTTTACCGAGAAAACAGCGTGTGGTTACCGTGAATGGACTATATCACAAATATTAATACCGGCAATGTTTGGCAGTGGAGGAAATGTTGCGAGAGCGGTGCTGTGGAAAGTTTGGCGTGCGCTTGCAGGACGGCTGGTCACGTGACGCGGGAGGCGGGCCGCAATCGTAGGCGGCTGCCGTCCCTGGAGGGCAGCATGAGGGACCCAGCCATGCTGTTCGTGCTCAACAAGACCTGCCGGCTGAAGCCTCGCGACGTCTGCCACGAGGTTATCCTCACCTCTCTGTATAAAGAGCACTTTTAGATCTAGCGAAGCCACTGCGAAATTTCTCCGCTTTATTAGTTTCTTATCCCGACACAAGATGGCTCTGCGATCGCCACAGGATGCTCGTGGCGCTGTTGAAGCAGGCAGTAACTATCGCGAGCCTTCTCTCTCACTTTTTTTTTCTGAGAGCGCTAAACATGGAGGTACGGATAAACAGGAGATGGCATGCTATGACGTAGTTGAAGCTATTTTGGAGGTTTTTCACGGTAAACTGAGCACCTGGGAAAGTCCTGCTTCAGATCTATTTTATGCAGACTGTGTATTATTCCAACAGTTGTGAACTGAACATTGGCAAGGGCCTGACAACTTTATTCGTGCGTCGGTCAAGTGAAACAGTGAAATTATTAGAAATATATATATATATATACCAATTTGCTAATTGCACACTTAGTGTATTAAGAAAACGCATAAATTGCAAAAAAAAACCACTTTGTCATTTGCAAATGATTACCTAACACTTTTAATTCAAAGTCAATGCATGGAACTACTTTCCATCCGTTGCTGGACACATGCCATTCAGTGTACCCGTAAAAAAATACACGCTAGAAAGGGCAGTGAGAGTTTTCAAAGGTTGATTTCAAAAGTGCTCACTCCATCGCTAACAGTCCTTTATCGAGCATCGCCATACTGTGAAACACAAATGAAGCTAAACTTTCAGGCTAAATATCAAAATGCTCTGATACAATAGTTTCATTTTAATTTTGACAGGTTAGGTTTTCCAATGTTTTGGGTGTCACAACATGGCGGACAGGCTTAATATTTTATAATGCACATCTGCAGACAAGGTCAGCACTTGGCGCCAAACCACGGCGTAGATAAGAACGCAGAGACGAAGTGGCTTAGTGGTTCCCTTGATTTGGGCGTTCCCGTTGTCTGATTGAATGCGCAAGCCTCTAAGAACGGTTCCTACGCCTGGCTGGCAACTGCGTGCTGCGAAACGTTTGCCTACTCTCTGGGCTGCCGGCTGGCGAGTACGTTACTAAGTGCCAAAGGTTTATTCTGCTCAGGTTGGCAAGCTCAGTGCTTTCAGTTTGGCAACTAACATTTTTTCGCCACTAAGTAAGCGCTAGTGTTGCATGTGTACCGGATTTTCTCTATTTTCTAGGTTAAAGAAACAACAAAATAATTGCAATAACCATAAATATAAAATAACTACGTAACTAATTTAAATCATTCTTTTTTACTTTTTACGTAGACTAAAATTTTAATTAGAAGCTACCTGTTTGGAACACTGCGTACTTGGCGGCGGAAATTTTCCCTAAGCCAAACTCTCCCATGAGTGAGCGAGTGAAGAGATTTGAGCGGATCTTAACATCAAGGTCTTGAGAGCCGATGAGGGTAAAGTGAGGCGAGTATACAGCAGCACCGGAATGAGGGGGCGGGGTAAACGGGAGATCCTCGAGAAAACCCGCTGACCAGCGGCATCGTCCGGCACGATTCCCACTTGCGAAAATCCGGGGATCGAACCCGGTTTGCCTTGGTGGGAGGCGAGCAGTCTAACCGCTCAGCCACCGTGGCCCCTCTCCCATAAGAAAATTAGTTTTGTTCCTGACGAGCAGAATTACGTTACAAGTGCTGACTGGCAGGTGATGACAGCATGCTGGGGTGCGGCTGGAATTCGCAGTATAAGCGTGTGTTTCACCTCTGCCCAACTCCGACGAGAGAATTTTAAGGATGTTCGATACAAAAAAAAATGTTTTTTTTTTATTTATATAATTGTACCAAACATTGTTTAATTTGTACGCATTGTAAGTGATGACACTTTCCGCGAATAAAAAAAAAATACACTTATTTTTAAAAAAATAATTTGATGTTTACTGCAGCCATAATAACAAATACTAAGTATGTTGTACAAATAAAAAAATTTACAGTGAAAACTTGTGCCGTAGGCTACCACGCGACACACATGTAATCAACAAATAACAAGCCATTTATGTGGAAAAAGTTGAATATATAGAAATTTTTCCATATTTTCAACATTATTTTTTAATACATTAACTGTTATTTGGTATTTACATGTAAGTATGTTAAGCCCATGGCATTAGTTTGCGCTGTCGTTAGTTATTATGGCTGCAGAAAAATGGGGGGGGGAAAAAATTGTATTTGACACCAACTTATTATTATGTTATCACATACAATGAGCACAAGTTGAACACTGTTTGGTACAATTACAAAATAATGCATTTGTTGTTATCCGACACTCTTAATGTGCGGAAAACGTGAGTCGCAGCTTCACTGGTAGGCCTACAAGGAAGTCACGTCAGCGACGGAAACAGAATCAAATCATGAAATAAATGAGATGCTATGATCTAAAACGAAAACAGAGGGCCTAAATATTTTAACGAACAATAGCTTTAACAACTTCTGAGAAAAACACAAAGGAATTTTCTGCGAACATTCGTTTCTCATTACACATCCTGTTTGCTTCCAATTTGAACAACCTAGTCAATGGGAGTAAATTGTTAATGTTCCTAGTTCACATAAAAAGAAGTACGACTAAATGTCAACTCTATATTCATAACGGTAGTTTGGTATTAATAAAGTGCAGTTGTTTACTAAAGGAAGACAGGCGATTCTTAAATGCTATCCAAAAAAAATTACGTGAAGGGGAGGGAGGATGGTAATAACTACTTGCATTTAAAACTTATCTGATGCATATATGAATATCAATTATGAGGGCCAGAGAAACTGCTCGACGATCTGGCAGTTACGGCAGAAATTAGTTCGCCAGTCAGTCCCTAGAGATGAAACAACGAACGATAAAAGTATGCAGTTAGTGTGTGTTATCTCGTTGGTCGCTAGGCCAGTTTCCAGAGAGTTGAGCGCCCGGGCAGTGGCGGAGTGTTGCATAAAAGAGACCGCCAAACCATCTCGCCCTCTGTGTGAACGATTATGCATATCGAAACCAACACTGGTACGACTTACACCCACCGAGTCGTTGGTCGCGGCCCAACTTAACTACGCTACAGAACCTGGGCTCCCACATTACAGATGCATGCATTTTTTGGTACTAATTTGAGGTTGTTTCTGTTTGTAAACAGTAAATAAGTACGAATTAAATAGCTTAGGAGATCTTATAATCGAAGTGGTTTCCTAACAGGTTTGAGGGCCCCGTCTTCCTGGAGCTTGAAATCCTTTGCAAAGTGCTTGAAATCCATTTTTTTTTTTAAAGAAACTATTAAACGTGCCCCCTATGTGCTAATGCAAGCTAAGAAAACATACTTTATACTATGCCTGTCGGTTACTTTCAAGATATCACGGGCATTCGAAACACAATCTCGGGACACTCCGACGCAGCTACAAACGACTTTTTCAGAATGCTTTATTTCCGAATATTCGTGCCAGATACATGCAAAAGTACTGTAGGGGGCATGCGCTGAACCTTAGCACAGAAATTCCACCCATAAAATGACAGGGTCACCGCTTTAAGCCCCGCAGGTGGACGCAGTGCGACGAGAACACTGCACGCCAATTCAGAGCCTTGCGCTTAGTGGCGATGGTGCCATCGATGCGCGCGGCAGTGTCGCCCTTATCGCTCCTGCGCTTTTCGGCCTCAAATGCGAGAAACTGCCCCTTAGCACTCCGTACAACGGAGGACCTCGATGGCAGGTTGTCAACGACGTTCAATGGAACGAAATGAGCCGATGCTCACAATGGATATGCGAGAGAGAGAGTACTTTGGTGCGAAAATGACAGTCCTCGAAAAATACACCGGCCTTCGACAAACATCCACCTTATTCCGCAAGGGCGACGAACCTAGGCTCTGAAGGTCGGGCGAGGCATGCACCGGAACCGTATGGGAATGAAAACGGGCTCGGATTGGGTCGGTATCGGACTTCGATAAGGCAATATCAAACACGAATCTGGGGTTTACCCGGTACTAATCGAGCCACTATCGTACTTGGATCAGAATAGCGTGTTTTCTAGCTATGGCTGATGATCAGACTCCATTCAGATTGGCATGGGACTATGCTCAAGCCAGCATAAAAATTAGCACCGGGTCGACATCGGGCGTAAATCGCGTCAGTGTCTTGCTGTGTGGCGGCGGGGCAAGCTCTTCAGAAGCACTCGGAGGAAACCACTCGCCACATGACGATGGCTAAGCTCTCCTTTCCTTCCATCACATCCAAAACTACAGTGTACGTGTAAATAAATATTTAAGTATTCTTTACTACAGATATAATCAAAATGGCACGGTAGAAAAATTTAAATGTTTCCAGCACTTACACATAGAAAAACCAGCTCACAGAAATAATTGTTATATTGCAAAAAAAAAAAAAACGCTATTAAAAGCAGCAAAATTAACGCAATTAAAAAGTATGTAACATTTCAGTTAAAATCAATATGTAGTTGTAACATTTCAGTGGAGTTAGAAATCCGTAATGCTGTTTTCATTTTTTATTTTCTCGTTCTTCTTTTCAAACAATTTGGACAAATAATTCACTCATCTTCTCAAACAAAAAATAAATCAATATAATTCGTTTTCAATTATTAATTATTCAACTTTTAAACGTCTTGCAGCAATATTCTTATTTACGTAAACATATTAATATTTCTTCTTATATCAATTTTAAGATTATTTCCACCCACACGTCCATCCCTGATGGTTGTGGTAGGATTTCTGTTAAAGAAAAACGTTCGACTTAAAACTTCAGTATCACCTCTTTAGTAACATGCTCCCTGATTGGCTATCGTCTGTCCACGCTACATACATTCTCCATCCAACAATGGCGAGACGAGAGCCAACCAGGATATTTTTCTTAAACCTCACGTGATTTATAACATGCAATGTTTACTATCCTCTAGGGAATAAATGAACAATACGTTATATCCTCTAACAACAAATGAAATATAACCTCTAAATGATGTCTATGTCAACAAACTAGTAAGATAATGAAAAATTACACTGCACTTCATTTAAATCAGAAAATAAAGCGTAATTTGAAAATTTATATTAAAGGCATTGTCAACATAACCAAATAATCTATAACCATAGATAAATATAATACCTGGAAAACAGCAATGTTACAAGTATGTTTTCACAGCTATATTTTGAAGATTGTTGTTATTATTATTTTTAACTAAAGGAGCCTAAACTGGAAATTTACAAAATTCAGGGATGTTTTTAAAAATACAAAAATATATAGTAAAAACATATAAAAATTCAAAATTAAATAATTATTTAGAACTTTACATTTATTATTACAAAAATATATGCAGGCTGGTTAAAATATGTATATACATACCAATTTTTGAAATTACAAAAAAATATTTACAAAACTTATTTATAAAATAATATTAAAATTGACCTAAATTTTTATTATTCCTATATAGTGATCACCATGCCTGTCCCCTTAGTTCTCATCGTCCAGCAGACAGATCCCCTTGTAAATATTCCAAGTTCAGTGTGTTTAAGATTGATCCAATATGATAGACTTCATTCTTCCAATAAAATTCGAAGTCTTTTTGACATCACGAGGCGTCGTAGCATCTCCATGACGACCACATACCCCTCTCGCCGAGGAGGGGAAGGGGAAGAGAAGAGCGGGGAAACCTCCTTGCCACTGGCTGGCGGCGGTCACGGACAAACTACCCAGCATGCCTGATGTGGCAACGTCGAACCTCCGCTGGTTCGCTATTCAGACGAGGTTTCAGCAGAAGTGCCTTCGTACACTGTCGTCATTAGCTACTAAGTCGAAAAGTCTTCCCTTATTACATGTTGGCATCTTTACAGCATTTGGTGTTTCGGTAACACCGTTACAACTGGTTTAGGACTCTCCTCGGGTTTAGTCTGGTATCAGATTCGGATCGGGCCAGTATAAAAGCTGTGTCGGGCAGGAATAGGAATCGAATCAGAACAGTGTCGGACAGTAAGCGGTCTGGTCTCGCACTCATGATTTAGTTATCGAACTCTGGTTAAGGTAGAATCGGACTCGAATCAGACCGATATCTGTCTGGAAGCGGACTAGTGCCACATTCCGAGTTGGTTATTCGAATAAGGTCGGTATCGGACTAAACGCAGGATGGCGTCGCTCTCTGATTTGGCTATCGAACACTAATCAAGTTAGTATCGGACTCGGATCAGACCAGTATCGGAATGAACGCGAGATGGTGTCGCACTCTTTGACCATCGAATCCTGACCAACATAGCTTCGAACTCGAGTCGGACTGGACGAGAACTGTTTTTGCTCTCTGACTTGGTTATCTAAATCTGATCTAGCTCGCATCCTTGTTGAATCAGTCAGTTATCGGATTGGAAGCAGGTTGGTCTCGCACTCTGATTTGGTTATAGAAATCTGAATGGGCTAGTATCGAACTCGAATCAGGTTGGTATCAGACTGGACTCTGATTTGGTTATAAAACTTTGATGAAGCTATCAAACTCTAGTCAAGCTAATATCGGACTCGAATCAGATCGTTATCGGACTAGTAATGGACTGTTGTCGCACTCTGATCAGGTTACTGAAATCTGATGAAGCTTTGACTCTCAAGACCCTGATGTTAAGAGCTGCCCAAATCTCTTCACTCACTCACTCACTCTGATGAAGCTAGTATCGGGCTCGAATCAGACCACTATCCGGCTAGAAGTGGACTGGTGACGCACTCTGACCTGGTTATCGAGATCTGATAAAGCTACTATCGGGCTCGAATCAGACCACTATCCGACTAGAAGTGGACTGGTGTCGCACTCTGACATGGTTATCGAGATATGATAAAACTACTATCGGTCTCGAATCAGACCACTATCCGACTAGAAGTGGATTGGTGTCGCACTCTGACATGGTTATCGAGATATGATAAAACTACTATCGGTCTCGAATCAGACCACTATCCGACTAGAAGTGGATTGGTGTCGCACTCTGACCTGGTTATCGAGATCTGATAAAGCTACTATCGGACTCGAATCAGACCACTATCCGACTAGAAGTGGACTGGTGTCGCACTTTGATCAGGTTATCGAACTCTGATAAAGCTAGTATCGGGCTCGAATCAGGCCGGTGTCTGACGAGAAGTGAACTGGTGTCGCACTCTGATCAGGTTATCGAACTCTGATCGAGCCAGCACCATGCTTGAATCAGACCGGCATTGGCGAGGAAACTGGCTGGGTTATCGAGCTAGGATCGAGGTGGTGTCGGACTGCAGGCCAGTGTGGTGACTGTCGCCAGGTGCTGGAGGGCATGCTGGCGATGCAAGCGCAGCTGCAGGAGAAGAGAAACGATCACGAGCAGCTGCAGGAGTGGCTGGAGGCGGGGAAGCGCGTCGTGACTCTGGTGGCCGCCAACAGCACGGTGCTGAGGGGCGTCGCTGCACGCTGCGGCGTCCACGGCGTGCGGGTGGTGTGCGGGAGCCCCTGGTCGACTGGCAACACGCCTCGCTCGCTGCTGCTCTTCGGCACTGACGAGAACGTCTGGAGGATATGCAAGGGTCTGCAGCGCTACCGCTATCCGCTGCCCTAGTCCGACCACGGGCCCTCACTACCTCCTGTCTTTGTCTCGAACATTACCAAAAAACTCTTAATTAACTACAAATATACCGTGCAATTTGTTATTTATAGGCTATTAACGGTAACGTGAGCATTTTTGAAAGCCCTCTCATTTGGAATAATAGTCAAAAAATACATTTTATTTTAGCCTTAGACCTTAACTTCCATGTGCGGTGGAATATACACACTGTGTTTATTACTTAGATGGTGATATTTTATTTTAAAAGGTGGCTAAATAATAAAAAAAAATGGCTGAAAAGAAAAAGTAACCAGGGCCTCAAAAGTGCTCACTTTACTGTGAAAAGCATACAAGAAATAAGAACGAACCGGTTTTATAGTGAATACCTTTTTAAAATCAGACCAACAAAAAGAGTGTGGATAGATTTGGGCGGCTTTTAACATCGTGGCCTTGAGAACAGGTGAGAGTGAAGTGAGGTAAGTATGAAGCATGGCCGGAATATAAGGGCGGGGCAAATCTGAGAAAGCCCGCTGACCAGTAACGTCGTCCAGCACGATTCACACATGCAAAAGTCTGGGTGCGACCCCGCCGGAATTTGAACCCAGTTCGCCTAGGTGGGACGCGAGTAGTCTGACCACTACACCACCGCGGCCCCTCCGACGTACAGGTTACCAGCACAGAAATGGCGATGTAACGTTTGCAGGGTGATCCAGTCCGGCACCGTAACGTAACGACTAAATGCGAGTATAACCTTGAGATAGCACTGCGCATGCGCGCGCGAGGTTTGGGTGGGGGCCCGCTGCTACTGGCGGCTATTTTGAGCATGGTCGAAAATTTCCGGGCAGCATACCTTGCTACTACGATGTGCTAGCACGCTGATTTTGGCGTCAAACGAAAAACAGCGTCTAGATCTGTCGATTTAAAGCCATTAAAACCAAGTATCCATTTCGTCATTTACATTTTACTCCCATATCCCAAAGACAATATTGCCTGCTAGCGCAGACGTATTCATGTTAAACGCACGTTCATATCCCCGACATAGTCACACGCCGACATTCTTTCTGTGACAATTTTACTTTAATGAATTCTCTAATGGGATTTGTATAATTTAATTACATCTGGAGTTAAGCGGAACTTCTTTAGTTGCCTAGGTTCACTGTATAAAATAATATAAAAAATCCACTGAGAAACATACAAGAAAAGTGAAAAAAATCGCATCTAAAAGCTCAACACCACCGTTGTTAAATAAGGCCAGAATCTAAAAAAAAAACGATAGTGTAAACTTCTATCTGGATGTGGGTTTCCATAGTCGTCGAAAATGAACAGACGTGGGCAGTAACCTCATTTGCAGAAACTTGATTGTTGATCACACTGGAGGTGCCATCGCAGGGGTACGTAAGTGGGTACAGGTACAGGGCATGGTAGTATGCACGAGTATACAGATATCGTCAAAATATCGTACCACGCCAAGCATGATTACAGGGGACCAAAACTTACAGAATGCACTTAGTATTGCGTTGGACCAGCTGCGGCAAGGAGACAGGCAGCGATACGGTCGGATGTCGGATGTCGGATGTCGTCCTGAGAATTATCATGGCACATGTGGCGCGGATGTTTATTACATGTATACTAAGACTGAACTAGGAAGACACTGGAGAGGAGATATTTTGCTCTAAGAGGAATTTTCCTCAACTGTAATAAATGTCTAAGTCACGTTACAAATATCGCGATTCATTTTCAATCTGAATAAACGGGAATTATAACTTTATATTTATTGATCAGTTGTATGATTGTGGTCTTTTATTGATTAGTGTGTTAAAATACTAATATGCTCAAGAGTATCCACAGTATTATCAAGAAATCTGCAGTTGTCTATCTTTACTTAGTTATTACGCTAGTGAATGTCTTGATGTAACACATATAAATGTACAGTTTTAACACACTTTTTACTACTACTAAATTAAAGTTTTAAAATGAGATGACCAAATTGTGTACATGTTGCACGGATGTAAAATCTAACACTTAAGATGTGTCTTATTATTTCAGTATTTTTACCGAGGCGCGCACATAATTTACACTGGCGAGCCAAAAAAAAAACTAGTATAGGCGTGCGTATGCAAATAACAGATGTATGGAACCAATCTGAGTAATGCGATGCGATGCGGTCGGCAGCGCCTATATAAGACAACAAGCGTCTGGCAAAGTTGCTAGATCGGTTACTGCTGCTACAATGGCAGGTTATCAAGATTTAAGTGAGTTTGAACGTGGTGTTATAGTCGGCGCACGAGAGATGGGACATGGCATCTCCGAGGTAGCGATAACATTTGGATTTTCGCGTACGACCATTTCACGAGTGTACCGTGAATATCGGGAATCCTGTAAAATATCAAATCTTCGACATCGCTGCGGCCGGAACAAGATCGTGAACGAACGGGACAAACGACGACTGAAGAGAATCATTAAACGTGACAAACGTGCAACCCTTTCTCAAATTGGCGCAGATTTCAATGCTGGGGCATCAACAAGTGCCAGCGTGCGAACTATTCAACGGACCATCATTGATGTGGGCTTTCGGAGCCGAAGGCCCACTCGTGTACCGTTGTTGACTGCACGACACAAAGTTTCACGCCTCGCCTGAGCCCGCTAACACCGCCATTGGACTATTGATGACTGGAAACACTTTACCTGGTCTGACGAGTCTCGTTTCCAATTGTATCGGGCGGATGGACGTGTACGAGTATGGAGACATCCTCATGAATCCATGGACCCTACATGTCAACAGGGAACTGTTAAAGCTGGTGGAGGCTCTGTCATGATATGGGGCGTGTGCAGTTGGCGTGAAATGGGACCTCTGATACGTCTAGATACGACTCTGACAGGTGACAGGTACATAAGCATCCTGTCCGATCACCTGCACCCATTCATGTCCATTGTGCATTCCGACGGATGTGGACAATTCCAGCAGGACAATGCGACATCCCACACGTCGAGAGTTGCTACCGAGTGGCTCCAGGAACACTCTTCTGACTTTAGACACTTCCATTGGCCACCTAAATCACCAGACATGAACATTATTGAGCATATCTGGGATGCCTTGCAACGTGCTGTTCAGAAGATAATCTCTACCACTACGCACTCCTATGAATTTGTGAACTGCTCTGCAGGATTCGTGGTGTGAATTGCCTCCTGCATACCTTCAGACATTAGTCGAGTCCATGCCACGTCGTCTTACGGCACTTCTGCGTGCTCGCGAGACCTTACACGATATTAGGCAGGTGTACCAGTTTTTTTTTGCCTCTTTTAGTGTACATACTAGCACGTATATCGTGACACGACAACATTAAGAAATTAATTGGACCACATTTATCGTCTCTTTTGACTGCACAATAAAACAAAGAATAAAACAACAGAAAATAATCTCACTTAACATAATCACGAAACAGCGACAGCAAAATTATTAAAGGAAGTCCTTCCTCTTACAGAAAAAAGCAAAGCGCAAATGTTTAAATGCCAGTAACTCTTATAATATAAAATCAATCAAAAATAAAAATAAAATATATATGTTTAATTTTGTATCTGACATAGCTAATGGGCCAAGTCCAGTAAAATTCATAATGTAATCAAGTTACGACATTAACATTTAACTATTAAAAAAATACTGCATTAAAAAAATGGAGAGCTACTTATATTAAGATATAACTCGCCGTTTCTTCACACTTTTTGAATAGCACCTTCGAAAAATCACCCCATGATTTACGGGTTTTGTTGTTTCCTAAATCTGCCGTGTATCACAACGTTTTATATTTGTGTTAAAATAAAAGTACTGTAATTTTGGTTTAAGTGAACTTTTAGTTATGTTTTATTTATAAATTATATTTCATTTATAGTTAATATGGATATAACTGGAGGTAAAATAGGGGTGTCGGCATAATAAATCGTTCTTATGCAAAATATTGTTATACGCTTTCTCCTTCGCATCCTGCGTGAGCGAGTGGAAGTGAAGGACAGGAGTTATATGATAGCGGCGGCGGCAAGTCAATGGGATGTTTTGAATTACTGGCGCGCGCTAAACCTAGAACCATTTATCTATTACCAAAAAGCGAGCTGACACCGTGACATAAAAACGTCACATTGTGTGCAAAGTTGGTGTGATTTCAATACACGGCTGCTCTGATAAGTAATGCATGTTTGTTGGGTTTGCTTATCTGTCTATGGGAGTTGTGCTCGCTGTGCGGTGCTGCGGTCTAGCGACGGGAGAGAGGGCTTGATGAGTGGTGAGTGTTGTACTTTGTAGGAAAGAAGGAGAAATGGCCCGTGTGGGTCCCTAAGCCTCTAAGACCAATGCTATTTTGGTATTTCCTTGACTTCCCTGTAGGAGCGCATAAGGGAAAAGGAAAACAGAACTGAATATTAGAAAGGGGGGTTTTTTTTGGCCGAACATGCATGCCGAGATCAGTGAATATGTTAAGAGTTGCCATGAATTCCAATGTGCTAAATGGCCTCTGAATAGTAAAGTAGTATTGCATTTGGTGGGAACGCCAGAACTATCATGGCAACATTGTATATTGATGTTTTCGGTCCCCTTCCTCGTTCTAGTAAGGGCAATAACTGTTTGTTGGTGTTAGTCGAGGGCTTCTCTAGGTTTTGCATATTGTTGCTCATGATTGATATGAAGGCATCGAATGCCTGTGGGAGGATGGAGAACCAGGTGTTCAAGAATTTTGGGAGACAATGCTTAGTAGTTTATAAGAAAGGTCATCCAAGAAATTTTTTTTAGTTGGGGAGTTGAACAAATTCACACCAGGTCATACTACCCCTGCCCAAACATTGTTGAGCGACTAAATAAGACGATAAAGGGTGCGTTAACTACTTACCTTGATAATAACCAGAGGAGGCGGGATGAACAGCTCGCATTGCTAAATATTGCTTTAAACTCTGTCCCACCTGATGCCACCGGGAAAACGCCAGCATTGGTGTTGTTAGGTCGTGATGTCCTGCACCCTTTACTTTCTCTTTGGGAAGTTGATTTATAGGGGTTATCGGAGCGAAATGCCAAAATCCATGAAATTTTGGAGGGAAGCTTATGAGGCTCTTCTACAAACCCGCAAGAATATTTCGGACGAATATAATAAGAATAGGATTCCTTGTACTCTTAAAGTGGGTGACCTTGTAGTTTGTAGAAGGGTAACTCAGAGCAAGAAAGTGGATTGCATTTCTGCAAGTTTACCTTTGGAATATGACGGCCCATTCAAAGTGAAAGCCTTTCTCACCTCAGTTACTGTAAGCTTGGAGGATCCTTCCAATGGGTTTGTGGTCAAGAAGGCACATCTTTCAGCATTGAAACTATATACGACACAAACATCTTAGATGCAAGGAAATGGAACGGTAACCTGACTGTGTGTTTGTTGTATCTGCGTTCTAGTGTACTAGTGTACCTTAGAGTTTCTTATCTTGTCAGTTGAGAGTGTTACTACTCCTTCTTAATGTTTTTGAGTTGTTTTGGGTTGGGCTTTTTGATCAAGTTCCAAGGGGTTTTTTTTCTAACCTACTCTAAAACTAAGTGTTATATATTAGTCCGCGGTAGTAACGGGATTATTGTGTCTCAGGGCTAACCCCTTATGCTTACAAGGGAAGGAAAAATATGCAAGGAGACGTGCATCGAGGCAAAGAGGGATGGGGTTTCCCATGGCCGAGTTTGGCCATGAAAAACCTCCCTAATGTACTTATAGTTAACTAACTACATCTAGAAGAGAAAGGGAAAAACCGGCACAGACACCGTAAAAACCCTTTCGACAGGAAAGAATAAAAAATTGTTACATGCATTATGAGAAAATGCTACAGGAGAAAGATAGGTGGGTACCATGCTCTTTATTATTGGGAGAGGAGAAACTAGTAGAGAGGTGGCTGGGTAAGTTCCAAGGGATAGTTTTTCCTTGTAATTGTAGTGATGGTCTGTGGTGAGTAGATATGACAGACAATGATGCATTGCCGAGTCTTGCTTTGGCCGATTTACCTTTTTGGCCTAGTAGGCCACTTTTAAAGGGGGATGCTGTGATTTTTTTAGATTACGCTGTGTGCAAAGTTGGTGTAATTTCAATACGCGGCTGCGCTGATAGGTAATGCGTGTTTGTTGGGTTGGCTTATCTGTCTGTGCGCGCAGGTAGTTGAGGTATGCGCCGCGTGGTTGCGGGAGTTGTGCATGCAATGCGGTGCTGCGCTCTAGGGGCGGGAGAGAATGGCTGACGAGTGGTGAGTTGGCAGAGACTCGGTGCCTGATACTGATCGCGACGTGACATACGCGGCGAAGGCTGGCAGCTGCTCGCGGGCTGAGTGTCGTGGATAGTATTGATCCGGGATGTGGACATGCGCTGCCTGCGCGCGGGGTGAAGCAGCTGTGCGGCGGCCGAGTGACGTGGGCAGAGTATTGATCGCGGACTGCGCGCAGCGGGCGGGCTCAAGCACCTGTTGCATTGTCGAGTGCGTGCGCCGTACTATGGATCGGCGTATATTTCCTCTCATGTTGAGAGAATAGACTTTGGGCGGACGGGTGCAGCGCAACAAGCAGTAATGCCAAGCTAACAGGAATTATGCACTTAGGGAATCGCTTGCGCAGTTAAAGTTGATATGGTGTTTGATGAGCACGCGGGTTATCCTCGGCACTGTAGAAGTTGTTGAGTGAACCGTATCTTGTGAAACTAAATATGCTGCTGATGCATCTTTAAGAACTGATGGGCGTTATTAAAGGGCTCTCGCGAGAAGAATTTATTTGGTGTCGTTTTCCAGTGACTCGTGATTTTGGTGATAATAAAGGCGTTATGGGCCAGTCATCGGTGTGTGCGGCGGGTCAAATTCATCACGGAAGGCGCCGACGTGTTTCTACGCGTTATCAACTGCGCAACACTGGTGTTGCAATGTTCCTGCCTTAGCCATGACTAGTCCTGCAAGGGGGCCAAATTGGCCAAACTAACATCTAATGCCACCAGCTTAAAGGCGTTACAAAACAATAATCATTGTGCCGCGTGCGCTGTTTATCTAGGTAGTATTACGTTTCTGCATCTCTCTGAGGAATTGTCTAGATTATTACTGCCCTAGATTCTGTCCGCATGACTCGGGGTGCGTTGAACTTTCCAGATCAAGGCCAGAAGAGTATAAATTGTGCGACGGGCCTTCGGGCCGAGAGTGGTTGAATGGATGAGTGACTGAGCTTCAGCGACAGACGACGAGGGGTGGGAGAAGTGACCAGCGGAAGGTAAATCTGCGACTGCGAGTATCAAGCAGTGAAGAGTGCGGCTGGCAGGCTGGACTATTGGACTAGATGCGTTAGTGAAAGACGTTACAAATGACGGCAACATACAGTCTGAAAGTGTGTCTATGATGAGCATGAGTTAATTGACTATAACCATACAGAGACATTAAGAAGGACGTTAATTAGAGTTGGAATACATTAAATATTGCGCTCACTAAGAAATAAAAAAGAGTAAGATTGGAGATAGGTATATAAATGCTGTAAATAATAGCTGTGTGAATAAATTAAAATCAAATTTAGTTCTTTTATTGTTAGGATCTCCTTCCTTCATGAACTCAGATACGTCCCTCAGGCATCTCATGTAACAATATTATTACACTGAGTGCGCAAAAATAAGGTGTGCTGTTCTTCTGGTGAAATTTTCTAGAATCGATTGGGTTTTGTTTGCGTGGGGCGGAGGAATACCCTGGAAGTAGAACTTTAGCAGGGCATCAGAAACTCGGAAGTAACCGTGAATGGATCATACTTAGCCTCGTGGATAACGCGGCGTGGAGTGTGGAAATACTGAAACTCCCGCTCTACGTCCATCCGATCGAGTTCGTTGTGACGATACAATGCATTAGCCATGAAAAGGGGTGGAAGTGTTGGAAGACGGGCACCAAAAGGGAATCGAACGATCTCGCACCGGCGTGTGTCCTGAATAGATATTGATAGGAGGCTCGAGGCTTTCTTACGGCAACTGCTCAAGCAGGGGGAGTAAATGTATTTTATCGTTTCAGGGTTGTGTGTTTGCGGTGTGGAAAAAAGGAGGGGGGGGGGAGGAGAAGAGAGGTCAAGTCCCTGGGGGCAAACGACATGTGGGGGTGAAGTGTTTTGGCCGGCGGCCAACACCAGCCTTCTTTCCTCCCACATCTGTAGACGTCGGCCTCACCTTAGCATAATGGCCGTCACTTGTGGCGGCACACAGAGGACATACTTCGTCGTCCCACAGGTTGAGTGCGCGGCACTAAACATCATCTTGCTAAAAAAAGTGGGGAATTGCATACGACGTGAAGTACTCCCAGTTATGCGGGGATTACGACGACTTTACGTACCACCTAACACGTAACGAGCAACACGTTCACGTAAGCAGGCTACACCTTGACCAATGCTATTCAAGGTGGCCTATCACGATCATTTCACGTATCGTTCACGTGGTGGAAAAGCTTGCCAATGCCTAGCTTTTGCGTGATACGTGATACGTGACTCTGCACCACGTGATCTCGCTGGCCAATCACAGTAGGGACGATGATGTGTTATCTTTGCTTTTCATGGATTTGTTTTGGTTTTATTTTTGCGATATCGTTTGCTCATGTATATAATCAATATACCGCATATGCATTTTTATTCTGAACACGAGGACGAAGGAGTAAGTAGTAGAAGTTAGGCTACGATAATGTTTTGTTTTTTAATTCGTTAATATCTAGGTAGGGAGATTTACATTGCTACAGCTTATTAGTTATGTTTATCAGAGGTGTAAAAACGCTTGCATGAAATGCAAAATGTTTACCATTACGCTCGCAATTTTTAGAAGGCCTAATTCATGAAGCGCAATTTAATTTTCTCAGAATATCAAAGTTTATTACGTAGGATTTATTCTCATATACACGAAAAACACGTCTACATCTCTCAGTGACATTTAATTCCGGATGTTATGGCGATCTCCTAATTGTTTTCAAAGTTCGTATGAATTACGAATGCAATTCTTTCGTAACCTGTTTGAGAAAAGTCAATGTCAAAACACGAATACAGCTGTATAACTTGAATGTTCACAGTTTTCAATCAGGAAAGCAACCAACTTTCATTCCCAACATTTTTATTCAATACACCAAGGTTACGTACTTACGTGAAGAATCATAATATATTCCTAAAAGACAACACTTTAACGTGCATGTGAACGTGTAGAGTGATACGTGTTATGTGAAACGTGAAGTCATCGTAATCCCAGCCTTATAGCCCGTTCATGGCTCACTGTACTTACAGAAAAAAAAGATAGAGTTATAGTTTAATTATAACGCTAGTTTTTATCAGGGTTAGTCAGGAACTCTTCATAATATCAATAACAATTTTCGTGTACAAAAAAGTGATTTATGCACAATTATTTCAACGAACACAGTTACAATGTTACATACGATAGGACATTTTATTGGGACACCGTAAACTCAGCACGGTTTTGACAGATGGCCAGCCAATAAGCGCGTTTAGTGTAGTGTGGACCAACACAGGTTGGGAAACACAGAGCCAACAAATCAAAGCGATCGCTCTCAAACAAAATCAGAGTTGTTAAAAGTACCGAACGAAATCAGAACGTAAAATGGACAGTGCAGGAACTAAGGTTCCAGTGAAAACATCATATAATGTAGCTGGTACGAACAGCCATGTTTTTGTCCAGAAAGTGAAAAAATTAAACATTTTCGTTCCATGGAAAAATCTACTTATTGTTAGATGTGAATCCGGATTTTCAATGCTCCGGATCATTGACGTCCGGAATATCGATATTATACTGCATTAGTGAAAGTAAAGCGCCATTTCAAACGGAACCTCACGTCAGTTGTGTACTCTAGGGATGGACATAACCGAATGATCCAAATAATCGAATAATCAGTAATCGAGTAATTCAAATAATCGAATTATCTGTAACATAGTGACTTAAATAATCGAATGACTCCATAATAGAATGATCACTCGATAACAGATTGCTCTTCCCCGCACAAAATAAACCAAATTAGAAAACATTTCAGTTCCGTTTTTAGCAGTTGCTCATTCATTACATGAAACTGGCATACATTGGTAAGCAGAGGTTATAAATAGCCATTTATAAGTTATATAAGTTAATTTTAAAAGTACCATACATGTAAACATAATATTATTGGCAACACTGGAATTTTGAAGAAAAAGGTAGGGCATGAAAGAGGTGAAAACAACCCACTGGTGATGTCAGTCACTCAGTCAGTATATTCTGTGCCCGTTCAGCCAAAGCTATGCAGCAGCAGTATGCCTCTAACAACAGTTAAACGATCGGTAGTGTAGGAGTACTTTACAAAAACATCCGAAAAAAGTGTTCTTTGTTCAAAATGTCGGAAAGAACTAAAATATTTTGGAAATGCCACCAACAAGATGGAACATTTGCGTCGACTGCATCATGCCGCTGCCATCGCCATTGAAGGCTCGTCTGGTAACGCAGCTGAAGTTGATGATTTGGTAATCACAGATCCCGGTTCATCTACATGTCGTTCAGATCAGCAGGGATGTGTTGCTACTCCTAAAACAAGTGATGCATTATCAGCAGCTCAGCAGACTTTAATATAGGAAGCATTAATAGAAATGATTGTCAAGGATATCCAACCTCTGTCTATTGTCGAGAGAATAAGGCTTTACTCAACTAAACCAAAAAAAACTGCAACCACTGTATGTACCGCCCCACAGGAAAAAAAAACTCGCATCGGAAATGTTGCCAAGTTTGTACGATATGATGTGTTTTCAGCTCCTAGATGCGCAGCAGAAAATTACCAGTATTGCAATAACCACAGATATATGGACTTCCTGTGCCATCAAAGCTTTCCTCACAGTCACTGCTCACTACATCGAACCAAATGAACTCAAAAGTGCGGTACTGGATACCGTGCAGTTTTTGACCACAATTCTGCTGATTGCATTGCCGGGGCAATACCGAAGGTGTTGAGTAAGTGGTTAATTTTCGACAAAATTGTTACTGTTGTCACAAACAATGCAGCAAATCTAAAAAAAAAACTGTCGATGAAAATCTGGCCAAACACCATCACCCGTGTATAGCACACACACTAAATCTGAGTGTGAATTATGCTATTAAAATGAATGGCGATGGCTCGGTTTAAAACATTCGAATGACGAGTACGAATAATCGATCACTAGAATGATCTTTCATAATCGAATATTTCGAATTTCGTCACGCGATTATGCAACCGACACTGCATATTCGTTGAAATAAACAGGAGGTGTGGCATCTAGGAGGCCGTGCACTTGGCGGGAAGCGTAGCACTGGGTCGTTGTCCTTTATTCTTACGGAGTAAACAACCTTCGACCCGTCTCTCTAAGTGGTTTAGATTCCCTCCAGGCTTTGGCGACGTAGAAAGCTGTTATTTCATATTTTAAAGATCATGGATAGCTCAAAAATCGAGCAACGTGTGAATATGATATTCCTTGTGATAAAGGAAAAAAATTCTCCGACAGAGGGTTTGAAACTATTGAAGATTGTGAATGGTGATAATGATATGTCGTTTACGGAATTGTCTGAATGACACGAACGATTGACTGAAGATCGGCAGGGGGTGGAATATAATGGATGGTAGGGTCAAACCATAAATCCAAACGAGGTCTGACTAAACTGAAAGAACGGAGCGAGGAAGAAAAGACTGAATCTTTGAAAGAATAACCGCCAGGACAATGTGCCCGCTCGCAAGGCTATATTGATGAAGCAGTTCTCAGGTGGAAAAATGCCCTAACATCCCGCACATTCGCCAGATATGGCACCGTGTGACTTCTGTTTGTGTACAGAAAGAACTCCTTTCGGGTCTGTTGGAAGAGGTCAAAAGAAATCAGCAGACCTGTTGAAGAGGACGACGAGCTGCCTTAACTGCTTTAAGGCGTGGAAGATAGATACGCAGGAGGAGGAGATTAAAGGCACGATAAAAGATTCGACACTAAACAGAACGAAAACTATTTGCGTGTCGCCCAATTTTACTGCGGCGTTAATGGCGTCGTCTGCCACGACCACCAAACGCAGAGGCTCAGTCGTATAGCTGTCATTTAAAAAAAAATGTTCAATAATTTTGAGCGGTGTTTGCTTACGAGTGGCATTTAAGGTGGTCGCCTAGCGACGGGTATGTTTGCGTGAGTGAGGCACAAATCGATGAAGTGCTAGGGACGACGCCGACCGGCGTGTGTTAAGAGTTATCGCCTTTACGCGCAAGGCGCTCCACTACGGCGCGCGGGTAGTCTTTCCATCGACGACTCGCTTGAAAGAGACTTCAAGCGGGGACCTTATATTTTTTATGGACGAGACTCTGTAGCAAAGTCCGGTGCATGCCTCTGTAGTAGTTTCGCATGTATTAATTTCTTATATTTTGAGATGCAGCAGTCTTAAAAACCCCGTTTTTAGCTATGCACGCACTTCCTTTTCGTATGAAAACCTACCGGGGACACGTTTAATAGTTTCGTTTTAAAAAAAAACGCTTTTTTTTTAGACACGCTGCAATGCATTTAAAGCGCTAGGTAGGCGAGCACCATAACACTTNGTAGCAAAGTCCGGTGCATGCCTCTGTAGTAGTTTCGCATGTATTAATTTCTTATATTTTGAGATGCAGCAGTCTGAAAACCCCCGTTTTTAGCTATGCACGCACTTCCTTTTCGTATGAAAACCTACCGGGGACACGTTTAATAGTTTCGTTTAAAAAAAAACGCTTTTTTTTTAGACACGCTGCAATGCATTTAAAGCGCTAGGTAGGCGAGCACCATAACACTTNTTTAAAAAAAAACGCTTTTTTTTTAGACACGCTGCAATGCATTTAAAGCGCTAGGTAGGCGAGCACCATAACACTTTGTGCGCCTCTGCCCGCCATCTTCTAATGTATGGAGAAATGCGTGGCTGCGAAAACACAGAAGATGACCGTGTATCCAATAACGTCCAAAAACCATCGCTACACAATTCTGGAAACTGGAGATCTAGTTTAACAAGACCAGCAAAATAAATTGCAGATGTTGTACCGGGTTCAACAAAGGATTATAAACAGTTATATCATTCTTCATGTCCGAATACTATATTTCCGTCTCTAAATTGCGTACATTTTTTTTTTTNGATTATAAACAGTTATATCATTCTTCATGTCCGAATACTATATTTCCGTCTCTAAATTGCGTACATTTTTTTTTTAAGTAGAAAAGGGTCTGATACGAGTGTTTCACGGCCATTTGTACGCGTGCGTTTTCCGGTGCAGCCTACTCAACGTATAATAGGGACACGCAGCACAACGTCAAATGTGTAGGGCCTGCACTGNTGCGTTTTCCGGTGCAGCCTACTCAACGTATAATAGGGACACGCAGCACAACGTCAAATGTGTAGGGCCTGCACTGTAAGTTTTACGAGCTGAGGCGACGAGAGGAATGACTACACGTCACCCCAGTGCCTTGCACGTAAGGACGACTTTAAATTTCAACGCGTGCTTTCACCGCCTTTACGGCTTTCCCGCTTGTAGGTCTCGGACACGCTAAAAAATATCCAGCCAGACGGGCCCTTAAGACATGGCACTATTTTTTTTTATACAAATTTTCTGCCGTCCTTGACTTTCGTACTTTACGTAGCGTCTGAAGGCTGTTCACGGTGAAGCGAGAACTTTTGAAATCAACCTTTGAAAAAAAAAATACTGTCCATAACTACGTGTCTGTTACATTATACACTAGCTGGCCTGTAGGCTCCAAAATAAACTGGCAGCCAGTTAAAAATAAAATTGTTTTGAGACTTGACGTTATATTGAGAGTGTAAAGCCCCTGTCACACTGTGAAATTATTCCGCCAGACTGCTTCCAATAAGTTTGGTTAAATAAAGTTGGACAGTTATGACGTCATCGAAATGTCATAAACGCGCCACCATATTTGTCTGAGAAAGTTGGATGGCTTCAGTTTCCATCAAACATTTGAAGATTGGATCGGTTCTAAAATTACTTTGATGTTTGACTGTCTCAGCCAATCAGAATCGTGCACGACAAAAATGGACATCAAGAAACTTTAAGAAAACGAACAAATTGCTGGAAACGAAGAGGGTTATGAAGATAATTAATTTATGTAAAAGCTGTCTGAGCATGAATGCGAGTATTGCACATAAACTGAGAGCCATTAAATTTCATTGTGCATGAAACATCTCTGATAAATAAAATTTGAATTAAGTATGGAAGCACATTTCTTCCTGTAATTGACTGCATGGAAAAACGAAAGCAATATCTCGCTATGAAAGTAATTCTTAAATAATAATATATATTAGATTCTCCCAGTAAACAAATTTGACAGAGTGGTGACACATGTCCAAGCACATTCAAGATTATTTGATAAAATTTGTTGGAAGGAAAAATTTGATGGCCGTATTTTGTCTTCAAATTTTATTGTCAAATATAGTTTNTATTTGATAAAATTTGTTGGAAGGAAAAATTTGATGGCCGTATTTTGTCTTCAAATTTTATTGTCAAATATAGTTTCAGGCGAAAATTTGACAGTGTGGCAGGGGCTTAATACGCAAATTTATGGTTACTGAAGTCAGTGTTGCACACATTACAACACGAATTTGCATGGCATCAACAAAATTTACTTTCCCAAAAATTCCACGGCTTAAGCTTTGGATAACGCGTGAATAAAGTGCTATGGTCCATGACAGCGGAAGGATATAAATTCAGAAGAAAAGTAGATCCTATGCAGGGATTTTAAAAAATGCTCAGGGTACTGTGTACAGCTTATACGCTATCATACTTGCAATTACGGCAGTTGCGTGCACAATATCATATTTTGGGAGAGGCTGAAACTAAATTTCTGAAGTGAACACTTTTTTCAGTAATACAAACACATTTTCTCAGTGTAAAAAAAATATATGTATTTTAATTTCAAGTGCACGCTCACGGGAAACTTTCTGCAGTTGTTTATTTAAATTTTCAGCACACATATTTCTGTAAATTTTTGAAAAATTGTTTATAATTATTTGTATTTCCACTTTTTTTTAAGAGAGGCAGCAGCTCCCTCCTTGCACACGCCCTTGGGTTACGGGCAGTAAAATTCGTTTTCAAACGTAGGTTTTTCAATTCAATTAGCCGCGAACGAGAAACATCAACCGCTTACACACAACGCAAATTGTCCTTCGCATTACGTGCTTATCGTCTGTTACGTAAACGTGGCGTATCTAAGTTTCGGCCCCAAATCGTAGTGCGATGCGGGGAGCGCACGCGCCCGTGTGTGTGCGTGATGGAAGGGAGGTCGTGGGCGGGTTAGGGGGTGGTTCGGGGGCGCGGTATCGCTTGATGACTGTGGAACACGCAAGGATGAGGAGCCGCGATAAAAGCCCAAAATGGGGGCGGCCATTGTGCNCGGGTCATCGAACAACACACTCCGCCGCTGATGTCTCTGATGTCGTCGCCTCTGCTATCAAAAGTTACCTTGTCGAAACACACACGATATTCCTTCGCACCGAACGTGCCCTCCAAGGGGAGCCGGGTTCGATTCCCGGCGCGGGGGCCACGTCCGATTTCTGTGTGCGGGAAACGAGGTGGACGATTCTGTTGGTGGGTGGGTTTTCTTGTGGTTGTCCATTTCCTCTGAATTTCGCATTCCATCGCTGCTTCCTCTCCACCTAGATATTTATCCGTATCGGGCGCTGAAGACTGAAGACCTCAGGTGTTAAATGTTCCCCCATATAAATATCTCACAGAGAGTTTGGAATATACATAAAATAAAGCATAGCAATTAGACGTTACCAACGGTGCCGATACAAAACGTGAAATTCAAAGTGTTTCTAACAAATAAACAATGTTCCAATATCACACACAAATAAACACTAAAGAACAACGTAATCAACGTATTGGTGTCTCTGACTAGGGAGGGTTTCTTTCTTCCCTCTGCAGCTCAGTACAGTGTATGGCCTCCGCGTGCATTGTACAGGTCCCTATCACGACGTGGCATGCTTGTAATCAATGTGTTGATGTCATCTTCCGGACGAAGGTCCAATTCCATCTCGGCAGCTCGTATGAGATCTGGTAGTATTCCTGGAGGTTGTGCACAATTTTAAAATGCTGATTTCAACGTGTCCCAGGCATGTTCAAAACGTTAGTGCGCTCTCTATCGATCACAAAAGAACTACATAACTCCTACCACCCCAACTGCCTTAGCGCATAATATTCCAAACTTTTTATGAGTTGTGTATGTACATTACATTATCACCGGTGGTTCTTTAAGTGCACTGTAAGTCATTACTTTTGGAATCCTTAAATAGGACATAACTATCTCCTTTCTCTCACAATGCAGGCTACCAGATTGCGGTCACCACTGTAGCGTCTAACACGTATGCCGCCATCACTGTAGGACAGGTTGAAGCGGGACTCGTCTGAGAACACTACATTTGGCCACTCAGCACGCCAGCGATGACGTTATTGTGCCAATTGCAGTCTCAGACGTTTGTCGTTACTGGACAATGGAAGCCGACGCAATGGCATGCGTGCCACCAGTCCAGCCCGCAGCAGAAGGCGTCGAACCATCGACACAGACAGGTCCACACCCGTTGCAGTGCTCCAGTGTCGGGCCAACACTGTGGACGAGGCTGTACGGTCCGTTACGGCCATGCGGACAAGATGGCGGTCATCCCGTGCTGTGGTCACATTGCGTGGTCCAGTACCCGCTCGTCGCTGCATACGACCCTCTTCAATCCACTGGTTCCACACACGCATCACTGTCGTAGCAGTATGCTCTGTACGAGTGGGAATGTCACGGTATGACAAACCCGTTTCCCGGAGACCGATCATTCTGTCCTGTTCGAACTCACTCACATGCTGATATGACGCCCTTTGACGTCGACGAGGCATACTGGCACTCGTTTTCACTTCGTTTGACGACTCTTCACTGATTGAGGTTGGCGTAACACTGACCTTTACGGCCACACAAGAGAGGGCGCTACTGGGCCAACGTGTACGCCATCTCTTTGCAATAGTAACCACTTATTGCTGGTACACTGTTCTACACATCCTCCGAGTTTGGATTCATTCGGGCCATTCTTTGAGGGCGTTGCAATTATTTCATAAATAACACACACACGGGGTAAGTGGGCTGGTGTATTATTAATCCACATGTTTTGTACAAGAGGCAGTGTCACTTAAGTTAATGCCCCGCTGTCAGTTTTTTCTTTTCAAACTGATCCGGACAAAGTCAGTCGAAGAAATGTTGTCTATGTGATGTCATCAAAACGTGACTGTAAACAGCGCAGCCATTTATGTTTTATGGCTTCAGCTCGCAGAAAAGAGTTTGCATTTTAAGCCACTTATTTCTTTGATAATTGGCAGGTTCAGCAAATTAAAATCGTTAAAACAAAAATTGTCATTTCCGACGCCAGTAAATTTTAAAATGGTGAACTAAATTTGAGAGCGAAACAAGGTAAATGAGATAACTTAATTATATAATAACTAGTCCGCAAGTGCATGCGCCTGGAAGTGCACATTCCACAATTAAATTAAAAAATATGATGGGGCTATAACTGTATCGTGCATTAAATGTCTCTGAGAAGTGAAATTAACATTTTGTTTAGAAGCGTAAACAATTTTTTTCTTGACATTCATATTTGTGTTTTTTTGTACTTTCGATAGCCCAACTGCACTATTCAACTCCGAAAATAAAATTTCAAAGCTAAAATCAGACCAGGTCGGCCGAATAAAAATCTTCGATTCTACGACAGATTTTTCAAACATAGTAGGTTATTTGACCGCATGGTTTAAAGTTAAAAGTTAAAGGTTTAAAGGTTAAAAGTTAAATGTTAAAAGTTAACTTCAAACTTTAAATTTTAAACTCTAACCTTTAAAATTTAAACGTTAAATGAATCTTCCTGAGCTTAAAGTGAAGCAAGAAGTTGCCACTAGGTGGAATTCGCGTCTGTATATGATAGAGAGACTGCTAGTAATTAAAGCACCATTGTCTGCGGCGGAGCGGCAGCGAACTTCGGTTAACGGTAAAAGGTACCTTACATGAGAAAGGATGTTGTGCCGTGGGTGG
>NQII01004018.1:120598-137162 GCA_002778355.1 Clitarchus hookeri
AAAGTTGTGTGTGACAACTGACAGATAAACACAGAAATTTCCTCCCTCCTGTCAGGGGAGCGAAGCGAGTGTTGAACGGCAATCGAATGACCAATCGATCACTCGGCACTCGCCAGTAGCTGCCTTCCCTGCTCGATGCTCGAGAGTAGAGACGAGTGACGAGTGACGTGTGACTAGTAGTGGGGGAGCGGGACTGAAAGCTGGCGAAGGCTCGGTTTAAAACATTCGAATGACGAGTACGAATAATCAATCACTCGAATGATCTTTCACAATCGAATATTTCGAATTTCGTCACTCGATTATGCCCGTCCCTGGTGTACTCCCCTTTGTTCGTGCAGGAACCACGTGCTGGCGATCAAATACACCGCAGTGATGTGCGGCTTCTGTCTTGGAACCTCGCCACAAAGGGAGTTGGGTCAGTTGATTGGCAGTATTGGAGAATCGGCAGCTGCTCGTGAAATGCATGGGACTCGAGGCGGTTACGAACTAATGACCGTAAAATTGGAACCCGTTTCAGTCGAATGGTCTTCGTGCGGTTGCGATGGAAATAAGATACACCTTTGTACGTCACGTGCTATCGCGCGTCGTCACTATGAACGTCGCATTATATGTACGAAGGAAGCAATGCTTTCGGTACTACTACGAACTAACCTAATCTCTTTTAAAATATGTATATTAGGATAATCATCCAGTAGTCTCTATCTGTGTGCTTTCCTCTGAGTCGGAGAGCTTGGATGTTGTTTAAGCCATTTGGACAAAATATATTTACAAGCTAGATGATATATTTTTTTCGAGGAATTAGTTTTTGTGAGAACAGGTTAACATTTACTAGCAAGCTTTTTGTTCAGATTCTTAGTTGCAGTTGAGTATGTATGGTTCCTGTCATTACTGACTGCAGATTTTAGGAACTGAAATGTTTCGCTTCGGGTTGAATATTCACGTTTCACGTGAATACGAGTAACTGCTGGAACATCATAATTAGTCATTTCTTAAACATAAATACATATTTTAAAAACTCGAATATGTTTATGCCATATTTGGTGTTTCGACTGTAGACTTACGTCATCTATAAAAAAAAGTGTTGGCTTTCTGTAAGTTATTTAATTATGCAAACAGCAAATTATAAGTTTGCGCGTTCGGACCCAACCAAACGGATTGTTATAAGTAGCAATTCTGGAAAGTTGAAACAATATTAATTTACTCATATAAGGAGTTTCACGCAATTTACCTGTTCTAGAAAGATATACATTTATACATTTACAGGGCTTTTAAAGGGAAATGAGTGAAAGATTTTCAGCTTTTGCTAAAGCCAGTCATGCAAAATCCACCTCTGAAGTAATTTAGCTACCGCTGTTCTTCAAACGACCACCAGTAGATTTATCAAAATGTGGCGTATGAAATATGGAGACTTAACGTAAACGTGGAGGTCTTCCCTAAAAAACGTTTGAATGGGAATACACATACTGAAAGGATACAATTTACTGGCGTCCCCGAAAAACTGGTAACAGAACTTCATTATTGGAACAGAAAAGTTGCTAAGATAAAAAGTGAAGTGATGCGAGATGCATATGCATATATGTGCCATTTTTGAACCAAGAGTATGGGATCCTTAGTCATTAGCTTGACACTTGAATATACTGACAGGCCAGTAAAATAAAGAAATGATAGTCGCTTGACAACCCACGTGAGATTATACATTTTAAATTACTGAATAACTTGAGCTTACCATTAATTTATATATNAACATTTGTTTTATTTAAGGTGTGAAACGCATCATCTGTAATAATTTGTTGCGACTGATGGATTAAACCTGCAACCTTTGCAGTGATATTGTGAAATTTACGTAGCGATGTTTACCCGCCACTGCTGCTTCTTCTGAGATCATATGAAGTAGCACTGTCGGCTGCAGCAAGCGAAAGCGGAGAGTTGGTACAAATGAAATAACATTTAAGGCTGTTCCAGGATTTTAATGACCATTATCGTTGTAGTTTCTTATTACATAACGTATTGAATGTTGCATTTTTAAATGCAAAGATTTTTATCTGAAAGTTTTAATGAAGGAATGAGGAGAGTTCGAGGTATCCGATTTCAAGGAAACGTGATGCATTACACGAATATTTGTCTTATTATACCAGGAATAATGAATATTTGTCAAATATAATTTTTATTATGGAACAGAGACTTATATGATTTAAATGATATTAAACGTGATAATGTAACATATAAAGTTTCTAATGATGAAAATTTGCTTCAGAATTGCTTCCATTATGGTGGCAGAAGTTAAACTGATGCTCTCGTTCATGGAGAAGTATAACACTTAGTTTGAATTTATAAGTTACAGAGAATTTCGTAACCACGGTTTCGGCTTATGAGCTAGTTTTAATCAGTACGTGCGTAAGCGCATTAGGGAACATTAAAATTTTCATTGGTTGCGTTTTATACAGATTTTACAGCACCGCGTTCTTAGAATTCGTGTCTGGCCATTAGTCTGTGTTTACTAATGCAAAGATATTTTGTTTTATACAGAGAATTGTCGTATTAACAAAGGTCTGATAGTAAAACTACTAGGCATGTTCTGTATTGTTAACATGGAAACCAATTACTGAAATAAAGTTAAGGTACAAAAAAAACACATTTATTTAACAAAATAAGTACGTCTAATATCGCACTCTGAATGCAAGACAATCGCAACACACAAAACTTTAAACTTTACCTTTTACTTTTAAACTTTTACCTTTTACTTTTAAACTTTTGCCTTTAAACTAAAGTTACCTTCTAGTTATAAAAACATCATCGGTGCAACCCGATCCTGCAAAGAAAGAAGACATGTGAATGTTTTGGGTCTTTAGATCACACTTATTCGGCAATTCGATTTTTAGAAGGTGTCTACTTTTGAAACTGCTGCTGTTTCAAAACGAGTAGATATGAGCAGCGCTTGTTTACATTTACAACAAGTATATTGTGTGAAATTATTATAAATTTCACGATACGGAACCTGATATATACTAAAACCTCCAAGAAACTTTCTCCTTTGTCACCTTTTCAGTACTTTGCCTTTGTCGTCCCCTTAAACCACCACTGAATTCATGAAAACCTATATGTAATTGCACGAAAATGTGCTTAATTGATGGTAAAGACATCATGTTAAGCCACACCTTGTTGTTACAGCCGCACACAACACTATCATGCATTTAACAACTTCCCAGATAGAGAGCTGCTCCCTCACTGACCCACGTACGTTCGAGTTCTGACACGCGCTGTGACGTCAGCTGCTTTCCAAAGACCTCGTGACTACTACAGACCTCTGGTTCAGGGATTTATCAATCGTTTGAATATATCACACTGCCACTTTAGTAAGATTCATTTTTTTTTTTTTCAAGAATAGTGCTGTTTGGCCCCACTGTGTGGTGGTTAGCGACGACCGGGCACACCGATCTTCAGACGTCCTCTTGGTCCAATGCCCCGATGAAAAAAAAACGCCGTTATTAGGGTTACACTGTCCTATATCGGGCGTGTTGTGTAAGTTTACTGGTCGGTGGAGGGGGATTATGCTGTGCCTTCGCAAGATATTTCGGAGATCACGGTTCGTGTCCTGGATTATTGTTTGAAGGTGTAATCAGACAGGCCGTCCAGCTATGTTTATTATACTCAAGTTTAAAGTTTAAAGTTTAAAGGTCAAACATAAAAGTTAAAAAATCAAAGTTTAAAGTTTGAAGTTAAAAGTTTGTAGTTTGAAGTTTAAAGTATAAACCTTAGTCCAGCTGAGGCCTGATCACAGTTCATAACAACATGAAGAGAGACGCGTGATTGCTTTAGTTCTCCAGTTTTGGCTCTAGCGTCTCCAGAAACGACGGTCGCATCACCTCAGAAATGCAATTACAGCAGTCCGGCCTCGTTATGAGCGGTCGGTGTAGTTGGGTAACGGCTCGGGAGGGGGGAGGGTGTTTTATAGGCCTGGACTTTGAAAAAGGAGGGGGGGTAGTGTAACTTCGTCCCCTGCGCCGAGTTCGAGTCCCTCTCGACGCCGCCTCTGGCTTGACGCCAGCGCGAATTAACGCTGCACTAAGAACACGTTACGATTGCATGGGAACAATTTTTTGTGACGCCGCGCGGCTGTACTGGGAGATGGCACGGGCATTGCAGTCGCACCACGACTCCACCAGGAAAACAAGAAACTGCGTTGCAGTGTGTTTGAAATACACGTGTTCCCACGAAACTATCAAACGTGCGTCCAGTGTGTGTTGATCTACGAAAACAACACACACTCCAGACGAGGGCTGTTGTTTCAAAATGTCATGCATTATAAACCATTTCAGAGTACTCCGAAACGGCTAAAAAACCGCCTTTTCAAAGCGCTGTAGTTCAAAATATACGGATCAAACACGTACAAAACTACTCAAGGGCCCTGCGTTGATCGTCCCTACAGACTTTCCACCAATAAAATAATAGGGTCACCGCTGAAAGTCCTATAGGTACACGCAGCGCGACAAGAACACTGCACGTCAGTTGAGAGCCTTGCGGTTAGCGGCTCTCAACATGTTTTTGATAAACAGGCGAATAAATAATTTGCCTAATTCCTTAATAAAACTTAACATATAAAAAATTTCATAAAAACATAATATACAAATTAAATCATTATTTAATATAATAAAAAATTTATTAAATAATTCTAATAAATAATTAAATAAAAAAATAAAATATTATAAATAAAAAAATATAAAATACTAACAAATAATAGCCATTATAAAGCCCATCAAGTGCATTATAAAGCATCAAGTGCCCCACTTGATGCGCGTTGCAGCGTCGCCCTTATCGCTTCCGCGCTTCTCGGCCTCAAACGCGAAAAAAATGCGCCACGTAGGCGGGGGGCGTTAAGAGCTTTCCGTAGTTGTCTTACGGGTCTCATTGTGAGCAGTCGTGTCTACTCTGATTTCTTTTAAAGAAAACTATAAAATATTTAAACGTAACTCTTTTTTCAGGACAGAAACGAAAGTCGATATTTTGTCACCGATTCATTTATTTGGTTTTTAATGTGTTTGATGGAAAGTGTAAAAGTTAGCAAAAACCGCTGTAAGTAGCCCTCTGTTCACAATATTTATTATTCTACAAAACCGTGTTTTAAACTATAGTGACAAACCTGTATCCTTTCTGAACACACGAGAAGCTTGTTTGTGATAGTTTCCGTCGTTGTCGCAGTGCTCCCTTATAACCAGATGTGACGTCGAGGCTTGTAATATTGCTTACTAGGGATTCCACTTAAGGGTTCCGCCTGCCCACAGCTATGTATTTGCGCGCTCAAGGTCGACTCTTGGTCACTCACCACTGGTCTCATCGCCTCTACGCGCAAAGCGCCCAACTGGCGTGCAGTATTTTCATTGGCTACTTACATGAACGTGATTTAAAGCGGTCACCCTATAATTCCATGGCACGCTTACAAAGACGAGTACTTAAAGACAACTCTATAAAGTTTCTATAAAAAAAATATTTTCTGATATAATTGATTCTGAAAACACCCTTCCTGCCATTTTAAAGCCTAAAAAAATAATTCTTGGAGTTGAAATGAGAAGTTGAAACATGTCTTTTGGCACAATACCTATCTTAAATGCTTTTTGTGTACAGACACCACTAAAATATATTAGACTGTTTTTGAATTACGTGTTTTCTACTAAACCTTTGTGACACACTTCATGTGCCAGGATTTCCAAAAACAAAATATTTTTTTCTAAATTTTGAGGGTATTTTATGTTTTAGTGACATTATATCGATGACGTTACAAAAAATAAAATAATAATTCGAAAATTACATTCAGCATATCTGAAGCGTGAAAATGAGAATGTTAAATTAAAATATTAAGTATTAAAATAAAATAAAAAGTTATTTTAGTTAAATTGTTAATTGAGATCATAACAATATTGGCGTGAATGTGACATTTGGTTCGCCTGTGGTACGTTCTTAACTTTTAGATATTTTTATTCTAAATTTGATCTCAAAATTGAAAGTTGAAATACAGGCGAAGAGCATAACAAATATCAAAGAAATATTATTTATTACAACACTATAATAACTCTTGTCAGTGTATAAAATGTACTCAGTTCCAATTTTTTTTTTTTAATTTTCGGAATGCCTATTAGTAGTACTCAACTAACCGCCTCTGAAAGGCGATGAGAGTGAAGGGAGGTGGGTATGGAGCAACGCCGGAATGCAAGGGCGGGGAAACGGCAGATACCCGGAAAAAAAAACGTCGACCAGTGGCATTGTCCGGCACTATTCCCACATGCGAAAATATGGGACCGACCCCGTCGGGAATCGCACCTGGGTCACGTATGTGGGAGGTGAGTAGTCTGACCACTACACCACCGTGAACCCCTAACTAATCGCAAATAAATCACGTTGTGAACTAGGTGTGAATAAGAAGCAGCATTTTTCTTCGTTAANGTGAACCCCTAACTAATCGCAAATAAATCACGTTGTGAACTAGGTGTGAATAAGAAGCAGCATTTTTCTTCGTTAAGTAATCGTTTAAAAACGTACGTTCCACACTACATGGCCTTACGTAAGATCACGCATCCCGGGTGTACGGTAAATTTACATCGGCAGCATAAAAGGGACGAGAGTTTTTTAATAGGAGGAATTCCCGCTTCACTAACAACGCACACCTCGCTACTGATAAGGTACCTTCGTTCATTGTCTCCGGAACAGTTTGAGTCTCCTGAACATGTGCTTTTAATTGGAGAACCTTAAGTACGGTATGTTTTGACAACCTAGAATCCAAGAAATGGGATGATTAAAGGAAAAGAGAAAGGAAAGATCTTCTGGTCTGAAAAAAACACCCAGGGATCTATTATTCTCGCCCTCTTCGCATAGCGCAGGTGGCAGGTACGCCATTTTACGGAATTAATTCCGAATAACACATAAATATGTTATGTTCTCATTTTTTTAAAAGATGTAAGTAGTGTAAGTCGTTTCCAGAATAACCTATACACATAAAGCGAAAACGGTGGTAACAACTACAATAATTATGATCTTTATTGAAGAAAGTGTATTTTATATTGTTAGCATGTCTTACTCTTTGATCCTACTAAGGTTTATTCTACTCAGGTTAGGAAAAAAACGAGTTTTCTTATGGAAGAGTTTGGCATAGGGAAAATTTCCGTCGCTAGGTAAGCGCTAGTGTTCCAAAGAAGTCACTTCAAATCAAAATTTTAAGCTACGTGAATAATAAAAGAGAAAAATTTCACATAGTTAAGAATTTATTTTATATTTGATTTATGATTATTGCAATTAATTTGTTTTTTAACGGATAAAATATAAAAATCAAGTACACATGAAATACTAGCGCTTACCTAGTGGGAAAAAATTTTAGTTGCCAAAGTAAAAGCATTAAGCTTCCCAACCTGAGTAGAATAAACCATAATCCTACACACAAGGAACTTGAAGAGATGCTCTGATCCAGCCAGTTCCACCTTAATTACTCGGGTAATTTGGTGTGGTGTATATTTTTGTAGTGGAGTTTGGATGTGTGTTCTTGAGAACAGCGTATATCTACTATATAAAAATAAGTCGGGTTTTCCTTCCTGACGCTATAACTCCAGAACGCACGAACCGATTTCCNACCAAACAAAATGTTGCATAAAACGAAGCCATCTGGTGGCGAAACGGAGTTCGCCGGGTTTGCTAGTTATGTATATGCATTGAATTGAGTGTTTTTTAAACTCGAATTTACATACGTTGGTCGTAAACGACCTTCAGTAGCCTTAAACACCAATACCGGCTTGAACAGCATACAATTCTGTATTTAAAGAATGCTGTTATGATAAAAACTAGAAATAAGGGGCTACGGTTGTGTAGTGGTCATACCACTCTCCTTTCACAAAGGTGAACAGGGTTATATTCCCGGCGGGGTCACTCCTGGATTTTATTATTTGGGAATCATGCAGGACGTTGCCGCTGGTCGGCGGGTTTACTCCGGGATCTTCCGTTCCCCCCACCTTTTCATTCCGTGGCTGCTTCATACTCACCTCGCTTCACCGTCATCGGTTCTCAAGACTTCGATGTTAAGAGTCGCCCAGATCTCTTCACGCACTCAATCACTCGCTTGTTATGCTGTGCAAGTTAAGTTGTTAAGCCAAATCGATTGTGGACGGAGCCCGAGGTGGAAAGTGTATCATAACACACTACTCTTGGTCCTAGGAACAATTCAGGGCTGCGGGCAGTAATCACATAGCAATACCTAACCTTCCAACAAACGTGCATCGCCGTTGGTGAGTCGAACTACCTCTTCCAACCCAGTGCGCATGTGTACTTAGTCACAGGCGTAACGAAGTATCCTAAATGCAGTGCCGGGGTAAATGTCAGACATTTTAATATCTCGGGTGAATGACGTATCGGTTTCATGTTTGTTTTATTTCCACGTGCCCCTGATTTTTTTTCAACCTCTTATTTTCGCTACAGATTGCGCATTTTAAAACTTTTACTGCGAATCCCTTGCTTTGATGCAGGTTTAATGTACGAGGCACTTTCCTTTTTGTAGAGCGACTCTACTCAGTCTGCAGTTACTAGTTCTTTTATTTTATCTGTTTTTTTTTTTGCGTGGGTTGGTAACCCTAGTTCCCCTTACCCCTTACCCGCCCGGAGTTCTTCTTTACCGACATTCCACAGGTAAGCCTTGCGCACAGACATCTAGCAGTTCCTGTTGGTTCGTGCTTGCGTCACTTCCTTCAGGTCGCTCGCCGGGCGCAGATTGCAAGCACATAGGTAATGCTAGGCTCCCGGTAAACTGAGCACGCATGAAAACATCATCTAAGCTGCAAACATGTCAACGCGGCCATTAATTTTTTTAATACTTTGTGCCAAAACTCTAAAAAACATTTACTTTTCCGCGACATATGATTTGTTGACGCAAATAAATTTTCTTGCTAAATATGAACTACTGCAAAGTCCGTGGAAGACGCATAAAATTGATTCAAACACAAACTTCTGAGATGCGCTTTAGAGTAAGAGTATCCGTGGTTATGAAATAATAATTAATTTTTAAACAATTACACTGTGTAATTTGCTGACGCATTTATGAAAATCATTAGGTCCTTCGGCATCACATCGCGTAATAAGCACTGATTATTCATTATGCTCCACTTCCTTCTATGGCTACAGCACTAACCGTAGGAACGTTGGAATGATTTCACTTTTTTGTGCTTCCTGAAGTAGCGAGGTGGATTCCCTTTGTACTGAAACGTGTGAAGTTCATAAACGTGCGTTTAAAGCAGCTATGTGTTTTACTGCACAATGTATAATCGCTTCGTCTTACTGTACGTAGGAAATATGCACGCACGCGTAATAACAATTGTAATAATATATGTTTTTTTTTTGATGTCAGGCTTATAAGGGTTGTAATATTTCGATTTAGGAATAACGAAGGCACGTATTTAGGAATCACATCGACATTTGTTTGGAAGTGGAGAAGGAGGGGGGTGGGATTGGGAAAACAACTCGAGGAAAACCAAAGAAAAACCAACCTACGGTTGCAGAGTGCTGAAGTTTCACAAGTCCTCTTTTGATGGAAAACTTTGTGTCCCAGAGCTGGTGAGCAAATAATTCGTTTTATTTATATGAATTTCATTACTAAAATATTTTTGTGTTTTAAATCACCTTCATACACCGCGGGGTCTTGGGGAAAAAAATTATGTTACTGTTGGTAAAAGTGGGTGTATCTGGGTGCCACGTAAGGGAACCTAGTAGCTTAAAATATATAACGTATATCGTGTAACCATCAGACAACACACGTCGTTTACAATAATAATGTATAAACACGCTTGGTTGTACACTGAAAATGTCAGATAAACCATATCTCCCATTACTCATTTCTATATCAGCTAAAACCGTTGAAACAGTACGCACTTCTTGAGACCACACAATGCACATTGATACAAGCAGCGTCAACTTCTGTATACAATGTCACATATTATAAACACAATACCATCTTGCCTCAAGTACATATCGGCATGTTAATGGAAAGTATGAGCTTCATATAAAATAACAATCATTATTCCCAGGAAACTGTGCATGATTTTCTCTTCAGCTGTGGTATCTTCTGCACTTGGAATTCAGTATTCATTATTACCATTTTTCTGTCAAAATTATTTTCATCGTAAGCTTTGCCAGTAATTAAAAATAATTTTATTTTATCTACTTGTTTTCTGGACCATTCATTTTTATATGTATCCACAGTTGTTGTGTATTTTGAGCCAAAATTAATTTCAAATCTTAATTTGAAAATTTTGTGTGACTTTAAATATCAATAAAATTATTTCAAACATTCAAATATTACTAAAATACAAAATTTCCCTTAAATAATTTGAAGAGCCTTTGGAATGAATATTTAAAGAGGTATTGAAATGTCACACAGCTTCACCATCCAGTTATGTAAATACTGTTATCTTCGATATCGCGCTTCACTGCCCTGCATCGTGGGCAGCTTAAGCTAGAAACAAACACTCGTCAGTTTAAAGAAATAAGCGAATGGGAGTTACATAAACATTTAGTGACTATCAGTTTTCATGTAGTTATTTCGTGGTTTCACAAATACAAAATCGAGACGGAGCGTGCGAGAAGCCACCGAAATGCAACACCGATGACTTCAACTGCACGCCCCTGGCCCCTGGAAGAATTCCCGGTCTGCAGGGATGCAACGTTGTGCGTGCTTTTAAGTGTTCGCAATCCCCAGAGCGACGCGGTTAACATTTCAGGAGGAGAGCTTTGTGCAGGTGGCGATGCTGTGCTGGCCCCTGAACCTCCCAGAGACTACAGCAGCCGCGGTCACGTCTTGTTTTTGCGAGTCTGCGGACCTATCAATAATACAGGCGTCACTCCGGAGAAGCGGCTTTCAAAGCAACCACCGAACTCGCCCCAGGTGGCTCTTAAGGCCCCCGTCTACCTGTAACTTTTTCCCACGTTTAGGCCGAGAAGCGCGGAAGCGATAAGGGCGACACTGCCACGCGCATCAAGTACGCCATCGCCGCTAAGCGCAAGCCTCTGAACAGGCGTGCTGCATGTACCTATGGGACTTTCAGCGGTGACCATATTATTTTATTAGTGGGAAGTCTTTAGGAAGGTTCAATGCAGGCCCCTGTAGTAGTTTTGTATGTATCTGATGCGTGCATTTTGAGCTACAGCGCCTTGGAAAGGCCGTTTTTTACGGTTTTGGAGTACTCTGAATTGATGTTTCTAACGTACGTGATATTTTGAAAGTACTTAACAGCTCTCGTCTGAAGTGTGTGTTCTTTTCGTAGATCAGCACGTTGGACGCACGCTTAATAGTTTCGTTGAAAAACGTGTATTTGGAACACTCTGCAACGCAGTTCAAGCGCCAGGTAGGCGGGCGCCTTAACCTAGCGCAGCTCTCCAGGGACCGCTGTAACAGGCAATTAAAAAAAAGACTGCAGTATTTGAAGTTGATTTGTATAAAAAAGCCGTAGTTTAATGCCAATACAGCTAAAATTACCCCACGCCTGTCCTTTCAAAATTGTATCGTTTTGGGATCATCCATACAAAATAATCTACGCGTTATTGCAAACGTTCCATTTTTTTTCTCGCAAAATTAAAAGACTGAAATAAAAAGGGACGCAGTCTATTAACCCTTATTACCAGTACTGCCAATCTAACTGGAGAAAAGAAAGTTTCTATTCTCATCTCCGCTGGAAGACTAGAACTGGTTCAGGTATATTTTCCCCGGCGATGCTGTGAAAATAAATAATAAACTGAATAATAATAATGCAATCTGAAAGCTACCCAGCAAAATCATTCCAAAAGTATGTAAACGTGAGGATCGTGAAATTTCGTTTTGTTTGAATCAGTGTTGTTTCGAGGAATAACCAATGGAGGTTCTTTATTTTTCGGGTATGTGCTTCAGTAGGCTATAACAATTCCCGCGCCCTTGTAGATGTTGATTTGAATCACCTGGTATAACTTTAGAAAATGCTGCACGTTGAACACGTCGCTAGAAGAAAGGCACAACGTTCCTTTACAGCCTGTAGGTTCGCCACTGATATGCGGTGCTGCTATGTGGCCTATGGCCCAGGCATGTCGAACTCGCGGCCACTAACTCGCGGGCCCTAGTTCATATTTGTGCGGCCCCCGCTTAATTTTTGGGATAAAGTGGAATGCAACTCGCATTTGGCGTGTTCGTAACGTAAACTTTGTAAAATGCTGCTGTAGCATAGCTAATGCGAGGTTATACGCGAATAACAGTAAATGGAACATTCCGTTAGTCCGATATATATATATTTATACAGTTTTTTCCTTTCTAAAGTTTAGTAAATGCAAAGTAGGGTATCAGCTCACAGAAAAACTTTTAAAAATATAATGATAGTGTTTTGAAGCCAAGCTATAGAGATACCAGTCTTCTAGTAGCATTTTATGTATCTTTGCATACTTTCCTAATTACATGAATTTATAGTACCTATTTATGTTTTTTTTTCATGTCATTTATTATTTTTGTACAGCATTCCGTTGTGTAAGTTTTAAATAGAATTATATTATAACATTAAACATTCCATTGCGGCCCGGTATGTTCTATTGATCACAGCGTTCATGGCCCATACTCCAGTTTGAGTTTAACACCCCTGTGTAGGCGACGTGACAATACTCTTCAGACTATCTGCAATGCAATGGGTTTCACGAGAAGGGGGTATGGAGTTCCAAGCGAGGATGTGATGGAGATAGTTGGCCTATAACTCTGCTCGCACACATCACAAAATATTTAATACACAGTCGTAACATCTGCGAAACAGTAATTACATAATTTCTTAATTTTAGATTATGCAAGCTTCATACATATTACTTCTTACGGCCGTACGTTCCCTTCAGTAGAGACATTTTTTTCTATACACATTAAATGTATCTAAATTAAAATGCCCGTTAGAGAAGCAAACATACTAGAAACTTTTTACGATAAAATAAGAAATTACATACTGTGCAAATACCGGAAGAGATTTGTTCGTACACAAAAAAAAAAAAGCGACGCGATGTGACAAACCCATTTCGGCGAAGAGCAGGCATCAGTTCATTACAACGGAATCCTCCAGAGGATTCCAAGCATTTTTATACTTCCCTTCACATGGAAAGGTTCTAGGGAAGAGTGGAGTGAAGTGGGTCAGAAAGAAACCCCAGTTTTTAATAATCCAAGACAGCAGTTTGTTTCACTAATATTAGCTGTGCAGCACTCTCATATATTTCTTTCTTTAATTTAATTTTTTTGTTGGAGCAGAGTTTCGCTTCCTCTCTGCGCTGCCGTAGAGTGGGAAATAGTTTTTTTTTGTCTAAGTGTAAACTGAGCCAACGTCTGTTTCTGGATCCAACAAAAAAAAGAGTTAATTACCTCTCGTCAGTGTGACGGGAAGAGGAGAAGAAGGGAAGAGCGTAAAAGATAAGGGTAAAAAAAAAGGGCAGCGAAGTAATACGTTGCAGTGTGAAAAGTAGAGGAAGTTTTACTGCGTTTTAAAGCGGAGCGTTTTAACACCTCGAGTGCCTATCGTGGGGACGGCTTGCGCACGAACATATCCTAAAAGCTGTTCACGGTAAAGTGAGCACTTTTGAAACCAACCTTTGAAAATAATCACTGCTCATAACTACACTACGCACTGACACACAGGCTCCCAGTTAAATTTTCAGAGAATCAATGAAAACATTTCTCAAGACCATACGTTGTTTCGAGAGTGTAATATTGTTACAAGAAGCCAGAGGGTCGTATCCGATTTTGTGAGGGATAGAGGTTTTAATAAAAATTGAATAACTAAATTTGATTTTTAATTTATCCCCACAATTAACATTAAACTATATATCTCCACTATTTCTCTTGTTATTGTCAGCAAGCGCTATATTTAGTGTATATATGAATTATAATTTAAGTCCTCATTATTTACACATGTTTAATCTGTCTTTTGCCGTCATTACAAATGTCTCTCACTCATGCATCCAGTTCACTCTTCACTGTGCCGATGCTCGCAGTCCGCAGACTTCACTCTCGCTGGTCGCTCTCGCCGCTACTCGTCACTCTGCTGGCTCGTCGCTTCCTGTCTCCACACACCTGGCGCTTAAGGTCGCAAAGCATTCCAAACTCTAAAACTGTCAGCTCCGAGGCCCGTCGCGGCTTAAGTAGTCTCGCTGGTCCGATAAAGAAGGTTCCCGCACCTCGAGTCTTGCTGAGAAAGGCGAGGGCGATGACCAGAACATCATCGAAAAGATAACCCCAGAAATAATATCCGCTGAATTTCAGGAGCGCACAAGTCCCGATAGGCTTATCTGTAACACGCGGCGGCTCGCATTTGTAAATCACCGCCCGCTTCTCGTGTTATTGCACTGTCCTTGGCACACTGTTTCGCTCGCTCGAGTGGAACGGGGCAAGGGAAGCGATGCGGATCAGCAACATTTATGCAAATTTATGTATACTGAGTCAAAATGTTTTGGTTTTACACGCTTAAGAGCACGAATCGGGATATAAGTAACTCGCCTAACTTCATAAAATTTCCTTGTTTACCACCCAGAAGGCGCATGAATAAAGTGAGATGGTTCATGGTTACTTTAAACTTTTCTGAAACCCTGCTAAAGTTCTACTTCCAAGTTATTCCTCCCCCTCATAGAAATAAAGCGTAGAAAATTACACCAGAGGACCAACGCACTGCATTCGTGCGCACTCAGTGAAATAATATTTTGCATAAGAACTAAGTCTTACAAGGCATTACCAACTTATAAATTTTCTCTCTGTATTTATTCATATTATTTATAAATGAAATAATATCATTTTCTAATATTATATAAGTAAAAGTTAAATGTAACCAAAAGTAAGTTACTTTCATGTTAACACAAGTATAAAACGCCTGTGATGCGTGACATATTTAGTAAGCAATCAAACACGTCATACAAGGGGTGTTTTTTTAAGAGGTTCGATTTAAAAAGTGTGAAGAAACCGCGAATAGACTACTGTATATCATACAGCGGAATAATACAAAATGACGGGGGAAGTATATCCTAAGCAAGGCTTTCAAAAGCACTCAATTAACCGTGGACAGACAATAGCTTATTAACAAGTCCCTCTTTCCCACTCTTTATCTATCTTTGCAACCAGTTTCGCACCCCTTTCCCTTACTCATTATCTGGGCAAGCAAAATCCAACTAGTGCATCTTCATTACAAGTCCAGCCCTCTGCCATTACAATAAGGACCTAGGGCAAACCATTATCGTCAGAGACGCCATTAAATTTTTCCAGTGTAGCTTGTAAGCGGATCGTTCTGTCGTATTATCTGACGTCTGAAAAAATATATTGGCTTTATTTGTTTACCGGATAAGCAAATATTTTTTGCTGTTCACGCGTATAAAAGTCAATATCGCTTAATCAGTATATATGAGTACTTTAGGCATTACGCTATATAATGTGTGCTGTCAAGTATAGTGACTCACTCATTACAATCAGAAATATTTTATTCTTAAATTACAGACGAATGTTTAATTGATGCAATAATAAAAGGGGGTTTAAGAATAGCCAGAGAGATTGTCAAAACAAATATTTAAAAATGAGGTTTTCCTCTGATTGCCCTAATGGGATTTTAAAGGAATTAATCAAATTTAACTTTCCTGGCAATTCTCTACAAAAGTAACAAGATATCCACAGAAAAAAAATAGAGTGTAATCCTTCGAACGAAAAGAGGTTCAAATTAAAACACGCCATCGCCGATTCTTCTGATTCTTGTTTCGTTTCAAGTTTTAACCACACGAACGCTCCTGCTGGCTCTGTGGCAGAATTTCGAACTAATCTCCGCTCATGTTTACTAGCCACTTATTAAATTTTTTTATCACTGCCACCTTAAATTTATAATTTAATTATTTTATGTAGACATTTTTAACGTTTAAGCACAGCTTTAATTTAAAATTTAATTTTAAATGGTATTATATTGCGGAAAGTATTGTTACAAGTCGCCTGATGCATATCCGAGTTCGAGATGGATGGATGTTTGGATAAAAATAAAAGTACCAAATCTTATTTCTTAATTTACTTGCAATGTTACAAAATACGCACAGCTATTGTTTATAAAAATTAAACTACCTGCCACTATTATTAACACTTATTATTCTTATCAATGAGTGTAATACTCAATGCCAATCTTTATGCCAATGTGATTCCTTATCACTGTCTTTATATTAGCTAGTCGTTTAATCCTCACTTATTAGTTATACACATACAATCGAAATGTCCATTGACATAATTCCAAATGTCTACCACTCACTTATCCAGTCCCACGTTCCTACAGTCCATCCAGTCAATCTCTCCTTTCTACTCTTCCGATACTCGCAGGCTACACTCGCTGGTCCGTGCGTCTTCGTTCGTCGTTCCTATGGTTCCACACAACTGGTGCTAAGCCAATGATTTTTTTTTACTAACTACTCTAAAACTAAGTGTTATATGAGCCCGCGGTAGGGACGGGAGTTAAGTGCGTCTCAGGGCTAAGCCTCATACGCCTACAAGGAAGGGAGTATCATGCAAGGAGACATGCATCACGGCAAAGAGGGATTGGGC
>NQII01004018.1:137703-148554 GCA_002778355.1 Clitarchus hookeri
CCACATAGCTACACGTAAGAGTACGTGCAAATTTTTAAAAATTCCAGTCAAGGATTGCTGATATCTTCAAGTCTTAAACCTCGTGAGATTTACAGTCGCAATACATTTGACTCATTGTTTACAGTATTACAACATACGGGCGTAATAGACTTGGTGGTAGTTTCCGACAAAACGCGTTCAATAACAAGAAGCTGCCTAGTGGGAGCTGAAACCAGAGAATTACACCTCGTTACCTTCCGGGAAGTCGGAAGTTGCGAAACGAACTTTCCTTGTGATGTGAGTCCGCAATAGCAAAAAATTTGTGGCAGAACTGTGTGTCTCTAAAAGTCTGCAGCAATTTGGGAGGTGCAAGAAGCTGGAACTGATCGTAAAATCTCCACGTGCGAAAACCGCGTAGCGTAATTAAACATTCAATATGGCGCCGTATAAAAATATGATTACAATTAATTTCTAGCACTTGTAAGACTGATCAGTAGTACACGATATTGCAACCCTTGACCACTGTAATGCATTCGTTAACAAAGCTCGCTTTTCTATTCATTGATGTAGTGAGAGAAGAGATTTGGGCGGCTCTTAACAGCGAGATCTTGAGAGCCGATATAATTGTAGTATCATAAAAAATATATTTAGCATATTTGTGCTAAAAATAATTGCTGTTATTTGTACGAAGGTACTCAATAAAGCTATTATGTATAAAGCAGCTGTTATGTAAACAGGTGCATCGGGAAAATTATTTATAACGCAAGTCATCAGTAGATAGAAATAGTAAGTTCCAGCACAAGGGCGTGGGCTGAGGCGCCGCCTCCATCTTGGATCCACCATCTTGTTTCCGTCCATCATCTTGTTTACAGCCTCCATAATGTTTGCATTTACCTTCTGGTTTCCCAATTACTTACCTTAGTTCGCCCTCGCCTTCTTGGATGTCATCTGCTGTAGTTCTCTCCTCGCCTACTAAAGTGCACCACCGATCGCTGTAATGCCATTTATTGCTGCTAGTGTGTGTCACCGTATGACTCACCTTCGTTCAACCTTACTATCTCGTTTCCACTTGTCCTTCATCACCTGCTACAGGCCCTGCTCTTTTTTATTTTGGAGCTTTAAATAACGCCTGCAGAACGGCAGGGTCAAACTGCCGAATCTTGGGTTGGCACAGAGACGCCTTAGACCACTCGGCTATCGGTACATGTGCTGGCATAAGGGTTTAAAAGAAGTAATTAAGTGTGTGTGCGGGAGATTAATAAATATTTTGTCGTAATTGTTTTAATGCGTAGTAATAAATTGTTATGTAAGATTTTTTTACTATCCCAGACTTAAATAAGAATTTTTTTCATTTAGTCATAGACCAGCAATAAGTTTTTTTTTTCTTCATATAATCGTAATAATTTTTTTAGTATATTTTTTTCTTTTGAAGTGTTTTTTAAGTGTATTTTTCTTATTAAGTTTTTTTAAAAGTATTTTCTCTTATTTTTAAAAATATTATGAAAAGGTGTACCTTAGAAATAAAACACATTTTTTATTACATATTTTATTATTCAGTTTTTATTCACATATAATTTTTTTCATTAAAGACATTTCTTTTTCTTGTGTCAGTCATTCATCCTTCGGTTTTGGAACTGGTCATCCATCCTCCCCCGACACGACACGCCCACTCACTCATTCCCCACCCCAAACCCCTCTTCACCTCCCCCTCCACCACAACCCATACCTAATTTCCCATTAACTAGTTTGTTAGAGCAAATCAGATACCTTCGCCTAACCCCTCCATTGCACTCATATATCAGCATATAAAAGGCCTCGGGTTATTATGCTTGTTGATTTAAGCTTTTAAAAATTTACTTTTAGTAAAAGCCTCTTGAGTCATAGCGTAAAGTGTAGGAGTAACATCTCATTTATTAATGTATAACTAATTCTCAACTTGAATAATATAAATATCACTTTCCTGAAGAAAACTTATTAGCATGCATAAGAAGCGCAAGGTGCGGGTTAAAAATATTTACTTGTTCAAGAATTCGATTCACTTACGACTTTTATTGTGGAAAACATCCCGAAGTTTCTCTGAAATATGAGACAGTTTGAAAGTTGAATAAAAAATCACTAAAAAAATTCCCGTATTTAAATTTAGGTAAGATTAGATTTCTTTGGAAAACTCTATTCTTTACATCCCCGATGATCGTATGGTTAGATGACACATGTATCATTCATCTCTCAACTGTCTCTTATATTGGGTATGTTTTTAACAGCCCCATAAGATGCAATTTTGGTTTTTATGNATCATTCATCTCTCAACTGTCTCTTATATTGGGTATGTTTTTAACAGCCCCATAAGATGCAATTTTGGTTTTTATGGATTCCAGGAAACGAGGGTAATTATTATCCACACGAAGTAAATGTTAACAAAAAAAATAGCACGAAAAAGAAAACGACGAGCAGTTAGAAAAAAACTAATTGGTGCGAGGCTACGTTGCATGGTTTTCTGTATGATACAGGATTTAAATATAAATATAACAGATAGTATTGGAATCGCAACAGACAAATAAATTCACGAATGACTTCAGAACTTTGTGGTGGTTTTCCAAAAAATGCAGAGAGTAGCGATCATGTAGTTCAGCTTTTCCCAACTTTTTTCATCTCCCGTACCCCTTGAGTAGGATTTTTATTACAGCGAACAGACACAAATTCATAGTGCATTTCTGTAAAATTACAAAAGCAAAATTTTTTTTTCTCAATATATTATAAAGTCACACTGTTTCGAAGTGTATGTTTCACGATTGCATACTATTTTTAAACGATATTACAGAAGCTCTGTGAAACACATTTCGAAAAAAAATAATAATTTGTACCACATTTAAGCATTTCAGTACTTCGNATCATTCATCTCTCAACTGTCTCTTATATTGGGTATGTTTTTAACAGCCCCATAAGATGCAATTTTGGTTTTTATTGATTCAAGGAAACGAGGGTAATTATTATCCACACGAAGTAAATGTTAACAAAAAAATAGCACGAAAAAGAAAACGACGAGCAGTTAGAAAAAAACTAATTGGTGCGAGGCTACGTTGCATGGTTTTCAGTATGATACAGGATTTAAATATAAATATAACAGATAGTATTGGAATCGCAACAGACAAGTAAATTCACGAATGACTTCAGAACTTTGTGGTGGTTTTCCAAAAAATGCAGAGAGTAGCGATCATGTAGTTCAGCTTTTCCCAACTTTTTTCATCTCCCGTATCCCTTGAGTAGGATTTTTATTACAGCGAACAGACACAAATTCATAGTGCATTTCTGTAAAATTACAAAAGCAAAATTTTTTTTTCTCAATATATTATAAAGTCACACTGTTTCGAAGTGTATGTTTCACGATTGCATACTATTTTTAAACGGTATTACAGAAGCTCTGTGAAACACATTTCGAAAAAAAATAATAATTTGTACCACATTTAAGCATTTCAGTACTTCGNTATTACAGAAGCTCTGTGAAACACATTTCGAAAAAAAATAATAATTTGTACCACATTTAAGCATTTCAGTACTTCGGGTAGAATTAATTTTGTGTTCAAAACCTTTACGTTAGTGCTTTGTTAAAATGTTTACATAAATCACTAAAACTAAATTTATTTTTAATTTTATGGGTACATAGTGTTTTTCAGTTCCGTCTGTTAAAATTTTGTACAGTAGGAAACTTTTAAGAATTTTCATATAACAGTACAAGTAGGTAGGCCTACTGCAAAATGGGCAGAACTGTTTCGCCAGAATTTTTTCTTTACAAAAATAGCTTTCATGTTGATATTTGAATCGCCAGTATTAAAAATAAGTTCTATGCCAAAATCAGAATTAAACCTTCATGCTGAAAATTAAGAAGGAGCTTCATAATCAGGATAGCAAGATTACGTTTCATACACAGCTCATAACCGAAATTTATATTCTTCTTACGTGATTTTTAATGTGATGTGGCAGTGCTTGGAACTGTATGTAGACGTAGGAAATCAAATTTGCACAACATTTTAACGTCTACATTTGATAATGGTAGGTTTTTTCTTTTTTAATTTTATGGCAGTATTGACATTCGAGGGATTATACTTCACCATAAAGATTTTACTTATTTATATAGGATGCAATCAAAGTCCAAAAAAAATCACCACCCGTATGACGATCATGAAATGTATTGATAAAATATTCCTGTAACTTTTTTTTTATACGAAGAAGTATTTACATAATAACACGCATAAGTAACCCAGAAAACGCAAGAAAATTGCTTACAATGCCTAAAGTGCACAAGAATTGGTATTTCCCAAGTTTCTTGTGTTACACAATGCGTAAATATTTTCCTGATCTTTGCCTGTGCATACTTCGTGCACGTCCCGACATTAAAGCCCATTCCGAAGCCTTGTTGAAGTTCTACTTTCATGCAAATAAAATTAAGGACAACAAACCACATTCGTGCGCGTATTTCTTAATAATACGCCTATTTACATAGTAAATATAGGTAACAGTTTAATTTAGCCAAAAAGTAATGATAAATTATGATACACAACCAAATTCATGTGGTGATTTTTCAAAAACCCGCGAATAGAACTGCGTTTTAATGTGCAAATCATTATACGTGGATTTACTGTATTTGTATATGCACTATAAGCCATAGTTTAGAAACGGTATTTTTATTCAGAGACGTAACATATTAAGGAGTCTGTCTACCTGAACTGAGTTATTATGCTTGACGCCGCATTAATTTTTTTATTCCCGCCACTTACATATTTTAAAAATATTGATGACGATATATCTCAGCGGGCAGCGACTATGTTACGAGCACTATCGAATTTGATATGTATGTATAAGTTAAAAAAATAACAGAAAGCGAATATAGTTCAGTTACTGGTTTCTTAGAACATGCAGAGTTTTCCTGCACGGACTGATACATATTTCTGTGCACATATGGCGCGATTTTATTGGTTTCTTTATGCATCTCGTTTACATATTTTTGTGTAAGACTAGCTGGAATGAGTATTTTTCAATACTCATTGTGTCTGTACTAGAAGCTAAATTTTATTTTACGTGAAATAATTTAGTATTTTCTTCTGCGGGGAGGGGAGGAGAGGAGGCGACGGGGCCATGTGGTTTCACGTCGCGCATTGCTGCGACGGCGAAATTTCAAACAGCGGCAGAGATAACGCACGCACAGTGTCGCCCCACGTGCTGCGAGGCCGTGGGTGTATGTACTTAGCCGGCGAATGTCTCGGGGTCAATAAATTCTTTCTAAACCTGAAATTCCGATCTATTGCAACTCTCTTTGCGATTATTTTTGTATGAAAACTGAGATGATAACTAATAATCCATGGTACCATGCCAATCTTTTTTTTATAAATTAAAATTTTTATTGAAACGAATTATTTTCTATTTAAATAATAGTTTGGGTAACAAGTTGCGGGGAAGGAGGGGGAATAGGCACCCCTGCCTGCAACGTCAACCGATATGGTTGTCCCAAATTCACCTGGTATTTTCCTACTCCTACCATCCCTACATAGTTTATGAGAAAATAAGTAGTGTGGGAAGGGAAGTCAACCAATTAAAATGCCTGGCCATAATCTCTACCTTATATTTCACATAGTTTCTGACAAAATAAGTAAGACTGGAAGGAGGAGAAGTTGGCCAGTGAAAATGCTATGGTAACTAGAGGTACTATTTCCCTTCTATAAATACGTGCCTCTTCACTACTCGGATGTGTTATATAAAGGAGGGAGCGTACTGAAATCTCTCACTCCGATATCATGGCTTCCCGTCTGCATATCCATTTTGCGTTAAGTTAAAGAGTTTGAGGAATCACAGTCGCCTTCCAGTTTTACTTCGAGTAATTGCTCGCGAAGGTATGTTATGTTTTGAAGTAAACTTTTATTAACTGATTTAATTAATTTTGCCTACGGGCTCAATAGTTTTTTTAAATAAAGTTTTTACGTAAACGATTTTAAAATAAAACTGTTTTGTGTGCATACTGAATGTTACAATGTAAAGTTATTAACTACGTACATTTGATTTTGTGCAGTGATTGGCAGCCAGTGCGTCAAGTTGACGCATCTCGCGTACTAGAATAGGCATAGCGCCGTTACCACACCCTGCCATATTATTAGTACATATCCAGTGCAGACAGCTGACCACGAAACTTTCAACCCGGGGATTCACCCCCGGGGATGGACCGAAGCGTGAAGGACACAGGTAAAGTCCCGTTTATGGCTCGGGGGAGAACCTTCAGCCACGCAAGAGAAATTATAGATAGGCGCGCACGACGAAGGAAACAGGTGGTGCCCCGGACCAGAATTTGCGCAGACCACAGCTCAGAAATGACTACTGTAGGAATCTTCAGGCCACCACCCTCGCCCTTCCTCCACCCTGGTTGGAGCGCACAATCCACTGACAAGATACAAAATCGGGCGCAAAAAGACGCCCGAGTTACACAGGGGAACTCCCCGATTCTCTCGCAAGAAATCGCTGACAAACGTAGCTTCAATATAGCGACGAACTAGTTAAATCACGGGGGCAGCCGAGTCGAAAAGCAGTTGTTCAGTAACGTTGCCGGGAGGCGGAGCAGTGAGACCCCCGCGCCGAAAGTGATGTAGTCAGTCGAGTCAACCGAGGCCGGGTTTCGGACCCCAGCAGAACAAGTCAGTGGTTCATCAGCCAAGACGGGAGTTGTTAGGCAGCCGAGACGCGAGGAGGAGAAGTCGGAAGCGTGAGGGCGGACGTCGACGTAGGAGAAGAGCTAAGGTATCCGACGGGAATCGCCAGCCGAGGTCGCAGAGACACCACAAGTCCCGGAAAACCAACCCCGGACATCCAAGAAGGGAAGCCGAGCTGACCAAGCTACATCAACCAACGAAGACAACTCACCAGAAGCCGCAGTCACAGTTAAGTAGAAACGTCTCCATTTAAGCAACCTTCCCCCCCGACGCATAGCATTCCGCCAACCAGCCCTTCATGCCTACGACGTGTAAGGGGGCTCAGTCTCGTGTGTGTGTGTGTAAATACCCATGTTATTTTCAGTCAAATTAAATACTCGTGTATTAACTAACTGAGAATAAGAGTATTTGTTCACCCCTTACGCAACAACTGCAGGTGCCCTTAGTCTGCACCAAAGTATAGTAACTCAGTACCCTACTAGCCACCAACCTGTATAACTCAGGTGGAAGTAGCGTCAAAGTCACCTCACAAAAGGTTCGTGTTTGGCCTGTCAACCGACATCGGTGCAAGTCAGCACCGACTGTCAGTCCTCGCGTGTTACAAATTCTTTTGAAAATAAGTACTAGCTAGCACCGATGAGATGATTAAAAGTTATGTTTTTTTTTTACACACAATTGCCCTTTTATAGGTACATCGCTGAGCACAGACACAGGTCCTGCCAATTCCTGGAGTTGTATCTTCAGTCGTCTTGCGGTCCTGTCTCTACGGCCGTAAGGAAATCACAGCATCTTCACGGTAATACAAGCAGTGAGTAATTCCGACCACGTGACAAATATTTTGTGTAGGTTTTTTTAATATAATTTTTTTTACATTATGTGGTGAACTTGTGTCCAGGTGAAGTGACTTTCGTGGTAGGACGTCAGAGAGTCCCGTTTTGTCCAAGTCAAGTCGTGCGAATCACGGGAGTCCCTAGCAACGCAGCCAATCGTTGTTAGGCATTATACTGCAGTCTTCCTTTTCTCCTGCTGGTACGAAACTCCGCCGTGTACACACAAACGGTTGATTACTATACTCATTGACAGCAAAATTAGAAGTAATGTGATAGTAAATATATATTCGTATTCATAAATAATGAATTTGCCCATAGCTTTAAATATATAATGCCATAAGCTACACCAATACATTAGCTTATTGTTGTCATATAACTGTTGAGCAGTATTATTTCATAATTTTTAATGTATTTTGTGATACCAAATTTTTAATTTTTATTTTACACAAAATTGCTACACAGTTAATTGCTTAGCGTACACGTTAACATTTCGCAAAATTTTAATTTGTGGTATGAAACGTACTTACCACATGGATAGAGTTTCAGAGCAACCAATAGAATTGTATTGTGGTTACACAGTGACGACTATGATTCTGCAACATGTCAAACGTGAACGAGTATACTCGGGTTAATATATTAAGGGGTTACTTGGTGGAAGGGTGGTTTTGTATACTCCGACTTTGTTGGCAAATACGTATTTTTTTTCATTATTATTGTATATATAGTATCATTATATTTATTTTCTTTAAATTTAATTAACATCTGTGTTTGTGAGACATTATTTCATCGCCGTCGTCGTCGCTTCGTTTAACCGTGCGTAGAAATTTCAACCATCATAGAGTGTTTCTGAATTCCTTGGTTCATGTTCATAAATAATGTATCGCGCTCGTGTTTTCACTTTGCACATGTATAGCTTTGATGACCTATGTGGAGGTATGCACATGCCAATTAATATGTAATATTCACATGTGACAAAAGGTTTGTTTTACCTTGCAATGAATTAATAATACACTTATAATTGTTAATATAAATGATTTGATGCTCGCAAAAACCCATAAACACCTTATTCACCTTATAACATAAATACACGAATGTTTTAAATCAAAATAATGGTGATTGGATGTATAAAACAAATAATATAATTCAGAGAAAAAATAAGAATAGTAAGAAAAATGATAATGTTATATAATAAAATGAGCTAATAAAAATTACTATTTTTACTTACACACACATATTTCTCTTCCGTGTCTCGACTGTTTGTCTAAACAGTCCTGGTGATGTGTTTTTAATGTATGGCCGTGGGGCTGCGGTGCTGTAGTGGTCAGACTACTCGCCTTCCACCAAGGTGATTTTCGCATGTGGGAATCGTGCCGGACGATGCCGCTGGTCGGTAGGCTTTTTTTTTAAGGGGGGGGGGGATCTCCCGTTTAATCCACCCAATCATTCCGGCGCTGCTCCATACCCACCTCGCTACCTATGTAGTTCTGTTCGTGTATGCGTCTGAAGTTCAGCCACCACCACAAAATTGATTTGAATAACACGGACTCTAATCAAACTTTCATTCACGACCCCTCTATTGCTCTTGGGTGAATAAACGGCGCAAATGTAAAACGGGTTCCGCAAGGAACCAGCGTGAATATCGGGAATCCGGTAAAAAAAAAAAAGCACATTTTCAACATCGCTGCGCCAAGGAAAAGACCGTAAAAGAATGGAACAAACGACGAGAATCATTAAACGTGGCAGTCGTACATTCATTTCTCAAATTGGCGCAGATTGGATTTGTGGACTGTCATCGGCTCTCAACATGTAGATGTTAAGAGCCGCCCAAATCTCTCCACTCCACTTAACTGATGATAAAATGTGGTGCAGGGCATCAAGTTATTAGAAATATTGTAAGTAAAGATGATAAAATAAAATGATGATATATATATATATATATATATATATATATATATATATATAAAACATTCAATCCACAACTTGAGATAAAAAAAATATATAGCTGCATACATATTTATAAATAAAGCGGAATCTAGTCATTTTTATATAAAACAATGATAATTTAAATTCATTTAATTATAATAATTAAATGAATTTTAAATGAATTTAAATTTAGATATAGTAAAAAATTTGAAAAATATTAAAAGCCTCTAGCGAGTATGACATGGTATTTAAGGGCATTAAACGCATGGTTTTATCTTTGTGAAGTACAGAAAGAAATGTTGGTATACAAGAAGTTCAAAAATGATCCACAATATTACCTGTGTTTGAGAGTTCAATGACAGTTTTTTTTTATCTGGCGACAGATAACCTTACGCTTAAAAAAATTAACATATTTTCCTACATGAAAACAAGAACAAGAAGTGTGTAGTGTGTTCGGCCAGGTTATATTTTAGGCCACGCTTTTGGGTTTCGAAGCAACACTTGCATGAGTGTGATGAGTGAGACGATTAATCGCCTTTGAGATTAAACAAGTTTATTAGCGAAGGTTTATCTCTAAAATCCAAAGCCATGCCTAATTAATTTTACGCGACTCTTCGGGTAGCACAAGGCATTAGTTTTTAGACGGTCTGATCCTAAAATATTTATTAAATACATTTTGAAACAATTCTTACGAATATATTGTGATGATAGTTTCTTTGTGTTTAAAATTTAATTGCAATCATGTAGTTGACTTAGATAAGTAATTTCTGTATGTGATTAACCCAATCGTCAAAATCAACCAAAACAATAATAAAAATTAAAGGCATAAAAACTGCAGACAAAGAAAGAAATTAAACGACACGTTCAAAACAGAAAACAAGTCACGGAAGGAGAAAAAAAAGCACGAGTATAAACGAAAGCTTGAACACAGACGAGAACAAAATCCAAAAAACCAATAAATACAAGCGTTGCGGGCTCTGGCACGAAACCAACGAAACAAAGAAGACAACCACACAATGACAAACGGAAGATGTAACAAAAAATTTTGAGAAGGCACGAAGAAATAAGTTGGAAGTTGACGTCGTCGTTTCGGGAACAGCGGTCTGTTCCCACATTCAAGTGACTTTGCTTTAGGAAACCATGGACGAAAAAATGTAAGCATGATCACGGTATTTGGTTCTAAACAATTTTCATAAGGACGCCGGTAAGCTTGTCACGTTTCATATATTCTAAACCTCTCCACCCATTGTGCTCCAAGTCCCGTGGTTCCAGAAAATGTTTGAAGTGGTATACGGGATAATTCAAATCGGCAGCGGTTTGGTTTCAAAGCGACGAACGCTCTCTCGCGTTACGAGACAAAACAGAGGTTCTGTTGCGCAGCGAGCAAGCAGTACTAATGATCTATGCACGCAAAAAAAAAAAAAAAAAAA
>NQII01004018.1:148625-194636 GCA_002778355.1 Clitarchus hookeri
AGAGAGAGAGAGAGAGAGAGAGAGAGAGAGAGAGAGAGAGAGAGTGTGTGTGTGTGTGAAGGAGAGAGGAGGAAAAGACGAAGTGCGCTCTACGAGAGGAGGGGTGAAGTTTGTACGCGCGGAAAAAGCAAGGTAGAAGAAATGGGGCCGAGAAGGGTTGGGAAAGAAGGGGGGAGGGTAGGGTCGTGGAGGTAAGCGCATGCGCGCGACAGAACACCGGCGTTCCCGCCAAACGCGACTACCCGCGCGCGCGAGACGGGGGTCAGTTGGCGCCCGCCCTCGCGGCCAGGTGGAAGCAAGGTAGGGCAGTGTGCCTGTGTGTGCGTGTGTGTGTGTGTGCGCGCGAAGAACGGCGGCGGAACACCCGCAGCGCCTGAGGCCATCTTGCGTCGGGACATTCCCCGCTCCCTCCCTTCGCATCAACGCCTGCCTTTCTACTTCCCGCCATGGCGTGCCGCCCCTGCGAGGTTGACACCACGCGTCACCGCTACCTCTAGGCGGTCTCTACCTAGTCCCTGCAGTCACAAGAAACTGGATCTCAACGCAGGTAATTAAACAACAATCACGCTAGTTATTTTCTTAACGATCAACGCTGACTTTTACGTGTATCCTTGATTTTATCGTGTCACTTAACAAATCGCAATCGGAAAAGTATTTAAATAAGCATTTTTAAAATTAACCTCTGAAAAAAATATTTTTTTCATGCCTTACTGCAACACTGTAAGGAAAGTAGTTCCGTGTTTTAATAACGTATTAAATTTGTGGACACTCAGTTTGTTTTGTGTTCTTCGTATGCCCATGAAAGTAGGAATTAGTTTATCACATACATATCTACGTTCCTGTTACATTTGATCGGTGCATGGATGAAACCATCAGGTTCATAACAATGTTAATTTTACATGTGACGGAATGATACGAAATATATAGAAAAGCAGATCACGCGCAGGGCTTTCAAAAGCGCTGTTCACAGCAAACTAAGCATTTTTTAAATACCTGATTAGGATCAACTTTCCCTCTCATTTTGTATCCTTCCGTTATACGTAAGAATAACATTGCCATGCCCCGTTTCACTTTATTCATACGTCATACTAGTGAAACAGCGAAATTTTCAGGAAAGTAACTGTGACGATAATGTGCAAACTCGTGCTCTTTAATGTGTATAAAATAAAAAATCACTAACTACAGTAGCCGTGAATTTACACGTCACACCCTGAGTACAAGGTAAAGTCGTAGAACTATTTTTAATTAATTGGCTGGGAACTTCAGAGGAATCTCCATGCCATTGTGTGCTAATGTGTATAGTCCATTCACAGTTACCCCCAACTTTTCTGAAGCCCTGCTAAAGTTCTACTTCCAGGATATTCCTCCGCCTCATACAAGCAAAGCTCAACCGAGTATAGAAAATCACACCAAAGGTACAACGCATCGCATTCATGCGCATTAACTTTAAATTATATTTTTCTTAAGAACTATTTATTACTAGGCATTACCAACTCACATATTTTCTTACTGTTTTTATTCATTTTTATTTTAAATGAAGTATAATTTATGGGTTAAATATAAATAAAATTTCAATTTAACCCGAGTTACGGTAGCGATACTTGGCATATCTAGGAAACAATCAAACTGGCCATACCAGGGGTGAGTTTTCACATGTTTGATTCAAAAAGTGCGAAGAAACCGCGAATAGACTATACCGTTGTAGTTATGGGCAGTGATTGTTTTATAGAGGATTATTTCAAAAAACGTTTACTTTACAGTGAACAGTCCTTAACCGCGAAGAGCGGGTTAAANGTTATGGGCAGTGATTGTTTTATAGAGGATTATTTCAAAAAACGTTTACTTTACAGTGAACAGTCCTTAACCGCGAAGAGCGGGTTAAATCTCGCCTGATGCGCGTTCTGGACGTCGTGGGTTCGATTTGCGGACAGTGTCACGTGGATATAGTTTTCCCAAAGTGCTTTTCCGTCTCCATTCGAAGCGAATGTTGGCGCATCTGCGTAATATGAAACTTACCGTTCCTCAGTCGTAACACTTAGACAGTGATTAGCCAAGAGAGATAAAAGGAAACAGTAGTAACAATAATTGTAGACGTTTAAACGCAGAAACAAATACTGTAAAGAAAATAAAGAAATCACTTGAGGAGGAAGAACGATATACATTAAAACATTTTATATGGTGTTGCGATCACCACTGATTGAGTATTTATAAAGTATAATCTGGGACACCCAAAAGTGAAATAATTGCTTAGAATAGTTCATACATGACAGATTTAAACCATTTGGGGTTTGGGATGGGTGATGGGCAATGGAAACGCTATTAAGATTTCGCGAAATATTTTTCTAACCTTTATTCAGACCCAAGAGGTTTTCGTACTGGTGCCATGCTCATTTAAACATTTCTGTACGGTCCGTGACAGATAATTTGATTACATTTAAATTAAATAAATTCTTACAAAGAAAATAAATATGTTTATAACCGTAGGTTATTTAAATTGGTATTAATAATAATTTCATACGTTTTAACTTCCTTTGTTTTACTACTACAACCAACATTAAATATTTGCGTGGAGGGGGGGGGGGGTACTAACTTTTCCTAATCTCCTGAAAGATCAACTGCACAGTTCACAGAAGCGGCTGCCAACTGAACTAAACTTGCAATGTTAATAAAGAAAGTCAAAATAGTCTGGACATTCCCCACGAAATCCTATCATCTCATTATTAAGTATTAATTTAGTACGAAATCGAAAAACTGGTGCTTAGTAATCAGGCTGATTTACTTGAGTTTACGACCATTTAAAAAAAAAATCTTATTAGTACTGGTCCTATTAGCAATGTTGACAGTAAAAATAATTTTCTACGTACTCCAAATGGCACGAAATTACAAATAAAGGGAGGAAGTTTTACAAACAAATCATAATAATGAGTAGGTAATTCGAAGTTGAAAATATGTTTTGAGTGGGATAGCGGTGGCGTTCGACATCGGGGTCATTAACGAATATGTTTGGAATTTTCTGTTTTCTCCGGAGNTACCAGCCAACACACACCCTTGGCTACAAATAAAATCCAGCGTGCATGAAGGAAATTCCTCCCCGTCCTCTCCTTTTCCAAAATTTTCTTTTCTAGTGCTTCAAACACATTTCAATAAAGCTTATCCATTCCTACCTCTGTTCTGGTAGAAACTTTTTTTTTTACGTCATAAATTGCATACATTTTTGCAATTCTTTCTTGCCAAGGGTTTTTTTTAAGTTGTCTGTGTCGGTTTTACCACCCTTCCTTGTAGTTCAGGATTAAGTTAGCATGGGAGGTAACCATGGCTACAATCGCTGCCATGTTTGCCCAATCCCAGGTAAAGCATCGAGCATGTGTCCTTTCAGTTTGAATTTTCCTGCATGTCTAGGCGTTTAGGGCTCTGCCCTGAGACGCACTTGGGTCCCTTCCGTACCTAGATCCTCAGACTCTCCTAGTTTTAAGGAAGGCTAGAAAAATATAAACATTTTTGTTTTCTCCGTACAAACGTTTTTTGTCGATTTTTGTGTGTGTTAGAATTCACTGCCACAAGCCGATGTTCATGTACTCTTGCTTGACCTCTTAATTTCCTATTGTTGCACACACATCCTCTTCACTGCTTCGTAGCGAAGTACGTTGTATTGAAACGGGACATGATTATATCTTTCTATCGCATGTATCATTCACTACGAAATGTATCGTTATTGCATGTAATAGTTACCATCAGTAATGCAAAGTTTGTGTGTATCTGGAAATTTTAATGCCCTTTTTTTTTATGGGAAAAGCACCACAAAGGAAATGTTCTCTTATAAGCAGTTAGGGATTAACTGAGCACGTTCTCAGCAGTAGCAGACGACAGAAAATGGCGGCGGTAAATCGTAATCCTAACCAAGAAACTGTAAAATTGCTGTTTTGTTACGATGATACGAAGTCAGTAAGGATCGGTTAGCATTCAACTATTTTCACCTGAATTAAACATCCATGCCAACTATAATTTTTACTAAGTAATCCGCCTTATCATCGAAAAACACATCCACTACTAATGACATGACAACAAATTCGTCGAGCATAGCAGATGCCAATATTTCTTTTCATGGCACTGCTGACAAATAGCTACCGACGTGGGTTCCACCATTGAGACCACTAACTGGTTGTTGACATTCCTAAATGGTTTCCCGATGTCTAGTAACTTAAGCGCTGCCAGTACAAAAGAGAATGTGGCCGAAACCAACCTTATCTCCACTTCGCTCCCCTCAAAATGTACAGCCTCACTGGTGACGTCCCTTTACTATCAACACCTCCTAGAACTACTTCTCTTAAGGGTCTCGCCTACCTGCCGCTTGAACTGCGCTGCAGTGTGTCTGAAATACTCGATTTTTGGCGAAACTATTAAACGTGCCCCCCAGATTGTTTACCTATAAAAAATACACTATGCCCCAGACGAGAACGGAATGGTACTTTAAAGTTACCACGCATGCTGTAAATATTATTTTGGAGCCTCATTATAGTTAAATACTACTTTTTCCCGACTACCTTATCTTAAAACATACTAGCCGGACACGAGTCAAACTACGATAGGAGCGTGTGTTGAACTTTGCTACAGACTTTTCATCAATAAAATGATATGGTCGCCGCTTTAAGATCCATAGGTACACGCAGCACTACGAGAACACTGCACGCCAGCTCAGAGCACAGCGCGTAGCGGCGATGGCGCTCTTGTAGCGCGGGCCAGTGTAACCCTTATAGCTCCCGCGCTTCTCGACCAAGAAAAGAGAAAAACTATGCAGGCAGAAGCTTTAATTCTCCGTCAATATTACACACGGAACATTAGATTGGGTAATATTAATATATCTGTAGTTAGTCAGTAATTTTTGAAAATTAGTATTTCAAAAGATTTTAATTAACCGTAAACCAGCTCTACCCAAGGTGAAATTTTTTTTTTGCCAACATGTTCGTTTACAAAATAGTATTACTAAAAACATGCCGGGAATTACAGTTTCTGGTAATGCAAAGATACTAGAAACATTTGAATGACAACGAGCATAATGCAGATCACGAGAAGGAGACACTCTTATGTCCTTGGTTCAAGGAACTAATCGAGATTATATGCATCAAGGTTTGTGATTGAACAGCAACACATTGATATCACGATTACAATGATGTTAAAGGTGTCCAGATAAGGGCACTTGACACGTGATTACCAACACAGCTGTCAACTACAGAGACAAATTACATTTGACTATATGCGTTACGGAGCTGTTCTCACAGCTTATGTGTATAATTAAGTTAGCGCCATGGAGATTGCATCATTGAAAATAAATTTATGCTGCAGACAAGTTATAGTTGATTGGGTACTTTTAAGCCTGACATTGTTTCTTGTTTTAGTCAACTTTGTATCCTTCCAGCTCATGTAAACCTAACATTTCACAGTCCTAATGACTAGGATTCATTTGTTGATCAAGCAAGCGACACTGTGAAATTTATATAAATATAATTATGCCATCTATTTAGCATGTAAAACAAAATTAAATAAGTTTCAGTTGGTGCAAACCTAAATCTTTCATTCATAAATAGGACATAAAACATGAATGTACTTTTTATACCTCGCTGTCAAGATAACTGTAGATACAGGGGGATGGACAAAACAATATGAACACCATGCAATATAGTATATTTTGTTGCATGTTGGCAACACTGCTTCCGTGTAAATAATGCGACGCGTATGTATTGCACAGTTTACGTGCCAAGTCTTGTAGGTTATATTTCAGTGTATTATACGCTTTGTTCTGCGACGGTTAAAACAAGTGATCGGTGAAAGGTGTGATCTCTCAGACTTCGAAAGAGGGCAAATCGTTGGTGCTCAGTTAGCGGGAGCGTCTGTGATGAAAACAGTAGAATTGTTTAACGTTTCACGAGCGACAGTATCCACGGTAATGACAGCATACACAAAACATGGTAAAACATCATCGGCGAAGAATAGTGGGCGAAACCCAAAGTTAACTGACAGAGACCGACGAACATAAAAAATAATTGTGGCCAGACAACATAAAACTACCGCGGCAAAAGTGACAGCAGAACGACAAAAACAGTACGGTGGGAGCTCCACAAAGCTAACATTCATGGAAGGGCTGCAATTGCGAAACTCTTTATAACGGAAGCCAACGCTAAGCTGCGAAAGAAGTGGTGCCACGATCATAAAACCGGGACACTTGATGATTGGAAGAATGTGGTATGGTCCGATGAATCATCGTTTACATTGTTTCCTACAAACGGCCGGGTTTATGTATGGAGAACCCCAAAAGAAGCCTACGATCCGGACTGCCTGCTTCCTACAGTCAAGCATGGGGGAGGTTCCGTTATGATTTGGGCGGCTATATCGTGGTATTCAGCTGGTCCTCTCATTCACATCACTGACCGCCGGATTACTGCGAATGAATATCTCGACATCCTCAATGATGAAGTTCTTACTATGACTAGCATATTGCTGCCAAACACTGCCATATTCCAAGATGATAATGCGCCCATACACACAGCCAAAAAGGTTCAGTCTTGGTTTGAGGAGCATCAGAATATCATTAAACATCTTCGCCAGACATCAACATAATTGAACCGTTATGGGGAGATTTAGAGCAGAGAGTGAGGAGCAGATTTCCATCTCCAACATCATTGAAGCAATTGGCGGATGTTTTGGTACAAGAATGGGACAACATTCCGTTGGAAACTATTCAGACACTCTACGAATCTATTCCGCGAAGAATTGCAGCTGTTCTAAAAGCAAATGGTGTCCCAACACCTTATTAATAAATAAATATTGTGTGTATTTCAGGTGTTCATATTATTTTGTCCATCCCCTGCACACCACTTAAAGTTTACGTTTAAATATTCATGTTTACAGGCAGGAGTGTTTTTTAATGATTGATGATGAAAGTGCTTGTTCTACCCAAAAACATCTCAAAAGGATGCTGTGAGAAGCCATATGCTACCCAGTCCTATTTAAAGGGTACAGGAAAATCAAGAAAATTTTATAAACTCCCCCTTCACCCGCAAAATATTCAGCCAGATAAAATTAGTTTTATATCTGACTGAGAAAATTCTAAGAACAATCGTAAACTTTTAAATTGATGCAGGTAAAATTGCTCAGAATTGGTCAAATTTGGCTCCGAAATAACTGTATCTTGCTGTATCACCTTCGTCCTGAAGATCAAATGTGTGGCTGGATATTGATGATTTCAAAGTAATTTGTTTTGGTTCATGGTGATTTCCATTGTCCCAGGAACTTATTTACATTATTTTTCACACACTTACCAAACATATTTATTGACTGAATTTTCAGTGAGAAACGTGTCACTGGTATATTTCAGTAATTCAGCAAGTTATTACGCTTTGGAGTGTAGTTATTCAACGAATGCCAAAATTTATTAACAAAATGTTATCCGACTATGCATTTTCCCGAATTTTCACCTCAATTTTTATCCCAGTTCCACCTTATAGATCCTGAATTTAGAAGTAATTATCACGTGACCAACATGACAGTTCGTTGATATCACACATTCTGATGATTTGGAAACGTGCGCCAGCAACATGAAGTTTAGATAATCGCCCTCGTGTCGATACCATCCAATCTTCGCCCGGTAGGAACCCCAGAGTTACAGGAGTCTCCTTGGCTGCTGCGATGCCCATGGTGCTCAGACGATACTTGCCAGGAGAACATCTTCCGAGGCTGAGACACAAATCCTCTGCACATAACGGGTGGAACCTGTCCACCAGCAAGCTGTTGAGATGGGCGGGCGCTATCGGGCTTCACAGGCGGCGGACATAAGACGAATCCAGAAGATTTTTTATGTTTACAGTCTACCGACCGGGTTCTTGCAGGCCTCAGGGGCGGTGGGTTAAGCATAATTCCTGGCGGCCGACACTGCTTTGCCTGCGTCCTGTTAGCTGGTGCATAGACCAAAGAACCGCGCTGAGACTGGAGCAAAGGGACTTCCTCCTTGGGCTGTGCCAAGTTGTAATCTACAGCAGTCGCGGGCGAAGTATCACAGCTTGGAGGCGGTGATTCACAATCGGGTTTTGACACACTCCTCTGAGGAAATTTGATGTTATTTTTCGAATTAGTTGGAATGGCTTGAATGTACGTATCCATAGTTTGCGTTTTCTGCAACTCAGGGTTCGAAGCCGAAGCCAAATTCTCTTTCACTACAGATTCATTACCCTCGCCTGTTTCTTCAAATAATTTGCGTTCCACGACGTTGATGCTGGAGCTTCCATGTTCAAAGTAATGCGTGTTTTCACCGCTGCTCATTGCTTCGACCTCCTCCCACCATGTCATCATTTTCGACGGGGTTTCTTCCAAATGTTTTTTACTTTTTCTATGCGTGTCCTCATATTCTCCACATCCGATGCGGTCTAACTCATGTTCATTACCATAGGAAGGTTGAGACATTGTTCCACCTCCTGCGTTCTTAATGCCGGAGCAATGACCTGAATTTTCCACAGAAAACTCGGGTACGTTGAAGACGTTTTAGATGAAAGAGCTACGATAGTTAACTTTTGCGTATATGAAATTACGTGAAAATTCTGCAGCAGGCGAATTCTTTTGCCTCGAAGCTGTGAGAGACTATGGTGACGTTGCTGTGGTTTAAAATTTTGCTATTGTTGGAAATTGTAAAAAATAACGGCAAACAATGCGAGTGTTTCATATTGATTTGTGCGAAAATATTGTTAGTAATATTTTTACTAGTTTTATTATTACAGGAGAATGTTTTTTGGTTGGAATTTTCGTTCGATGAAACTGCCAAGCACAGAGAATATGAGTCATCAAGTATTGTAATTTTGAAAATGTATAACTTTAATTCTAATAGTAGCAAACTTTTGAAGCTAGCGATCTATGTTAAATGGAAAGTAATATAAGTTTTATAATTTACAAAATGGACCTTGTATAGCGTGCAGTATTATTTAGAAAGCATGATTTCCATGTGACGTATTTGTGATCCATTAAAAGGAATACGCGCTTCATTACTCTTTAGGCAATGTAAATATTTTGTGAATTTATTAAGCTGTGCTTGAAGAAGTATTCAGTTCTGATTTAGCTCTCTTGTACTCGATGTATGATCCGTTAGTTAGAGTAACTTGTATTTTACCTTTGTCTTGAAATTAATGAAGCCGACGAAGCCTTATATATCAGCGTTCTGCAATAAAATAATTTTTAAACGGCAGGAAACACTAATGTCACTCCATTTGATAGTCTTCAATTAGGGACGACTGCTGAAAACATCATTGAGTGCGAATCCATATGCTTAAGGAAGTTAAGGGGCACAGGTACTTCAAAATGAATATTTGAATCCCTTTCTGCTTAGAGGAATGGTTCAAAGAGTTTTGATAATGATGCACTGTCATCCCTCCATTTTTAGGGTTCTTCAACCAGTAGGCATTTGCCCATGGAGTATTAACCTGAAGTTCTCATGCCTCGAAGCCACAGTTGCCGTGTGTATGTAGCAGGAAAAACGACTACGAAGGTGATTTCGACTTGTTGTCAAACCTTTGATCCCCGAAGGGCTGATTCTGCCGGGACTTCCAGAGTGGCATGTTGGCAGCATATATGTGCACACATTTGCACAGAATTTGTGATGTAGTGGCAATAATAATTCTACACTTTCTGGGGAGCATAAACAAGTTACTTAAATTAATTCGTACAAACTCTTACTAGAGTTAATATATTACAAAGCTTTATTGAAAATTACGAACAAATGAATTTGCTTTGGTGAGATTTAGTATTACTTTCGTCTGTCGTTTCAGAAATGACATACTTACAAACTTGAGTATATTTTTGCTATTTGTACAATGTAATATATGTACTTAACAATATGGGTACTCATTTCGTAACGTACAGACATAGTCCTTTACGTCGCAGCCAAGCGTGACAAGTGCTTTATTAAGCAGCAGATCCATTCACTGGAAAAATTCGTGAGGGTAAATTTATCTTATCTTGTACAGTTTCAATGTACATACGTGGTTAACAATATCGTCATTAGGCATATTTATTTAGATTATTTAAGAGTTTAAATATGCTTAATTTTCGGTGGTCGTTAATGTGGATATGTAAATTGATAAACGGGTATTTATGTAAAATTTGTTTACCGTTACGTGGGACCTGAAATATTTTATTCCATAGCTAAATAATACAGAATTGTACAGCCAAGTCGTATAGGACTGTTCCGCACTTGAACACTAGCAGCAAACACGAGCGCGCGTACACACACCTACACACTCACCACAGCGACCAATCTAGTTACTCTACAGAAGATATCACATAAGGTACTCAATCATAGAGTAGGTACGGGGGCTGCGGTATCTGAGAGGTTAGCGCTCTCACCTTCCACCAAGGCGAACCGGGTTCAATCCTCGGCCGGGTCACTCCCGGATTTTTGCAAGAGGGAATCGTGCCGGACGATGCCGCTGGTCGGCGGGTTTTCTCATGGATCTCCCGTTTCCCCCCGCACTTTCATTCTGGCGCTGCTCCGTACTCACCTCGCTTCACACTCATCGGCCCTCAAGACCCCGCTGTTAAGAGCCGCCCAAATCTTTTCACTAATAGAGTAGGTAAGTAAACACAACTGAAACCGCCGTTCACACAGCGAACTCCAGTCGCGCACACGCCAATCAGCGACTGGTAACTTAACTTGCCAGCCTTTCGCAGCATGCAGTAGCCAATCAAACAAGAAGCCCATACCTAGAGCCTCGCGCAGGCAATCAGACTGTGGATACGCTCACATCAAAGGAATCGTCTCATCATTTCATCTCTGTACTTATCTACTCTGTGACATAATGCAAGGAACTCTCCCCAATAAAATAATAGGCGTGAGTCAAGCTTGAATCAAGCTTGTCATATCAAGCCTGTAAGCTTGAACCAAGCTTGCTACGCAAGACAAGTTTGAATTTAGTTTGAGTCAAGCTGACTAGTCTCGACAGGCAAATTTTGTAGCAAGCTTGATTAGTAAACCTTAACGCACGCTTGATTTGGCAACCTACACAGATAATCCATCTTCAAGCTTGATTCATCTTGTGTCAGTCGTGAGAAAGTAGACTTGAATCACTTATGATACGACAAGCTTGATCGGCAAGGCAAATTCAAGTACATTGCCAAGGTTGTCACAAGCTTACATGCTATATGTGAGGAGTGTGTGTGTGTGTATATATATCAATTTATTTGGTTTATTACAGACCCCAATTAATGTTAGTAAGTCAATCGAGAGACAAGTAACTTACATGCTCAAACAACCTGTTTTAACTTGAAAACGTCGTACACATTTACAACCCTAACCCAGATGCTCATATTTCGAAATGGCTATAGCGACCTCAACCACGGAAGTAGGCCGCAAGGAAAACAGAAATCCAATAAATAGCAAATGCTACCGTGTTTAAGACTGACTAAACCCAACGGATCGAAAACATTAATCTCCAGCCGGAGACGGGAGAAAAGAGGCTCGATGAAAAATTAAAATTGCCGAGGATCTTAATCGAAGGAATGGAAAATATAGTCTGGAAGAAGACGTGCAAACGGAACAAGGCAGCATTTCATCCCAAAGTACCAGCGTAGTGTGGAACAAGGAAGTCTCAGGCCGGCTTCCAATCGGCACTTTTTTGTTAACAAAATGGTCACGTGACCGCGTTTGTCTGCAAAGCTATAAACTATTTTGGCAATTCGTTTCTTTTTTGTTTTTGGTCTTAAATTTTTTAAGCTTATAAATTACAGGAACTTGGGATATTATGGAATACCATTTACGCTTTTCAAAAATATCAATGGAATTTCTCTACTTAAATTTCAAGTCACAGGAAAGTATCAAATAAATTGTGGTGCTCTTCATGGCCATGTTATGACAATATCGCTTCATACTTTTTGCAAAAATAGAGGGTATGATTGAATATTGAGGGTAAGATGGAGTACTAACACTTCTGTTTTAAAAAAACCCCTGCGTTCGCTAATAAAATCACACAAAATGCATGTCTTAAAACAGTGTTCAGTTATTTACTATTCTACCGGCTGTGCCCAATTAAACCGACAAACTACGGCAGCAGGTTAATCACGAAAAAAGAAGGTGGAAACATATAAAGTGAATAATAAAGTGAATCGTAAGGGTGGCACACGACTTTGAAGTTGGAACCGAAGCACTAGTTTATTACAAATACTTAAGAAATTATTTAATAACTTAACACTTAATGTCTGCAATATCTGTAAAGTTAACTGTGAGATGCGGATTAATCATCCGTCTCATAAATCCCAAATTTGCTGCAGCGTCATTGAGATTACATTGAAATAAGAGCAGTAACCCTGAATATTTCTATGAAATTAATTGACGACAGTTACAGACACGTGTTCTGGTTTTTACAGATCCGTTAGGCGTTATCGAGACTCTCAGTGTACCATCTTGAATACGTAGTTCTTCAATATTTGTAATTAACTATTGCTCCAGTCCCGACTTCAAAGATGTGTTCCGCCCTTACGATTCACTTTACACCTTAAGTCGTATGTGTTCACCTTCCTTTTTCATGGTTAACCTGCTGCCGAAGTATGTCGGTCTTATTTAGATACACCCTGCACTTGTCATTGAAAAAATCGCAGAAGTAAGCTGTGCTGCTTTTCTCTCGGGATTTGCAGTCTAAATGAGCCCACTAACTGCACACAATGCACTGGACCCACGGTCTCCCTCTTGTATCTTCAGAAAAATGTCCACAACAAAACATGCATTGAGCATCATCTTCTTGTCGGGATTGTCACAACCAGAAACTGCTGAGGCATCAAAATACAAGTAATCGTCACTGCTGCCTCTGCTTGGACGTAGTTTAGGACTTTTTTATTTTTTGCTACATCGTCTTTATTCAATATTCTGCTAGCTTTTTTTTTAGGGACTTTTACTTCCAACTTTCTCAAGTGACTCTTCAAGTCTTGTTTTGAATGATGGAGAGTCAGAGAGTCAGTGATTACTGCTGATGTTCCTGGCCTTTTCTCTCTGTTCGATCTGTATTTTTTTCTTCGGTGGAGGCGAGATGCCATGCAGAAAAAACAAGACTAGCATTATTTGGAAGTTCTAATTCTTTTTCAAAGGAGCTGGTGGATGGTGTTACAGGTCCTAAGGCGCTACTGCTTGAAGGATTGACTGAAGGTAACAGGACCTTATCTTTTACAGTTGACGCGCCATCATGTGTGTCCTCGATGGGACTAGAAAGTTAACAATCGGCTTCTTGAAAAAACATTCCCGTAGCTATGATTTCACTCACAGCAATTTCACCATTTTGAACGTTTTAAGTACTCCCTGGAAAAAAAAGATTCGCATCATATTGATTCAATGGTCTAGTATTCTATTTCACCAAAAGACGAATTTACTCGCTGTACTGTCTCTTAAAGGGGTCTCAATGACGTTTTATCTAGCGGCTGGAGTTTGTGGGTAGTGTGCGGAGGCAGACACAGTATGATCACGTGGTTTCCTCGTGCAATGTTCACCACGTCAATATTCCTCTGGTGCGAAGAATACCCGTCCAAAAATTAGCAAGACAGGCGACTCTTCTGATGGATCTGTTGTGCTGAATATGGATTATGGAAGCTTGTATCCAGCCGGAAGGATGGACTGCCCCAATGGACCGTTTAGAAGATCCCTTTATATGCTAGTAGTATGATTATGATGAGTTTGGGGCATCGGCGTCTGGCGTAGGAGCTAGGCACCAGCCGGCCGACATATTCTGGTGTAGGAGTTAGACGCCGGCCGGCTGCCATCTTGGATCCATGCGACCTTGACCTTTAACCCAAATATCCCAAAAAAATCCAAAATATCCAAAAAGTAAAATATTTTTTTTTATAAAATGTATAAAAAATTATACTTAAATATTATTTAAAAAAATTTAAAAGATTTATTAAAAATTTTGGAGGTCCCCTACTCCCCCCTCCACCAATACACAGCTATTGGGAGGGGGAAGCTAATATGAAGAAGGGAGTTTTCGGGTAATGTGGAATATCTAGGGAAACCAATGCGCCATCGCCGCTACGCGCATGCCTCTAAACTGACGTGCAGTGTTCTCGTCGTGCTGCGTGTACTTACGCAAATTTAAGCGGTGACCCTGTGATTTTATTAGTGGAATATTTCTTGCAATGTTCAGTGCAGGTCTCTCGAGTACTCTTGTGTGTATCTGACCCGAATGTTTTGAGGTACAGTGCTTTGAAAAATCCATTTTTATCTGCTTTGGAGTGCTACGAAAAGACTTTCATAATGTGCGTGATACCTTGAAAACAATCGACAGGCATAGTTAGAAGTGCGTGTTATTTTCGTAGATTAGCACGTTCGGCGCAAGAATTTGGTTAGAATCCACGGATTCCAAACACACTGCAAAGCAGTTTAAGTGCCTGGTAGGCTGGCCCCTTAAGTATATAATTATTTACAGTCCTGTTAACGGCTTGAGTAATTTGATCGCAGGTGATCTGGCCACACAGAAGATAAGTACAACACGAAGTGGTGTGGCGGTTCTTTTGATGTGGGCGTACACATTCTCTGATTAACTGGGCGAAGCTCTAGGAGTAGGCCTTGTGCCTGATTGGCTTCTGTTTGCTTCGAAACGTTTCCTATTGGCTGGGCTCTCTGCTGGCAAGTGAGTTACTAGGCGCTGATTGGCGAACGGCGTTTCGACACATCGCTGACCAGAGACGTAATTTTTCCCGGCGTGTGCGGTTGGAGTTCGCAGGAATAAGCTGCTGCTTCGCCTCTGTATTTGCAAGTGCTCTGTGATTTAGCTATGATCAAAAGCGATTCTTCCGAGCTACGAATCACGCAGATGAGATATTTACTGAGTTCGAGCAGCTCCAGCAGGCAGCTTGTTTCACATCGTGCAGCTGTCACATGTTGGCAGCACTGGTCACCTAGTTAAATGCTTGGCAAAACGCCACGCAACTTGGGAACCTGCGGGTACTCAGCAGGGTAATGAGCCATGACCGCATTTTCCTTCCACGGAAGTCACTTAAGACTGTTCAAGAGCCACTTTTTTCTAGGTTTTGAGGATAACTTGTTGTTTCGTGACCCGAGTTCGATAACTTCAATGGGATACCAAATAATTACAAAAATAACACTAGCATGCTTTTTAGGATGCATATGACAATGTTAACTTATAAAATTGATTCGTGCACATTTAGAAAAGTTATTTTAACACAAAACTTTTAAAGTTTGGCATTTGCTTCACCTGCGGTGAAGGTTTAACTTCTAGGTTTTTAAACATTACATTTTATCTCAAATGTTAAAATGTAAATATGGACGAACAGGATAATACATCTCCAAGAAATATCCTTCATGGCATTCTACACTCACGATCATTTGAATTAGAGATACCCGCCTAGTAACGCGTAGCAACTCCTCTCGCCCTGACGACGACGGTGATGCGGGATGGCATGGACTCTACAAAGCACCAGAAGCGGTCGGGAGTCGTACTGTCCCACGGCGACTGCACGGCTTCTCACAAAGCAACGGAGATTGATCGCAACATGATCCATGGCACGCACATCCCTCTCGACAGCATCCCAGACTTAAGCGATAGGATTGAGGCGTGGTGATCCCGGGGACCAGACCAGCAACCTCAAGTTTGTGGAGTGTTCATAAAACCACTAGGTCATCATTGGGGAGCGGTGGGTTGGTGTATTGTATTCCTGTTGATACAGGTCTCCTGCAGGGTACTGCAGGTGCAGAAATTGGTGCACGTGATCTGCCAGCAGGTCCCTGCATCGTTGGCGTGTGAGGGACGATCGCACTTGCACCAGGGAACCCATTCCATGCAATTTTAACAGCCCCCACCACCATCGCCGTCCTGGACTGTAATTTGTCGACACGGGGGATCCATCGCTTCATGTGCTTGGCGACACACTCGTACCCTGCCATCGGCGTGTACCAACATGTAACTAGACACATGCGTCGAGGACCCAGTGGCAATGTTCCCGAGCCCACATTGATCGCTGAGCCTTGTGACGTGCGGTGAGTGGAGGTACCCTAGCGGAGCGGTGGATTCTGTACCCCACAGCGAGGAGATGGTTCTGGATGGTATGACTGCTCACAGGTCGTGTGGTCCAGCACTGAACTGGGCCAGTGATCCACTGCACTGTGGCCTACATATCTGCTGTTACCGACCGAGCTAGCCGACTCCTGCCATCGATACGTTGTACGCCACGGCAGTTGTCCCTGGCAGCGGTAGTTTTACCTGACTCGGTGAATCACAGTACATTATTGACACGGCGAGCTGAGGAAATCCCAGTGCCTGCACGGCGTTGGAGGTGGAGTGCTCACCCCGTACGTCTGGCCTCCAACGATCTGGCCACGATAAAATGCGCAGAGATATTGTTTCTTCTTCTCCCTGGTCTGTGCTCAACTGTTTCTCAGACGGGCAGTATAAGGTTTGACGTTAACCCAGTCATACGTGGATGGGCACTATTCCATTCTAAGGGGCGACCATAGCACTATTTCATTAACATGGCAGGTATCACTAATTGAGCTGCTCATGAGTGTAATGTGATGGAATATTTTGAGATGAAGCCTAACGTATTAATTTTGTTTCATTTTGAGATATCTACGGAAAAAAAATTAGTATTCCTGTAACTACGGATTCCTATTACTATGAATAAGTAGTACTTTTTTGAGACTGTTGTTCCATATCACAAAAAAAAAAATTGATGTTATAGGGTAAAAGTGTAGAAAATAATTTTATCCACTTGAACAGCCTCAACTTATTAAAAAAAAATTGGACTAACTGAATCGTTATTGAGTTTCCTTTGCCGGTTCAAACGTCCTAAAATAAAATAATTTTTGGTACCCGAATCTGAAAGAACCTCGGTGGCTGTGTTATTGGCTTACCGACCTTAAACCTCGGCGATCCGCGATCGATCCCCGGCGAACAAAAGTTGCGACATTTCGTTTGTGGGAAACGTAACGGACGTTGCTATTGGCTGGCGGGTTTTCTCGGGGTGCTTCTTCCCCTCTCCATTAATTCGCTGCTCCATCGCCATCCCACTTCATCTCCATGGACGCTAAAGGCCTCGTTAAACACCCTGAGAATCTCTTGGTTCAACTCCTTTCATGTCATCCATATCGACTTGCCTTACTCTAGATGCAAGAAACATTTGCCGATGTTTTTAACCTGAATTCCAAGACTTGATTTCACAGAGTTTCAGACGCTTGCCATTATACTATTACTTTTAGTAAAAATCATCTTACCGTGAAGGAAAACAGTATTCATAAAGGTTGCTATGAGATATCATAACTTTATCACAAGGGATTTGCTTCTTATTAAAACGTACAAATCAATGATGACAAACGTTTTTAAATGCTTGGACGTTGCAAATTTCGTACCGCAAGAAAATATGGCAATACAATTTCGTTGCTATCATCTCGATGAATACGCTCCACTCAGCCCACTGTAGATTGGATGAGTTTACGATGATTTATAGGTATCACGTTAGATACAACGCAGAATGTAAGTCTCTTCTCCGGTGTACATATTACTCTGAGAATGTTTACTCTGTTGGAGAATATATCGGCCGACGGCCTTGCTAGGAGAAGAGAGTAAGGGATGGCATAAAGCCAACAACAGAACAGAAGAGGACTTACAGTAATCTGTGCTCTCTCTCTCTCTCTCTCTTTGTTTAGAGAGGCGCTATTTTAAGTCAAATACAGTGTTTGTTACGAAAAAGAGGAACTATCAGAATGACGCCATGCTTATGAGTTTGTAGCACTTTTATATTTACGACTGCACGTGAAAATACAAAGTTTTCTGAGTAACGCAATTTCGGTATGAAACGGGATTGAAAGTGTTGCCCTAGACAGGTCAGTAATGTGTGTTCAAACAAGGAATGTCATAACCATGCACTTTTTTATTCACTTTAATACGGTGAAATTTTTTTCGAATATTTTATAAGAAAAACGAAGCCTTCACTCGTAAGTCAAGTCGCCAACCCGTAATTAAATGCTTTACGAAATAGAGTAACATCTTCGGAGTTATCTCGCTTTGCAGCCTATCTCTCACATATTGAGAAGGACAAAATATTCTAATAAAAACTGTGGTGTGTTTTTTTTTTTGTAGTAGAACTGTCTTACGGCGTGTTTCGACTGAATGGTGCTTTCCATTTTCTCCATATGCTGGAAGAATAGTAAAGTATAACCCTAATATAATAGTAATTATTAAGCTTTGATTTATTTATTTTATATTGTTATTTAATAGTCTTTGATGAGCTCATGTAATAGTTACCCTTGATGTTAAAAGAATTTTTGTATTAAGTAATGGAATTTGTATTGGGTTAAATGGAATGATTCCATTTGGTGGTCATATTGATCCTGCTTGTACTGCAGGTTATAATCTTCTATGAAAGAATGTTTAAAAGAATGAAATTAAAAAAAGTACTTCTGAAATAATCAATAAGATTATCCCTCATTTTAGCCCTTTAATAACTATTTTTGTATGTAATTCTTGGTATGTTCCTTCACGAACTACGTACCGGCATCTTCTGGCTATAGTTTCTTCTGTTTTCTATATCACAAAGTGTTACATCGCTTCTTCTTCCCCTTCCTCTCGTTCCTTCTACGTTTCTTTCGATGATTTTCTGCTCTTGACAGTTTCTAAGCAGCATGTGCCCCCCACCTAACACATTTATATTTGTAATTACGTTCATGGTTTTTCTTCGATCATGTTTTCGTCGATACATTTCATTTCTTATTACATCAGTCCATTTCACCTTTACCACAACTATATTTAAAGACAAATGTTCAAAGTTACCAAGGTAAAGGGCCTCGAAGAAGAAAACGCAGTGAGGCACGATAGCCGAGAGCGTAACTTTCAGCTGGCGAAACACTCTACAATGAACTCTCCTGAGTGGACGAAATCTCCGGTTATAAGGTTTCCTACGGCGTCGCCGTCCAACAGAGAAATCAGGACGCACGGCTAGGCAGTGTCATATGCGGAGTGTTAACAAGGTGGCAATTTCTTGCCCCTAATGGGTATTTACGCAGCTGGAGGGAGCCCTGCGATGAGGCGCCTTCAGCTAACGGTGATCATTTTCCGCGGGCTGTCGGCTACAGACAGCAAGCGGGCCACGTGGAACAGCTGCTGAGGAACAACGTGACAAGACGAATTAAAGAGTGCCGCACAGTGCTGCCAACAACACCAAGCCTGGGGTGGTTTTTAGTAATATTAAAGCCGCGCATAACTCGGCATAGACAATGGGGAAAAAAAAAAAAAAAAACCACTAACCAATTTTTATAGACAGTTCAAGGTTAATTGAATACATTTGAAAGCTTTACTTAGGTCTACTTTTCTCCTCACTATGTATCCTTCCACCATACGTAACATTTACGTTGCCATGGGCCTAATTACTTTATTTATGCGCCAGTCAAGTGAAAATGACAAATTTTTACAAACTTAAATGGTTTGCTAATACGGTTACTAACAAAAATTTAACACCACCAGCCATTTTCGCACATATTATTGGTCGTAAATTTAGAGTTAATTATCGTGGACTTATTTTTTACTGTTATACTTGTAAAATGGAACATTTTGATTAAAATGACATTAAAATATCTGAAGTCCTTGTTAAGTTTTGATTATTTAAAAAAAAAATGTGTTAACGAAAGCAGTACGTTTCCCATTTAAAAATACTGTAAAACAAGTGCTACTGCACATGCTTAGTAATTATATACAACGTATATTGCAAACGGTTAAAACGTTACTGAAACTTCGACTAGAATTTTCTTGTTGTGCAATACACGCTATGTATATAACTTAAGCATGTGCAGAAAATATCATGTTTTGTAGGGTATATTTAAAACAAACAAAAACAAAAGTACAAACAAAAAATCATAACACAATGAAAACAATTAGATATTTTAAAGTAGTTTTTTGGTAATGCTTTAAATTTTCAAGTACGATAGTAAAAAGTAGCCTAGGTTCATTAACTCTAAAGTTAAAGACCAATTACACATTGCGTAAATATGGCTGGTGGTTTTAAATTCTTGGTAGAAATTGTATACCAAATCGTACTATAATGTGTATATTTCAGAAAAAAACACTGACTTGGATTGCAATAAATTTAAGCGTTAAAATCGCAATAAAACGCCAAGAACTATTTTACTTGTTCCGCTGCCAACTTACTGGGCGTCTACATCTCAGTGTATACACAGTTCAGGGGTAGCGATTTTTTTTTCAAAGGTTAATTTAAAAAGTGATTACTTTACATTTAACATATGATAGCATACTTCACGTTACACGCCCAATTTTTTTTCTAGGAAGCAAACTGAAAGTAACCTAGGAAAATCACCGTCACGGTCTTCGGCGCTCGTACAGGGCATCCTATCTACCAGTTGCCAAGATTTTTTTTGGATTTTGACAGAACATAGTTCTAAATGTATCCACCCGGCGTAGCGAAAATACATTAACCCTTTCAGGCCCACTTTAATTGCAAACTAAACAGATTTTATGATGCGTGCTGTACTTAAGACGACACACTTTTTTCGCTGTCACAGCCAAGACTGAACCTTTTTGACTGTGTGTATGGGCGCATTACGATCTTGGAATATGGCAGTGTTTGACAGCAATATGCTAGTCATAGTAAGAACTTCATCATTGAGAATGTCGAGATATTCATTCGCAGTAATCCGGCCAGTGATTATAACGAGAGGACCAGCTGAATACCGCGATATAGCCGCCCAAATCACAACGGAACCTCCCCCATGCTTGACTGTAGGAAGCAGGCAGTCCGGATCGTAGGCTTCTTTTGGGGTTCTCCATGCATAAACCCGGCCGTTTGTAGGGAAATATGTAAACGATGATTCATCGGACCATACCACATCCTTCCAGTCATCAAGTGTCCAGGTTTTATGATCGTGGCACCACTTCTTTCGCAGCTTAGCGTTGGCTTCCGTTGTAAAGGCTTTCGCAATCGCAGCCCTTCCATGAATGACCTAGACCAGTACGACGACTTGCGAGTCATTGACTTCGTAGTGTACAGTACAGACCAAAAACTACCTACACGTGCGTAATGCACACAATTGTGTACCCTGAGTGTGAATGGGTAAAAAAAAAAAAGAGCACCTACAGCGTACGTGTTGTAACCTCATTCCTCTTTCTTAGGATGTTGTTCACTTTTAATTGAGCACTTTTGAAGGCAACGTGTGAAAAATGCCAATGCCCCTTCCTGCATACGTTTTAACGGGCACACCGAGTGACAAGCGCCCGCAGTACGGTTGGTAATAACGGCGGAGGGAAAGCAGTTTCATGTCTTAACGTTGTGCTAGGTATAGGCTGTTCACGGTAAAGTGAGCACTTTTTAAAGCCCTCTCATTTGTAATAATAGTCAATAAATATATTTTATTTTAACCTTAGGCGTGCGTTAACTTCCCCGAGTACTGTGGAATATATACACTGTGTTTATTACTTACCTGGTAATACTTGTATAAAAATGTGGTTTAAAGATTTAAAAATGGCTGAAAGAAAAAAATTAACTAGGGCCTCAAAAGTGCTCACTTTACCGTGAAAAATCTATAAATATTTGTGAATACTGGAACGATTTCTTTGCTTGCCGTTTTTATGGATATAAATGTAAGAATTAGCACTATTGCAAAATATTTACATTTATAATAATTTTACATTTTCGTTTGACCGACGCATGAATAAAGTGGTGAAGCACATGACAATGTTTAATTTTCATATAGCGGATGAATACACAATGTACATATAAGTAGATGTTAAGTAGTGTTTTGAAAGTGCTCGGTTTACCTTGAACAACCTATACCAGCCTTCAAACTCGTGGGCATATATAGTTCGGGGCTGATCTATCCCTTTTGAAAGCTCTCTGTTTTGATGACTTAATAATACCAAAGAAAAATATGATGTAATTTGAAAAGAATTTAGAAAAAAACTGCGGAACTTTGACAGCAATATTTAGATACAGTAACCCTTGTATTGCAACCGCAAACCTTTTACCACATCATTTCTTTTGTATTATAACGTCATAGCAATGTCACCTCATCGGAAGAATTGAAATTAGTGATTTAAAGGTGTACTGCACCTGCACATATGTATACAGTTGCAAAGCCGTAGTTGCAGAAAATCTCACCAAAGTCTGTTCGGTCGGTTACAAAAATTATTGGGCGAGGGAGAATTGTATACCTAGGAATGAAAGCTAAAAGGCAATGAAGTTAATGCACTCTAAAAAAACGTTGTGGGGAAATATATATATATTTTTTTATTTCAATGACTATTATTCAACATAACGTCGTTCGTTAATGCATTCAATTCGTTTATTGCTTACCACAAAATGTAATAGTTTTTTACTGTGACTTCGCGACTGAAACAAAGAGATTATTGGTTAGCACAGACATTTCGCTAGATGTGACTCTTGTGTCGTTTCAAAGAAGAAATTTCACTTTGAATATTGCTGTAATTTTTACAAAGACTTGTATCTGCGGAAAAAACTTTTCAGTATAGTTTAAAAAAAAAAAAAATTGCAGTGTAGGAAAACTTTTCACAATTCGCCACCAGGTTCACTGTATAAAAGTAAGTGTTTACATTAAAGTATACTACACATCTGAAGGAAGGTATTTTTTCCTAGCGTTTGTTTTCAAAAGTGTATCGATCAAGCGCTAGCAGCTATATCGGAGTCGCATAACGGACAACTGCACGTGACTTTAGAAGCGTCCGGGCACGGGAACGACGCAAACCCACTTTTCAAAATACTCTGCTTTACAGCCCACTGCACTCGTTTATCCAAGCAAGTGGGTTAAGTATATTTACAGGTGGTATTTTATTTTCCTCTGGCGCCACGTGTATACGCGATGTGCCCTCGGGTTGCGTCTCGAGGGGGGAGGGGAAACCTCGCCGGGCGTCCTCTCGCGTTAAAGCGACGTCCGCGGGGTCGTTAAACTTGCAAGGAGAGCGCACACATGGAGTATGTCGTCCTGAGCTGGAGTCTGTTACGTTCCACGCCGCGTCGGAAAGAAGCGGAAGGAATAACGAAGATGACTCGGGTCAGCTATTTCCGGAAGCTAAACTAACGTTGCACGTGCTCTTCTTCCGTATCGCGATGCGTTTTGGTGCCGACCATGGTTGAACTAGTTCACCACGTTAACCCATCCCGCGGACCCGACGTGCACAGTTGTGTACATCACGCACTTGTAGGCAATATTTCGTCTGTACTGCACACTGCGGAACTCAATGGCCAATGATCTTACCTGTGGGTAAGAGGCGCAATCTCTTTCAATTCGCAGCATTCAACTGCTGTCAATCAGAGCTCTGACCAAGCTCACAAAGACTAGAAAATAAGACTGGTGAAGAGTGCACACACATCGAAGGACTGATGTGGCAGAATAAATAGCCCGTGTGGCCTTGAGAACAGCCAGAATGTAATAAGACCTGAGGTGCACTCTTCTATAATATATATCGCTCGGCAAGTTGTCTCCTGTAATAGCCATTGGGCTCAGGCTCAGGAGGAGGCGATCTGGCCAAAACCCTCTGCACCAGCACAGTGCAGATAACACATGTGGGTAAGTGATTCGCTAACAGTTTTACTGGCCTAGGTTCACATTACTGTAGCCGAATATATAGCCTACAGATCATTGGCTGTGACAACGAAACAAGTGTTGGGTCGACTTAAGTACATCACTCATCATAAGAGACCTGAAAAATTCGCGAGTTCAATGACCTGCAGGTTAGACTCTACAGTCTCATGTACAGATATGCCGATGTCAATTGTACATTGGTTGTCTGCTGTCACAGTGGAAAGCGACGATTGGGTCAGCGTTCTCCAGGAGTTGTCAAACACAGTGTGGTCCAATGGCTGAGGTTATATAAACACACGTGTTTTGAATTCTAGCTTGTCCCAAAATGAATCCGCGAATTCTTCACGTCTCTACTCATCATATAATTTATTGTTTGCGACACCTGAAACCGTAAATTAAAGAGTGCCTGAAAGGATTAAAAAAAACGTCTATCTGAGCAGAGTGAATAAAATGTTAGAATTTTATGAATGTGTAGTGTGACAGGCCATTTTGAGTTATGGCTGTATTGTAGTAAATTTAATACGCCATTTAAATAAAAAACATTTTTGGATTGTCATTGAAACTAGGTTTAAATTTCCATTTAATTTGTAAAGATTGGCATAATATGATGTATGCTCGGATTAATGTTAAGTATATTGTTACAGTTTAAATAATAATTATGTTATATAACAAGAATGAGGAAAGCAGGAAAGAGTCGCAATGATAGCGTCATGGGTGCCAACCCGCTCCCTTTTGTGAAGGGTCACTTTTCGTGACATTCTTGGGGTAGAAAAAAAAAGAGAGGCCAGCTTTGTCAGTTACTCATGATGGTGAGGGGGTGGGGTGGGGGGAGCATTACACGCCCAGACAGTGGGGCAAACCAGGACTCCTGCTGAGACATTGAAAATTAACACGATACATATTGATTTTATAATGACACTGAGATGTATGAGGATAACTATTTTCATCAAACATATTGAAATTTATTTGAGGTGTAATTAACGGGGCACCCAAAACCTACAAGCCTGTTCGCTATTGGGGGCGCCTGATTGGCTAGGGCGTTTTGCCGCGTTTTGGAGCCGCGGTCTTAGGAATTGTGTAGCGTTCTCACACTCGCCGTCTGAGAGTCGTCCTGCGAGGCCGGCGGCGTCTCTCAAGGGCGCGAAACACGCGGTTTTTGTTTTGTTGATTTAAGTTTATTGCTGGCTGATAGGCGCCACGCGAGGTCGGGGATGACTGGCGATAACACTTCATCAATTATATTCTCGCACCTGACAGGCTCGCCTGACAGGTCGAATTTCAGTTCAAAGAAGCGGACCAGATCGCGCGTCGTCGGCACGTTTATAAAAGTGAGATGAACAACAGTGGACCAACTTTCGGCTGCCAAGCAGCCACGAAGAAAAATCGGCGTGTTTGATTTGTAACTTCACCTCGTAGAGAAACGGCGAACATTTTTAATTAATCACTGAGGTTGACAACATAGATTGGCATTTCCAGCTGAAGACCAAAACCCAGTGAGATGTAGGAAAGCGAACGTCGCAATAGTGACTCTACACTATTCGCGGTTTCTTCACACAATTCGTTGCATCGAACGTTTGAAAAATCACCTCTTTATATGACATGTTTTGTTATTTCGTAAATTTGTCACATATCACATCCGTTTTATACTTGTGTCAACATAATAATACCTTATACTTGGTTAAATTGGATTTTCACTTATATTTTATTTATAAATTATAATATTTAATTTATAGTTAATATGAATAATAGCAGAGAGTAATAAAGCTGTTTTGGTAATCCCTATAAATAAATAGTTCTCATGAATAATATTATTACACTGAGTGCGTCCCTTTGGTGTAATTTTCTAGACGTGGTTAAGCTTTGTTTGCATGGGGTGAAGGAATATGGTGGAAGTTAAACTTCGGCAGGGCTTCAGAAAAGTTTTAAGTAATCGTCAATGGACTACATACCGTACGACGTTCATCACTGGCCAGCTCTCTGCCAATAAAATGCCGAGCTGAAAACGTGCCAGTCGGATTTTATTTCTTACGTAGAATAATTTACAATACAGCCTATTAATTTGAGTAATTTACGCTCTTGAGTGTTACTGGCGTAATATTACTTCGCAGAGAAACTTGTCACAACTGCTGGCGAGGTAAATTGTCGTCGCCAGTGTCTTCAAACTATGCGCATGCCATGATGTCAACGGCATACTCCATGAAACCCAGTTTACATTAAGGCCCCCGTCTACCTGGAACTTTTTCCCACGTTTAGGCTGAGAAGCGCGGGAGCGATAAGGGCGACACTGCCACGCGCATCAAGCACGCCATCGCCGCTAAGCGCAAGGCTCTGAATTGGCGTGCAGTGTTATCGTCGTGCTGCATGTACCTATGGGACTTTCAGCGGTGACGATATAATTTTATTAGTGGGAAGTCTTTAGGAAGGTTCAGTGCAGGCCCCTATAGTAGTTTTGTATGCATCTGATGCGTGCATTTTGAGCTAGAGCGCCTTGGAAAGGCCGTTTTTAGCAGTTTTGGAGTACTCTGAATTGATGTTTCTAACGTACGTGATATTTTGAAAGTACTTAACAGCTCTCGTCTGAAGTGTGTGTTCTTTTCGCAGATCAGCACGTTGGACGCACGCTTAATAGTTTCGTTGAAAAACGTGTATTTCGAACACTCTGCATCGCAGTTCAAGCGCCAGGTAGACGGGCGCCTTAAGCGACTTAATGTTACGTCGGTAACATTCAAAGTGCCGAAGGTTGACTGAGTGGTTAGTCAACAGCGTCACGCCCCTGGGTCTCAGGAACTGCTCACGACGTGGCGGGCGGTGATTTTCAGGGAGATTCTCAAGAGGGGAGTGTGGCAGACACACTGCCGTGCCTGAAGTATGGGGCAATATGCTTATTCCACCACGTTCCGATACTCGCATGCTTCATTGGCCAGTTATCGCAGCAATGCCACTGCTGACGAGCCTTGATGAACACCGGTACTCCTCCGCGCATCGCTGGGTGGCACTTTGCGCAAGGCTGCGTCGATTACTGAAAGCACTGAGCTTACTGGCGCTAGCAGAGGTCGTGCAGTGCCAGCGAAACAACATTTGGCGGGCGATCTAAGTTCTAGGTTCTCAGAGATATTTACAGACGTTCCGGTCGAAGCATAATTAAAAACAAAATAGTCTTGATTTAAATTCTGTGCCAAAACAATACTATAATAAATTCAAATAAGAATTTATGTTGTTATATAAAAAACTTATTTTATTCAGTTAAACAGTTATCGGTATGGTTTTTTCATGTGCAAGTAGGTTTATGATTCAAGAGAGAAATAATATTCGATACTTAAATTCCTAATCTAATTCATTTCCTTAATTGTAATGAACACCGCTGCCAGGAGTTCCGAAACTATGAACTTACTGACGAACAAAATATGAACTGTTTCGTGCAGGCTGCTCTTTTGCTTCTGGCGATCACTGATGGACCTTCAGTGGTTTCAGTGCTCAGCTCTAATGGAATGCGGCCTGCGTTTACCTTTACTGAGAGGGTGAGACATGCTCAATCTAACACGGAACCCACCATACGTAGACCTTTTGAATATTTCTTAGACCTTCACAAATAAATTATCCCCACTTCAGTCGTCGTTGCAATCCGCAACTCAGCATAATCTTGCTGAGGAGTAGGCTTTTCAGGTTTCTTTCTCTCCCGCTCTCTCTTCCCCCCTCTGTTGCTAGTTTTAAATTTTTACGACTAGAATATTAGCACCTCCTTTAAGAAGAGATGCTGTGGATATAAAATTATGTGTTTTTTTTTTATGCTTCACCCATTTGGAACTGTTATGTAGATATTCCAAACAACAATCAACTGGGCGCGCAATGCAAAAGCGGGGGAAACGGGAGATCCCCGAGAAATCTCGCCGACTAGCGGCATCCTCCGGCACGAATCCCAACTTGCGAAAATCCGGGTGCGACAGCGCCGGGAATGGAACCCGGTTCGCCTTGGAATAAGTCGAGCGCTCTATCCACTGCGATAATTTGCTGATTAATAGCAGTAATATAAATAATTATCGTCCGCCTAGCACAATTTTTTAGAATATGTAGTTACATGCAGCTGATCTGTGCTGCCGACCACATATTGTCGAAATTCTCGTACTGTCTGCGTATATGCCTCATAACCGATTCCTCTCTAAGTACCGAGTTGTCCATCACGGAAACTGTAAAATGAAACCAAGAGTGCATGAAATAGTATATGCGCCTTGTACATCGTAGTATTTCCTGATGAACAGACGTTACTTACACTTGATAAGTATGAAATACTAATGAAAACACTTTTAAGTGTTAGTAAGAATTGCAGGGGGCTAGCGAGTAACTGCAGTTAAAGTCGGGAATTCTGCCAGAATCTATATATCTAACGGAGCTCGCCTGCACGGCGCACGGACTGCGATGCAGTGCGCTTGAAAATCTCATTTCCGAAAGAAACTACTCTCTCTTTCCACAGTATGTTTTCGTGCAGAAAGATCTCACACTTTGTGCAAGTCCGGAACACAACTTCCGACACGTCTCAATTGAAGCAAACCATTTTTGAGTCCTTCAGCACAACAGGAAAAAAAAATTCATTTTCAGACTTGGGTGTTAAAGTATTACTGTTAATGTCTGCGTTACTCATGCAGGGTCGTGCAATTAAATTTGCCACAAACTTTTCGCCAGTAAAACTGAGTAGTCACCATTTGAAGTTCTCTAACTGCACGCACAACGACGGGAGGACAGCACGCTGATTAAGGGCTTTGTGCACAGCACAAAGTTGAATAACAACACTTAGAACAGTTATTCCAACATAAAGAATTTATTAGTAAAAAAGTTATATATTGTTTATCCAACTCCATACCGGTATGCAATAATGAATACTTAACTCCATAATGGTTAAAGTATTATATTGTATTAGTCCGGTATTTAATAGGAAAAAAAATTAAATTATTTTTATGGATTTCTTAATTTGAAAAATTGCATGGCGTCGACGTAAGGTATGACGTCGTAGGCATATCCGTGGTGATCCGTCTTAAAGCGGTCCGTGTAAGAGATGAAAAAGACCGACCCAGTGACCGGCGTTCGGGGTGGGAAAGGGATGGACAATGGAAACAGCAGCCCGCGGAAAGGGTTGGTTTCAAGAAAGGCTAGGCATTCCCACAATGGTACTTCGAACAAAGACAACCGACAAAGACGCTCCTTCACCATGACCAAGAGGAGGCTGTCTGTCTCGGGCAAGCGGGGACGTGTAGTGGAAAAGGCCGGATCGTGAGAAGATGGACACCGTCTCGGAGAAGCCATGAGGTTACCATGCTCGCACGAAGGCAGGCCAACCGCGAGACGCTTGGCAGAAGATACGTTACTCGCGGTTGAGCAATGAGCATGTGATGGGCTCCGTCTGGAAATAGCTTCACTGGAACTGTCTTGAATGACGGCCAAAGTCGCGACACGGTGGCCAGGTGAGACCAGCTATACACTCTCGTTAAGAGACGTCTTGTTTGCGTGCGTCGCCCGGAGGCGCCCGAGTTTATTTTCCTCTCGCCCAGTCCTCGCGGCGGAGAGAGGAGGCGGTGAAATTTCCACGGATCCATTTGCGGGGTCCATCGGAGTCGAAGTACCTTTCGCGCGGCCCCTCAAGCGCCGCTCGTTTTGTTTCTTCGCCAGAAGTTTTCAAAGGAGAAATTCTTTTTACCGTCGTAGCAGTTTTACTGAAATGTTACTGTAGGAGCCATGTTTACTCGGAACATGTTTAATACCATCAGTTTTGGAAAGACGTTTGGTCCGTGGCCATCTTGTGAACTATCTTTGATGTTATATGTACCCTTCCGCGAAGCGTAAACATGATTTGTCGCTGCGGGCTTGATGACTAGTATCTACGCGCAGATGAGATGAGAATGTGAAATCGTTAAAAACATTCAAACGATAGTATTACCCCAGTCCTGTCCTTAATGCGTATAACAAGAAAATAAGTCCATTTCTGTATCCAGCAGTTTAAACATTACAATTTTGATAAAATTTTATGACATGGAACAAAATCTATACTTTTCTACCAGCATTACTGAAGATAAACCATTCAGTGTTCACAAACATATATGCAGTTTGGGCATGGATATCTTTTAATTTGGTTTGATAATGTTTTTTTATTTATCAGTGAAGCGGCAGTAGAAGTCACCAGGCAGTCAGAATTGTGACGCGTATGCGAGTGATGGCGTTTCTGAGGTTGGTGCCGCGGTGAGTCTCCCAGTGCTTAAAATAAATGTCAAATCAACTGACCAAATCCTTGGAGAGCAAAATGCGTTTGTGAAAAAATTTATGTAGCACAAATCTGCTTGTTTAACGTGAAATAAGAAAATTTACTTCTATAAAATTCAAAGGGTTTTTAAAAAAAAATGTTATTTTTTAAACCACAGCTTTATGCCTGCTGACCTGGTGAGAAACGGAGGTGAGAACTTAGAGACTAACTCATTAAAACTATTTAGTGGCTTTACGAGCCTGATTATTTTTTTCTGTACTATTTTTAACTTTACCTTAAAACTCTTATTGATTAGATTTTTTAAAACATTTAAAAAATATTTTCTTTTCATTTATTCCTTCCAAACCTCTAGAGAATTAACTTGTAGTCCAGTGGCTAGGAAACTCCGTTGGCTCAGAAGTGCCAAAGTAGGGTCTGTATTTTCCCGTGCGTACATTACAATAAACAGTTTATTTCAATGTCCATTTACTATTGTCAGAATGTAACATCCTGAAATGTTCGTTGCGATACGTAGACAGCAAACTCAAGGCCAATGAGCAAACTTTCTGTAGCAGTGGCTATACAGGAAATGGCATACGGCAGTTTAGCTGCAGTTAGCACACACAGAACTCATGCGATGAGAGGATTCTCACTCACAAGAAATTCCCTGGCTTGTACAGATCAGCATCCGCTCGAATCCAAGAAACTAATAATTCAACATTGTTGTCACTCATCTTGCAGCTTGTATCTACGTTCGTTTGTCAGCGTTCTTTTTTCGTGCATACCACTTTCGCCACCCCCCTGGAAAGGGGGGGGGGGGGCATATTTCCACAGAACCGAAGCACCCTGCTGACTTCAAACACCCCTACGTCTTCAGATATATTCCACTGTAATCAAAGAGGCGGGTAGATAGGGTTTTGCTTCTTGTCAACAGCTAGGGGGAAGAGACGGAAACAAAAGTAGTTCGTACAAGGATGAACGTGGAAGTAATCGCAATAAGCCACCCCGGCGATGACCAGGACCTGGAACCAAGCCCAAATCTTCCCACATGCGAATATGAACTACTGATTAATACTTTCAAATGTAAGCTCAAACGTTTTTCTGCATAAACATCCCCTACATTACCATGACATACTATTTCAATAAAAGTGTAAACACTCGTGACGCAAATTGGCCCAATGCGTCCTTGTGTATATTTATGAGGTTCATGCACACTTAATTGCACGCTTGCTTACTTGCAATGCCCATATATATATATATATATATATATATATATATATATACACATACACACACAAAACTCTGTTGATAAATTTCTAAAGGGATTAAACATTTTAGACTTATTTTCCAAGAAAATCTTTTTAACGGGTCAAAATACTTTCATGTTTAAAGGCCAAGTTCAAATTTAAATATATATGTAAACTTCTTAAGCAGAAAAATTTATTAACTAAAATTTTTGGAAGGGATTTATTATATATCCACACACACACAAACACACACACACACAAAACACCAGAACATAATATCTGTGCATGCCAGACCAATTATGGAGCACGTTACGAGATGATCTAAGCTCAGAACAGAAGTATGTTTAGTATTTTTAAATTGTGTGCTATTTATTTCCAAATTAAATCGATTCCTTATTTACTGAAACAGAAGAGCCACTACACAAAAAATGTCTGATATACTGATTTTTCTGGGTTCGTGACATCCTTTCCATTAAAAGTTTTTGCGACGAATCTCGAAACTTGCTTGACGTAGGTAGTGGCAAAAAAGCGAAGTTCCGATATTCTGATGTTATGATATTTCTGGGTTCGTAATTTCATTTTGATTCAAAGTTTTCAGGTGGAAACTCTGTGCCATGACGAAAGGGGCTGATTACCCCGTAATTAATTAGAAAGACCAATATTTAAAAATCTGGAGTTTTGATGAATAACTGATTTTTAAATTCTGAAGTTTGAAACAATGAGAAACTTTGAATAGAACTTTTCGTCTTGAGTCCCTTACTCTTGAAATTGGCATTTCCACTCAATAATTATACAACTAATGATTTTAAAACCAAGTTGTTTTCGGAAAGAATAAAGGTACGCGTCAAAAACGTTCTGCGGAATATCGAACTAAATTCACTTAATATTTAAGCCACGTAATCACATGATTTTAAACGAAATTGAAGTGACAGAAACTTATTTAAAATGGTCAGCCTAACTTAAAGTAAAATTTATATATTGTAACGTCGTAAATTTGGGCCATATGCACGATTTTATTTATTTATTTATGCATTTTTCAGACGCAATTTGATTTCATGCATTAAAAGTATATATGTAAAATTTCTAAACAATATGCTGTGCAGAGTAGTACTATATTTATCTTTCGATTATAAAACTGGATTTAATGAAGTTGCCGATGCCCATTTCTTAGTTTCTAGCTATATTTTGGTTATTTCTTCGAGATATCGAGCATGACTTTTTAATCGTTAATGACATTGTCGAAGAGAAAATCCCGTTATTTGGCAATAACATTACAGAATAGCAATGTGAATAGTGCAGAAATAGTAAAGGGAAATGCTCCTAACTGTAAATGAGGAAATTATCTCACTACAAATTTGTTGTGATCCACATATTCTACACATATTCTACACATATATAACGAAGGAGAGCTTGAAAAACTTAGCTAGCTAATTACCACGAGACCTACACAAATTGGTTGCAAGTATGCACCCTTTGAGTACTGTGACATTTTAACTACTACAGTTCCCTTTCAAAGTATTTAGTTATAATGGCTATGTTTCAAACACCGACTTTAGTTAAACCAACGTTTCGTGAAAAGTATAAAAAATTTTGAGAAATTTGGGATAAAGGATTTTGTCACATCTTGACTGGTTCCAGAGATTATGTACCGAATGTGTCGTAAACTTACTGGAAGTAGAACAATAAAGAAAAATGTGAGATCCCGCATCTGAGTGGCGGGCACACTTGTATCGAGTTTGAGTGAAATTAGTGTAATGCGCCATCTCGCGCCCTGTAACGCTCGTCGTGGCCTGCTGCAACCCTATATAACACACACATACACACACACACACACACACATATATATATATATATATATATAAGTATTTTTTAAGCCACTATTTTTGTAAGCCAGCAGGTTAACTCCAATCAGTTTTTTTGCAGCGCCGCAATATTCTTCCTATTAATTTTATTTAATTATGTGCTTTGAGCAATCATTTCTCGCGTGAGCCATCCTCTGTGTACAGGATGCCAGGGAATTGTTAATATATATCTCGCAAAAGTTTTTTTTTTCATCCAATGGAAATTAATATATATTTTTTCCCTGGTAATTACAGTCTCGTATATTAAAATATGTAGTAGAATATGTATTGTTTTCGACCATATTCTTTGCCACTCAGCTGGTGGCAAGTTAGTTTTGCGTTATGCTGAAGTTCGGGATTATTTCTTGCATTAAGTCCATTTTCATCTCAGTGGCTTCAGATCTCATATTTTTTTGCTCTTGAAATATAGCCTGAGAATTTTTGACTAACTTACCTGTGCAAATGCACTAAATTGCCACTAGTCAATTTCAAATTATATATTCAAAATCTGCATTAAATAGCGTACCTTCATTTGAACATTTTATGACTTACATCAGGGCAATAATTTATCTAAAGTTTCAAGACAGACCTAAATAATCTGGTACCTGCACATTAGTTTATCGGAACAAAAGTATTAGGACGAGACTACACATATGCACACACAAATGGTTATCGACAGTTAATTGAAACCTTAAATATTCATGTATAAAACCCTAGAAATGTCAGTTTGCAAGTTCTGTTTGCGTTTTGCTTTCCACAGTTGTTAGTAACCCTGTCTATATGGCCGATCAATAAGACGAATTGTTATTAAAGACCAGACGTATGATGACCAAGTTATCCACATGCGTTTCGTATACTGACTGAAAGGAGGCCATTAAGCTACTGTAGTTAATTTTTTTTCAATTTAATGTAATGGAAGAACGTGTATTTCAAAGATTCTGCGATGCAATTCAAGCGCTTGGCCGGCGCTCGAACTGCTTTGCAAAGTGTTTGAAATCCAGGGTTTTTTTTTGTCACGAAACTATTAAATGTGCGTCCAGTGTGCCGAACTACGAAAAGAAAACGCAATTCAGACAATGCATGTCGATTACTTTTAAGACTCCCCGCACATAAGGAGCAGTATTCCAGAGCACCCCATACGTATAGTTAAAAACGACTTGTTCAAAGCGCTCTATCTCAAGCCATAATGCGTTGTATGCGTACAGAAGTAGTCGAGGGGGCACGCACTGAATCTCGCCACAGACTTCCCACCAGTCAAATTATATTGTCGCCGCTTGAAGTCCCATACATACGAGACGCTGCACGCCGTTTCAAAGCCTTGCGCTTAGCGGCGATGGCGCACTTGCGACGCGTGGCAATCTAGCCCGTATCGCTCCAGCGGTTCTCGGGCCTCGAACTCGCTAACCACCTCCAGGTAAGCGGCGCCCTTAAGGGGGGAGAAGGCCCCACCCAACTTTGATTCCAACTATTTTGGCCGCAACTTCCATGAAAGAAGGTTAAACGAAATTTTTCGCACCACACATCATAAATAATGGTTTATAAAACCTTATCAAACTATTCCAACTCTACCACGTTTATTAATTTCTGAATAGTAATTGCCGGCAATAAATGAGCGAGTGAAGAGATTTGGGCGGCTCTCAACAGCGACGTCTTAAAGCAAGAAATAAGTAATTTTTTCTCGCGCGTGGTTACAGGAATGATCCTGGCCACAGTAATCTAGCAATACATGCTGTAGAACAATGTGCACAGCAATGCCCTATGCCTCGTCGACGCCCAAAATAAAATACAGAATCTGTGTTGCAAGTTACAGCGAAAAATTAACCTCACGGATTCTCATTTCATTTTCCACAAACACCTTGTTACATGGCAGTTTTCGAGAAACATATGCTGGACGTCAATATTTCAGTTAGCTTGTTTTGAAGGATGTCTGCAACCTGCACGAACGATTGAACGTAGCCAGCGCTACGCCATAGAGTTATAAAGTACGCAGAGTCGAAGTGGTACTGCAGTTCTTTTGACGTGAGTGCGCCCTCTCTCCGATCATCTGCGCAAGGCCCTGGGAACAGGCCTTGTATTTGATTGGCTACTGCATGCTGCGAAAGGTTCCCTATTGGCTGGGCTGCCAGCTGGCGAGTGGGTTACCAGGCGCTGTTTGGCGAACGGCGTTCCAACATTTTGCTGGCCAGTTACGTCATTTAGCTGGCCATTTAGCCGCTGGAGTCCGTGCTAGAATCTATTCGCGGTTTCTTCACACTCTTTGGCTCAAACCTTTGAAAATTCACCCCTTGTACGACGTGTTTGGTTGTTTCCTAAATATATCGCGTATAACAAGGGCTTAAATTTGCATTATCATTAAAGCATCTTATTTTAGGTTAAATTGAACTTTAACGTACATCCCATTCATAAATTATAATATTTCATTTATAATTGGCGTGAATTAAAAAAAAGGGGGGGGGGGATACGTGAGTTGGTAATATCTAGTAGAAAATAGTTCATATGCAAAATATTATTAGACTGAGTGCACACGAATGCAGTTCATTGTTCCGTTGGTGTAATTTTCTATACTCGGTTAAGCTTTGTTTGCACGAGGCGGAGGAATGTACTGGAAGTAGAACTTTAACAGGGCTTTAGAAAAGTTGGATGGAACGTGGAATGGACTGTGTAAGCGGTTGTTTAACGCCTGCATTCTTAAGTAACCTGTGACCAGGCACAGGCGACCCTGCTGGCAACGTATTTGAACTCACCGCGCGGATGTTCTGTAATCGGGCTGTCACTCCTACTCGCTGTCGTGTGAAGAACGGATCGAAGACAGACACAGGATTGTTGTGGATTCTAAACATCAGCATTCGTCCAGCTTTGTTCACCAAATGAACGTGTAAACGTTTCCCGAAATATTTATTCAACCTTTTTGGTATTTTTAACCTGACGGTGTAGGCGCGAAGTTTCATCACTGAGTACTTCCTAGAAAACTGTGTTATATTCTACGCGTTCTCGGTGGCAATGGTCGCTAGATAACCGCCTTCCTATGACGAGGAGGCCGTACCAGTGATAAATTTTCAGTCAAACAGCGACGTGTTCAATATGCACGCGAATATAGGAATTAAATTCTCAGTATCAAGATTTTCCGCCAGAATACATCAAGCGAGAGAGTGAAGAGTTTTGGGCGGTTTTAAAGATCAAGGTCTTTAGAGCCGATGATGGCGAAGCGAGGTCAGTACGGAGCAGCGCTGGAGAATGAAAGGACGTGGGAAACGGGAGATCCTCGAGAAAACCCGCCGACCAGCGGCATCGTCCGGCACCATTCCCACATGTGAAAATCAGGGGGCGACCGCTTCGGGAATCGAACCCGGTTCGCCTAGGTGGGAGGCGAGTAGTGTAACCACTACAACACCGCGGCCCCAGAATACATCACCTTTGAAGAATTGTGTTACGGATGTTATTTGGGTTGTGTGATTAGTTTTGGTTTAGCTATTATTGAAACGGGAAGAGACCAGGCTTGTCGTGATTTTGCATTGGCACTGTACAAATTTGTTTAGTGATATTCCGCACAGTAATATTCTCACACACGTGTGTGCAGACGAGCAGCGCAGGTCCCATTAACTCCGGAAAGTGTGTGCGTTGCGATGAAGATCGCCATCAAGTATGCAGTAAATCGCAGCAGTCGACTTTCTTTCTTCTCGACCGCTTGCAGCTGTAGCATCATCCCCATTAGCGCTGATGGTCTGGTAAACATATACAGATGCTGTGATACACCAGGAGCTCCTTTCTCGTTCCAGAAAAAACTACGCAAGGAAAAAACCTGCGATAACTCGTAAAGGCCGGAGGAAACGTTCTCATATTTTTTCCCCTTCTGAAGTTTGCGTAAAAATACCAGAATAGAGTTTCTACTTTCTCTGCCAACGGCCAGGAATTGTCTTTATATTTCTCCAAGTTTTCGATAAGGTCATCCATATCGGAATGGAAGAGGAGAACAGTATCTGATATTTTGAACGACGTTTTGGTGGTTTCTGTGAATTAATAAATAATTATTGTGTGTTTAAGAATTGTTATATCACTAATACAAACGAGAAAAAAAAAACAGCTATTTTACATTTGCGTACAGTTTCAAACTTCCTTTTTTATTATATTTTTGTGGCTGTTGTAATTGATTCGGGCTATTATTTTTACAGTTAAATATTTAATAAAGGAGGCATGGTTTATTAATTTTTCAACGTTAAAATGTTACGTCTACAATTTCAAATATTTGAATTTATTCAATTACAAAGGTTAGTTTAAGACATGTAGGTCCAGTTGCTATTTTTTTCATCATAGTTGGATAGTAACAGTGATATTTCTTAAGGAAGTAGAGATGTAAGAGATTACAATAATCTACATAAAACCATTTCAAGAACCATATAATTACAAATCACTAGGGGCGTATCAGAGTTCGTGAGGTTTGAAGGTCTTAATAAAAATAAAATAACCTAATTTGCTACAAGATACATACAGCCATTATTTACAACATTAAACTACTTTTCTTTACTATTAACACTTGTTATTCTCAGTGAGCGCAATATTTAATGTTTATCTCAATTCTAATTAAAGTCCATATCAGTATCTTAATAATGGTAACAAACACTTAATTCACACTTAGTATTTATACATACCAAATCCATCTGTCTATTGCCATAATTCGAAATATCTTGTCACTTGTGCATCCAGTTCAATAGTCCCGTCCGTCAATCTCACTCTTCACTGTACCGATGCTCGCAGTCCGCAGACTCTAGTCTCGCTAGTCACAGTAGGCGTCACCGCCACTCACCGCTTCGCCAGCACCTAGCGCTGCCGTCCGAGGCTCTAAACTCTCTACTCGGAGGCCCGTCGTGGTTCATACAGTTCAGGCGGCCCGATCCACAAGTTCCTAGCTCCCCGAGTCACGCTGAGGATTGTAAGGGCAATGACCAGAACACTCTTGCAACGATAACCCCAGACATTCAATCCTCAAGGACGGTTATGCTAGGCTTATCGGGGCACACGCCAATCTTCCACGGGTGGCTTGTTTGTACCTTCGCGTGTGGTCTTCTCAATTTACTTGTGATATAGACTGTTCACGGAAAAAGACCACTTTTGAGGCGCTAGTTACGTTTAACTATCAGCCATTTTTTATTATTTAACCGCCTTTTAAAATAAATACTGCCATGTAAGTAATACACACAGTGTGCATATTCCATCGCACTCGGAAGTTAACGTCTACGGCTAAAATAAAATATATTTATTGGTTATAGTAGTGTATATGCGTTCCTTTTGGTGCAGGATTTCAGGAGTAGGAGGTAGGAGTTTACCGCCATCTTGGTAGGCGCGGCCGGTGGCCATGTAGATCGGCGGCCTGGGACGGCCATGTTATCGACAAAATCACTTGTTTTACCCCAAAAACCACTTCCGAAATTAATTATTTTTCCCAAAAATCACCTTTTTCACCAAAAAGTTTTTACAAAAAAAATGGAAAAATGAGGAAAGCTTGATTTGAAGCTGCTCGAAGCAAGAACAGAAAAATTCTCAGTTGAGCAAGAACATTTACCTCTCACACTCGCCCTGCCACACCCACCCCTCTTCCCCAAATTAATCATTGGCCTTACATAACAGAAATTATCGCTCCATCCATACCAAACAATGGAATTTTCCCATTGGCCACTAAATTACTACTTTAATACATATTTTGCCAGTCACTGTACTTGTTATTTTTTTAGCATCTACTACCAGTGAGCTCTCATGTCGCCCATTTCCAAACTTTTTTGTCTAAGAAACTCTCTTCCAAACCTGGAGTATAATTAATCTCTACAATTTTTTTAAGGTCATCCTCTTAGAAAATATATAAAACACAAAATATTTAATATATGTTTTTAATTTCCATAATGTACATACAAAAAACCGTCCTTTGCGATGATTTTCGAAGGGAAAACAAGAACTTCATGTTGTTTTGTAAGTGGATGACTACACATTTGTACTTAGTTGTAAATGGTCAACCGAAACGAGTGTCCAACCTAAACTCTTCGTCACCATTTCTTCTTCCTCGTGACATATCATTTGTATATTATCGTCTGCACTCTTTTCGATGTCATATACATTATAGATTGGTACATTCTGGTCTTGAATGCCCTTCTACAATGTTCTTCCTGGCAGGGTTCTGGTTTCGAGTAAAAACATTATAACCCTATATTATATTTCAGAGACCCGTGGTTTTCCATCTCTTCTGTAGGTTGGTTTATTACACTATTTTTCATGGCTGACAGAAACGTGTAAATGTCTTTCGGCGTACCCAGAGAATAATTTTTGACATAAGTTTTCAGACTGCAATGGAAAGCAGGTTCCTTCAACACGAATCTATTAGCAATAGGTTTGCCTATAACATGGACAGATTTTCGAGTCGGAAGTCTACACTGCTAGACATGCTGGCGATATGCCTCGCGGCACTCTTTCTGCTCATAGTTCGTTGCATTATAACTCTTAAGTTTACGTCCATTCCATGGCAATCAACATCGAAGCCAAGACTGCGAAGGAAAATCTCGTTGGCATTTGTTAACACCTTGGTGACCTACGGCGTACTGATTTCCAATTTGATGTGCTGCTTTGTTTTATTGCATCTGGTCTCTGTAAACCTTATTATTTTCTTCTAAAATGCAAGCATAGTGTGATCTCTTCATTTCGAAAGTTCACAAACTCTCCATGCTGGTCGACGATCGTCACTACCACCTCATGTGCTCTCTTCGCGAAGACAGGAACGTAAATGATGTTTTGCGCTGCCACGACCAGTTTAAAACGTGGAGGGACCATTGGCGGAAACTCGTGCAACGTATTACTTGGCCTACTGTGCCTCTCGCCAAATTGCAGTTTATTCTTATCACATTAACAGGCAAGATGTTTACAGGTCTCAACGATTCGTGTATTTTTCCAGAATTGTATATGTGTGGCTCAAACCCCAGCATCATTCCCAAGGAATCTGGTTTCGTAAAGTCGATATCTTCGCTGCATCTGATGACACTCTTCAGAGTATTGGAATTTCCGTGTAGTTAGACGTCTGTGTCGGAAGACAGCAAATCTTCGATGCATCTTGCAATGTCATCTAATTTGTAAGAGCTGACGGGCAATGTTACCTCGTGGGAGACATTACTGCTTTTTCACAAGATGCATCTTGCAGTTTTTTTTCATCGATGTTCGATACCGCATTGTTGTAGGTTTGAAAATCTACCAAACATATGCACCCCCCCCCCCCCNCATTCCCCCCCCAGGTCGAGTGGTGGAAAGTGTACAGCATGCAGCTCGGAGCTACGACCCATCAATATAAGTGTTATCGATATGACTGATGGTTTCCGGTCCATATATAGCAATATTCAATTACTTGTACGAACGAACAAGTAAGCGAAGAGAAAAGTGTCCGCAGATCTGCGTGCTCGGCATCTGCTCCATCTCGTAGTTGTAAGTTAGTTTGAAATTTTGCAGGTATCGCCGCAGTTAGGGTGGTGAACCTAAGTTATCGAAACTGTCGTAGTAGTCTGCACGTTTTCCACGTTTGAAATAAGTTACCCAGTGCGTACCAGGTCCGGTTTTTGAGTCCAGGTTGATTATGGCCTCGTTTGTCATGTTTGGGTTAAGGGGGCAAAGCATCTCGCATGAACACTCCACAAAAATGAGGTATCTTCAATTTGTGTGGAAACGGTTTCAAATCCATGTTCGTGAGCGGCCATTTTGGTAGAGATTTCATTAGCGCCTCTTCCTGCTGCATCGATTTTGCACACCTGCTCCTCCTCCCACTGGATATGGCCTTAGGTAGACGCCTTGGCCAATTTTTTTTTTACCCATGAAGATAGCTTTCATATTTGCATTGTGCCTTTGGGGCTCCATCAACTGCTTCTATTCGTTTGATGATGTGTTGACGGTTCGGACGTTACCGAGGGCCCGGAGTGCAGGCAAAAGTATAAGGGGGGAGGGGGAATCCACCAGGATATGTTTTATTTTTTTTTGCAAGCTTTTCTCCCTTTTTTCACCACTTTTCGTTTTATCTGCGCCTTCTGCTTGCTCTTTGCACCCATGCCCGTCTTCACTTTGGCTTTCATCACGTTGGAAAAGCCCCATGCTGCTATGATGCAACTGCTGTCGCCAAGGAAGCTCGCTATTCTCGTCTGTATTGTCGTCGTTGTGTCATCCATACTTGCATCTGTTCCAACCAATGTGTTCGTCTGTATTGTCGTCGTTCTGTCATCCATACTTGCATCTGTTCCAACCAATGTGTTCGTCTGTATTGTCGTCGTTGTGTCATCCATACTTGCATCTGTTCCAACCAATGTATTCGTCTGTATTGTCGTCGTTCTGTCATCCATACTTGCATCTGTTCCAACCAATGTGTTCGTCTGTATTGTCGTCGTTGTGTCATCCATACTTGCATCTGTTCCAACCAATGTGTTCGTCTGTATTGTCGTCGTTGTGTCATCCATACTTGCATCTGTTCCAACCAATGTGTTCGTCTGTATTGTCGTCGTTGTGTCATCCATACTTGCATCTGTTCCAACCAATGTGTTCGTCTGTATTGTCGTCGTTGTGTCATCCATACTTGCATCTGTTCCAACCAATGTGTTCGTCTGTATTGTCGTCGTTGTGTCATCCATACTTGCATCTGTTCCAACCAATGTGTTCGTCTGTATTGTCGTCGTTGTGTCATCCATACTTGCATCTGTTCCAACCAATGTGTTCGTCTGTATTGTCGTCGTTGTGTCATCCATACTTGCATCTGTTCCAACCAATGTGTTCGTCTGTATTGTCGTCGTTGTGTCATCCATACTTGCATCTGTTCCAACCAATGTGTTCGTCTGTATTGTCGTCGTTGTGTCATCCATACTTGCATCTGTTCCAACCAATGTGTTCGTCTGTATTGTCGTCGTTGTGTCATCCATACTTGCATCTGTTCCAACCAATGTGTTCGTCTGTATTGTCGTCGTTGTGTCATCCATACTTGCATCTGTTCCAACCAATGTGTTCGTCTGTATTGTCGTCGTTGTGTCATCCATACTTGCATCTGTTCCAACCAATGTGTTCGTCTGTATTGTCGTCGTTGTGTCATCCATACTTGCATCTGTTCCAACCAATGTGTTCGTCTGTATTGTCGTCGTTGTGTCATCCATACTTGCATCTGTTCCAACCAATGTGTTCGTCTGTATTGTCGTCGTTGTGTCATCCATACTTGCATCTGTTCCAACCAATGTGTTCGTCTGTATTGTCGTCGTTGTGTCATCCATACTTGCATCTGTTCCAACCAATGTGTTCGTCTGTATTGTCGTCGTTGTGTCATCCATACTTGCATCTGTTCCAACCAATGTGTTCGTCTGTATTGTCGTCGTTGTGTCATCCATACTTGCATCTGTTCCAACCAATGTGTTCGTCTGTATTGTCGTCGTTGTGTCATCCATACTTACATCTGTTCCAACCAATGTGTTCGTTGGTGTTGACTTCGTTGTTCGTCCAGTTTTTTGGAATATTCTTCATATTCCATACTTCTTGTTTGTTTGTTTGTTTGGCCGCCAATTCTTGTTGCGTTGCGTCGTTTTACTGGTGTCATCTGACTACATTCATGTCCGGAATACGTTAAATTTCCGTTGTGTTGCGTCATGTCTTTTGTTTTCTAACTTAATTACTTCTTTGAATTTCATGCATGTTACATATTTACCAACAACAGCTAACTTAGGCTCGTTTATTTCTCTGTATTTTATTTACTTTTTAAATATTGTTTATGTTTAAGTTATTTTAATTTACTAGTAAGTTTTCTGAGACTACAACGAAGTGTTTGCAATAACGTATGTCCATAATTCACGTTTTTCAAATCAAACCTTTGGAAAATCACCCCACGTATGACGTGCTCGGTGGCTTCCTACATATGCCACGTATCACCAGCGTTTTATACTTTTGTTAACATAAAATAACTTCATTTTTTGTTAAAGTGGACTTTTACTTATATTTTGTCAATAAATTATTTAATATTCCCTGTATAATTAATACAAATAAAACCAGAAGGAGAGAGTATAGGCATGTTGGTAATGCTCAGTAAGAAATAGTTCTCATGCAAAAAAAAAATATTATTAAACTGAGTGCGCACGAATACGGTGCGTTATCCATTTGGTGCGATTTTCTAGACTTGGTTAAGATTTATTTCACTCAGGTTGGGAAGTTCAATGCTCTTAGTTTGGCAACTTAAAATGTTTTGTTGCCGGGGTGCACAGGTGTCGCATGTGAACCGGTTTTTTTCACCGGTTTTGTATGTAAGTAAATGGGATAGTTTGTAATTTTCATAAAATAAATGTATTTGTGTGAAATATTCCGAGTTGTATTGTGTTAGGCCCTACGTAAAGAATAAACTTGGTTCTTCGCACTGTAGTGGAATTATAACGAACTATATCCACATGTTTAATATTCTGTCGTAAAATTTGGTTTACAAAAACGTTTGCTTGCACAATTAATTAAGTACGACATCTGAATCGAAAAAAAAAGTGAAGATGGTTAAAAACTATTTTTATTGATATCGCCATTATAACTTTACACACACATGGTTAGAAAATTTTAAATATGTTTGTTTGCTTTTACCAAGTAAACTAGCAGTGCCCAAACAAAATCATTTTTATTAACCACTTTAAGGTTTTAAAACATGGCAGTTATGTAAAGAAACATCAGTTCTCAATGTAAAATATTTAATACCATTAAATATTTCAAAATATACAAAACATCGCACCTGTTGTATGTCCGTGTTCTGTTATTTTGTTTGTTAGTGTGTGTCTTAGTTGTTTCAGCCAGTTTTTTTTGCAAACAGTATATTATTCTTGTTGTTTGTTTGATACTCATTCTGGTTGTGCCGTGTCGGTTTTCTTGTTAAATCTGACTTATGATCCCTGCTTGTAATTGTGTGCAGGTTACATATTTGTTGTGTTAAGCAGTTTTTCATGTGGCATCAGACTACATTCCTTCTTGGAGCTACATGCATGTTACATATTTTTTGGTAACAGCCAACTCTGGAACCACAGTGACTGGGCGGTTAGACTGCTGGCCTCCCACCAAGGCGAACCAGATTCAATCCCCAGCTGGGTCAATCCCGGATTTTCGTAAGTGGAAATCGTGCCGGACGATGCCGCTGGTCGGCGGGTTTTCTCGGGGACCTCCCGTTCACCCCGCCCTTCCATTCCGGCGCTGCTCCGTTCTCGCCTCATTCCACCCTCAACGGCTCTCAAGACCTCGTTGTTAAGTGTCGCCCGAATCACTCAACTCAACAGATAACTCTGGCTTGTTTCGATTCCTATTTTTATATTAGTTTGTGTCTAAGTTCTAGCGACTGTATCAAAGTGCTTCATCTGCTTATGTCCGTGACAGTAGTTCAGATAATCACTTACATCCACTGAAATAATCATCTAAACATCGCGCGAATCATCAAACATGCGCCACGTCTCAGCGGGAAGGAAGGTTTGCGGGACTTTTAGACGTTCTGAATGCTGGGGAGTAAAAATTCCTTTGTTGGCAGCTCCTGAAGCCATGCCTAAACCTCCAGCCCCCCCTCTAGGAACCCTCCAACCTAGGGAGAGTTTCATGAGTTGACGTTCCGCGCTTGTTGCGAGTACAAAGACAGCGAGCGCCGCCGGTAACGCGGGACCCGCACCTCCACAAAGGAAGGAGCGGCTCGTACCCCCAGGCCGTGGTTCGATGGCGCCTGCCTCCAAAGGGCGTCGGACTGCTGGACGCGGGGAGAGGCGGCGGTGGAGCTGCGCGCTTTTTTATTCCCCGGCTAAAGAAACTGCGAATTCTGCGGCAATATCTCGAGGGATGCCGAGCCCACAGCCTGGCTACGAACGCAGAAACAATTACCGCTACCACCACAGCAGCCCGACCTCCCGGGGCAACACGAACCAGAGTTATAGTCCACTCACTGCTTTTCTGAAGACCTTCTGAAGTTCTACTTCCAGGATATTCCTCCGCCTCGCGAAAAAAAAAATTGAAAATATTCTAGAAAATTATATCACAGAGAGAACGCACTGCATTCGTGCTCACTCAGTGTATATTCCGTGCTTCCAGGGTCTTCCTTCGCCTCATACAAAAAGCTTTAACGAGTCTAGAAAATTACAGCAAATCGGACAATGCACCACATTCGTGCGCACTCTGTGTAATAATATTTTGCGTGAGAACTATTTCTTAATAGGCATTACCAACACCCCCATTTTCTCACTGTTTTTATTCGTATTAATTACAAACGAAATATTACACTGAAGAGCCAAAAAAACTGGTACATCTGCCTAATATCGTGTAGGGCCCCCGCGAGCACGCAGAAGTGCCGCAAGACGACGTGGCATGGACTCGACTAATGTCTGAAGGTACGCAGGAGGCATTGAAATCTGCGCCAATTTGAGAAAGGGTTGCACGTCTGTCACGTTTAATGATTCTCGTCAGTTGTCGTTTGTCCTGTTCTTTCAAGATCTTTGGCCGCAGCTATGTCGAAGATTTGATGTTTTACCGGATTCCCGATATTCACGGTACACTCGTGAAATGGTCGTACGCGAAAATCCAAATGTTATCGCTACCTCGCAGATGCTATGTCCCATCTCTCGTGCGCCGAATATAACATCTTGATAACCTGCCATTGTAGCCGCAGTAACCGATCTAGCAACTTTGCCAGACGCTTATTGTCTTATATAGGCGCTGCCGACCGCATCGCGTTACTCTGATTGGTTCCGTACCTCTGTTATTTGCATACGCACGCCTGTACCAGTTTTTGTGACTCTTCAGTGTATAATTTGCAGATAAAGTATACATAAAAATTCGTTTTAATCAAAGTAAGGTACTTTTATGTTAAGACAATAATAAAAAGCTTGTGATACGAGGCATATTTAGGTAAGAACCAAACGTGTCACGCATAAGGGATTTTTTAAAGGTTTGATTAAAAAAGTGTTTAGAAACCGCGAATAGACAGACAATATACCTCGAGCAGTATACTGGACCAGTGCCGGATCTAGAGACCCATTAATTCAATAAAAAATTCGTAATTTTATATTTGCACGAAATACCGTTCTACTTGAAGACATTACCAGTAAGCAACGGCGTATTTAGAACTCATTCAAGAATGAG
>NQII01004018.1:194647-205741 GCA_002778355.1 Clitarchus hookeri
GGAGAATTTTTCTCATAAATTTGTATATAATTTTATTTCCTCACAATGTAGTTAGAGAAAAAAATTGTTTGTACCTTTCCACCAATGACCCTGAGCTCAATTGTCTTTGTATTATTGGCCAAAATGCTTTAGTATTTGTAAACTTTAGTGTACTGAGTTAGCTATGACGACGTTGTTATGCTTGAGAGCCCCTGGTTTTCAGTGAGGGGTTAAGCGTGGTAATCAATTTTCAGTTAATTTTTATTTAAAAGCGAGACTTTAGAGAAAGATGATAATGAATAATATATATCGGAATTTCCACTTGCCACTGGCCTTTGTGTCTACACTGTACCGGACATGCTTACTGTGTAGTGTGGTGATCGTTATTGGATGGCTGATAGCCAATGGATAGGCGTGTTGACTGTGTCACAATTTAAGCTTTCTTACCGCATGCGACGAGAATGAAATGTTTACCCATATCAGGGTATGCGTATTTATAGTGATAAAGCGCTAATGGTAAATTATTTTCCCATGCATCCTTCATAGTGTTCCTACACTTGCTTACGAAAGGGAAGTTTTCAACTGTATTAATAGTTACCCTTAACATTCCCATATTTGCAGCCTGAGTGGGTGAGTGAAGAGATTTGGCCGGCTTTTAACATCGAGATTTTGAGAGCCGATGAGGGTGAGACGTGATGAGTATGGAGTAGCGCCGGAAACGGGAAATCCACGAGAAAACCCTCCGCCTGGCGGCGTCGTCCAGCACGATTACCACGTGCGAACATCCGGGAGTGATTCCGGCGGTAATCGAACCCGGTTCGCCTAGGTGGGAGGCGAGTAGTCTAACCACTACACCACCGTGGCTCCCTTGTTTTTAGCACGAGGAGTGATACTGTTTCTATACTATTTATAGGTTAAAAAACTTACACTTCAGTTGGGAGGTTTACCAGGAATTTTTTACAGTGTGCCTGCTTGTAGATGTGTACCGTACTATGTATATGTTTAAATATATGCTCTTCACCTTCCACAATGAAAATACAAAATCATTTGTCAGATGTATAAAAAGGAAGTTATGGTTTTTTTAACGTTCAAAATTTTGTACATCGATCTGGAAATTTTCACTTGGAGATTGCCGGAAAGTTAATTACTGAATTCAGGCACTCCGTACGATACATTTCGGTGTTGGACGTAATGTTGTAGTTGCAGGTATTGTCTGCGGCTAGAGACAAAATTTCCTCCATTTATATCCCTGTTACTTGGGGGTATTTCAAAATGTTATTAATTTTTTTTTATGTATTTTTTTTTATTGTTATTGATGGACAGAATGGCATTTGGATTTGAAGCTGCAGGTTAAACATTCACCACCCCAAAGGCCGAATAACTTAAAAACCCCCTCCAAAGAGGCTCTCAAAAACGACATTAGCCACTGAATATGCTACCTGTGTTCTAATTCCTTTGCCCTGTTAAATAGAAGGATAAAAAAAATTATATTTCATGAAGGTTTCTAGTTCAGCCACGTCCCTGCACAGACTGTAGCTGCGTTGGTAGAAAATGTTATGGTTCATTGGTTTTCGTACACTTAATGCAAACTTTGCAAATCACAAGCATGCTAAAGAAAGAACTAATTAAAATTTTCATAATGCAAATAATTTTTCTTAGCACAGTTACTTATGGAAAGTAAGGCCAAGGAAAACAAAAGAATATAAAATGAAGCCCATACCTAAATTAACTTCGTGCTTTCTTCGCAGAACCGAATTACTGTTGAGTGATCTCATTTTTACCCGTATTAATTCATACAAAATGCAGAATCTCAGTATGCGTATACGTACAAAAGAAAAAAGATTTTTGACGGGAACAAATATAATAACGTTAACATCTGTCTTGAAATCATTAATGGAATTTTACAATAATTTTTGTATTCAAAAGATTGACACTCCAGCGCACTTATACTATAACATCAATAATATATTCAAAACATTATTAATAGAAATTTAACCTATGAGATATAATTTCAACTGATAATTTTTATTTAAAAAAAGCGAATGTCCAGTTATCCATATCGTAAAACTTCACATTTAGTTCCTGAGAAAACTTTTGTTTACAAATAATTAATGCCCTTATATTCAAATTTACTTTTTTCATAGCCTCGTTAATAAATTATTCTATGAGAGATCTTAAATATAACGATAATAACATAGGCCCTACGTATCGCCTATATTATGCCACACCTATTGTAAATGTACACCTGCCAGAAAAAAAGAGCAGTTTGGGATCTCTGAGTAAATACTGAAACGTAGTTTCTTGCTCACCTCAAGATACATGCAACAACTAGAAATCTTTCTCGCGAGGATGAGCTTAAATTTACTCATACTTGTTCTCTATGAAATTATTATTAATTTGAATACATAGTTACGGTAAAGGGAACACCAAAGTGGTATTTTTAAATTTAAAAACACGCCGAAAGAAAAATTAGTTTACGTTTAAAACGGCAGAGAAGTACACATACTGATGTGATCGACAACCTGTATACGTGTGCTGTGGTCCTTGTGTACTAAATGGTTCAACTGTGAAGCGCGGAGGTACCTCGCTTTCTGAACTCACGTCTTTCGAAACCTTCCCACGCCCCATTCGCTCGCGTTAGCAAAGAAAGATCTCCTTTTTTTCTCACAATCGCTCATCAACGCTTGGGAACCACGAGTGTAGAAAGTAAAACGTCTTTCCGTCGATCCGCTGAGGTTGCCAAGACTTCCTGTGAGCCGCTCTGTTGTCTGAATGGATATCCTTTGAGATCGGCTATTTTAAACTAAGCCGTCCTGCGTGACAACTTACGGCTTTTATCATATCGTGCTGTGCGTTTATTTCCACATCCTCAAATAAACGCGGGTTCCCTGAGTACAACTTGATTCATCGGCTACAGGTTAAGGCGCCCGTCTACCTGGAACTTTTTCCCACGTTTAGGCCGAGAAGCGCGGGAGCGATAAGGGCGACACTGCCACGCGCATCAAATACGCCATCGCAGCTAAGCGCAAGGCTCTGAACTGGCGTGCAGTGTTCTCGTCGTGCTGCGTGTACCTATGGGACTTTCAGCGGTGACCATATTATTTTATTAGTGGGAAGTCTTTAGGAAGGTTCAGTGCAGGCGCCTATAGTAGTTTTGTATGTATCTGATGCGTGCATTTTGAGCTACAGCGCCTTGGAAAGGCCGTTTAGCTGTTTTCGAGTACTCTGAATTGATGTTTCTAACGTACGTGATGTTTTGAAAGCACTCAACAGCTCTCGTCTGAAGTGTGTGTTCTTTTCGTAGATCAGCACGTTGGGCGCACGCTTAATAGTTTCGTTGAAAAACGTATATTTCGAACACTCTGCAACGCAGTTCAAGCGCCAGGTAGACGGGCGCCTTAAACATACATCACCACTTGTATATAAAAAAAAAAACACTTTTCAGCAATATCTGAAATCCATAAGACGTTCCATCAAGGCAAATCGGGTTCGATTCCCGGCGGGGACGCTCCCGAATTTTCCCTAGTGGGAATAGTGCCGGACGATGCCGTTGGTCTGCGGATTTTCTCGGGATCTCCCGTTTCCCCCACCCTTGCATTCCGGCGCCGCTTCATACTCACCTCACAATACAATGCAATAATTATATTATTCAGTAAATACAATTTGGGCAGGTCGCATATCTCTATGAAAGTTGTATGCATCCATACAGAGCCAACTGCACAGCAATGTACACTGAAGAGCCAAAAAAACTGGTATATGCTTGAGTATGCAAATAACAGATGTATGGAACCAATCAGAGTAACGCGATGCGGTCGGCAGCTAGATCGGTTACTGCTGCTACAATGGCAGGTTATCAAGATTTAAGTGAGTTTGAACGTGGTGTTATAGTCGGCGAACGAGAGATGGGACATGCATCTCCGAGGCAGCGGTAACATTTGGATGCTCGCGTACGACCATTTCACGAATGTACCGTGAATATCGGGAATCCGGTAAAACATCAAATCTTCGAAATCGCTGCGGCCGGAAAAATGTCGGGAAAGAACGGGACAAACGACGACTGACGAGAATCATTAAACGTGACTGACGTGCAACCCTTTCTCAAACTGGCGCAGATTGGATCTGTGGACTGCCCTGCAGGATTCATGTCGTGAATTGCCTCTTGCATACCTTCAGACATTAGTCGAGTCCATGCCATGTCGTCTTGCGGCACTTCTGTGTGCTCGCGGGGGCCCTACGCGATATTAGGCAGGTGTACCAGTTTTTTTTTGCTCTTCAGTGTACATGCGCAGTGATCACGTGCGCTCACACGCACTTCTGTATCTCCAACTTGTCTGTTCATTCGAGTGCGCGCACTTCTGTACCTTCAACTTGTCTGTGCATTCAGCGCGGTACAGAGAGAAGCCGACCCCAGGCACACAATCCTATACGTCACGTTGCACACGTGCAGGAAACATTTTTTTTTTCTGTAACATCTAGCTGTAGGATAAAAAACACTTATCACACTTACACGGCTTCGGCAGCAGCAGTGTGGTCGCCCCCACTCTCGTAAGGGTGATAAAGTGAGCAGCATCTCCCTCACACTTTACCGTACGAACGACATAGCCACGCGGACGCCTTCCGGGCTTGGGACCGCGGCAGTACATTATGCCAGCAAAAACCCCACCGGGAATTTTCCTTATACGCAAACAAGTCTTGTACATGTATGCATATGAAAAAAACCCAGTGGTGTTGCAAGCATACTGCACAGGTGTCTTACGAAGCTGCGATTACGAGGAACGACCCACCTAAACAAAATTCAAAGTCAACAAAGGAACGCGCACAGAGATGACAGCCGCAGATGAAGAGTGCAGTATTGGCAGACGAAGAGAGAAGGGGGTGACAGGACTGAAGTAAAGAGTACATTCAAGTAAGATTCCACCACCAGTCACTGCAGTGCTAGTGCGATACGTATACCATCTCACATTCACAACCCACGGTAGGATAAGCGTTGAGTCCCCCAAGGAATTGGCCATGAACCCCAGGTCGGAGACCCAAAACAGACGACAAATCCCGTGCGCAAGTACACGCACGAGTGATTGTGGAATGCGAAATAGTAAACGCATCACGACATATCGGCGACAAGCATTGCACAGGCTGCAGCGTTCCACAATTCAACAGCGTTACCATTCATCAACAGCAGCACACGTGGAAAAATAAATACACCTCTTGTATGTCCTACAGAATGCTTCTGAAAAAAAAACACGTAGTTGGAGCAGTGCATAAGTACGCGCATGAGTGATTGCAGAAAGAGTACACCCAGCAGGACATATAGGTAACACGCCTGACAAGATAAGGATACATTGTGCACGAGGTACAGCATGCCATCATCCATCAACAACGACAACAACCATCAATGACCCCAGCCCCTGATGCAGAACATTCTATTTCTAGCTGTTTTCTACTTTCAGGGTATTCCTCCGCCTAATGAAATCAAAGCTTAACTAAATCTAGAAAATTACGCCGAAGTGACAAGGCACCGTATTTGTGCGCGTCCCTTTCAATAATATTTTGCATGAGAACTATTTGTTACGCAGGCACTACCGACACACCTACTTTCTCTCAGTTGTTTTTTTCATATTAATTTTAAATGTAATATAATTTATAGATAAGATTTTGATAAAAGTTCAAACTAACAGAAAAATAAGATAATTTTATGTTAACCGAAGTGTTATACATACCGCAGTTAGGAAACAACAAAACATGCCTCACATGGGGTGATTTGCCAAAGGTTTTATTCAAACAGCGTAAAGATACTGCGAATACTCTATTAAACGGCATCACTCCTCAAGGTGAGTTACGTGGTTGTACAAGTACAAACCGTGTGATTTTTATAGTGCCTACATGAAAGGAATACAGCGAATACAATTACTCGCCTCAATAGGCTGAACCGGCCACACAGTCCCGAAAACACTCACGGAAATGTTTTCTTCTACAATTTGTAAATTGTTACGGAAATGCAATGTTAACATACGGGAACTCAGTCTGTATATGACGGAAAACAAAGCTGAGCTCCGTAAATACGAAATACATTAAGGTGGCCGCCTGGTTGAAGGAATTTTGCACGTCTGAGGGCTAAAAGCGTGGGAGCGCTAGGGGCGACCGAGACATGCACATCAACTCTCTCATCACCTCTATGCGCAAAGCACTGAACTGGCGTGCAGACTTGCCGTCGATAACGCGCCTCTATGAGACTTTCAGCGGAGACCCCGCCATTTTATGAATTAATAATAAAAATAAAGGTTATATGCACGTCCCTATTCCTTTTCTAATGTTTTGTACGGGAATGTTCATACCTAAAAATGACCGTGAAAACACCCGTTTGAGCTATTTTCACTATCACAAAAACATGCTTTAGGGAGAAATGGAGGAATTGAAAAACCTTTACAGACGCGTAACGCTTCTTACATGCTATTCGTAAGCAGACCTCACTCAGACACGTTGGACGGTTTTTTAATAAAACGTTTTCTGCTGGAGCTCTGCACACCGTTCGGTGGCCTACCCAGGCGGTAGCTTCGGGTTTCGGAAACGAACAATACCGAGTTAACACGAAGCTTTCTTCGCCACTGTAATCAGAGAATTATTGTCTCTGTGGCTGTTGTGATATCCACACTAGTATGACCTGTTCCTTCAAAAATGAAAAAGTAAAGTAACATTAGGCGCCTGCAGCAGCAACACTCAGAAAACGCAAACTTTGTCAGAAACTAAAATACATGCGTGTGTGAACGTGTCTGTTTTTAGAAATATCTTATTCATGCCTTACATTGCTACAAATAAGTCTTGGGTGAGTTGTTACTGTTAGCTATAAAAACTCCCAACTTTTGTTTAACGTGTTAATTTAACTCCATAATTTAATTTTTAACTTTTATAATATTTTTACTATACGCAGTACAACACCCGCGTAACAAAAACGGAATATTTTATTTTCGTAGTATCATTATTTAAACAGAAAGTACAGAAAAATTAACTAGCAAATTCATTTAGAGGTTCCACGAATTTACGGAGAGTTCTCAGAAACTTAAGGAAAGTCCAATCATTAAAAAAAAAGTGTTCTTAACTTTACGGAGAGGTCCGAAGATTTTTTACAGGCACTTTTCCGTGAAATTACAGAACATATTTTTGAACAGTGTTAATGTGTCATGTTAAACTGAAACGGTTACGTCTGTGTTCTTACCTATTTTAGTCTAACATCTGTCCCTATGAATACCAGTTAATGTTTCGTCTACTCCACGATGAGCTTAATTTTAGCTGATATGTCATGGTTCATTTTCCATTTTAAAGTTATAACTTACAAAGAGCAAGGTTGCTTTTGTTTAGTTTAGAATGTGTCTCATCTGAATTTTTTGCATGGAATAAAAGATTAGTTCGTAAAATTAGAGGTATTTTATTTGCGTTATTCATTATCATCTTTCTGTAAAATTTCGCTTTTCAAGAAAATTAACTGAAAATCCTTACTCAAATCAGGGGCTCCCAAGACATAAGAAAGTTGCCATAGTAAACCCAGTACACTGAGGAAAAAAGTTTGTTTGAATCAAGCAAAGTATGTTTGGCGCAACCAAATTAATTGTTTGTATAGGGGCAACGAAATATTTTGACTTTGAAACCAATTATTTTGTTGTTCTCATTTGGTTTCCCCAAACAAAGATTTGGTTGGCGCAACTAAGGATTTGTTTTGGCTTTACATACATTATACAGTTTCTGTTCATATTAAAGAATAGGTATCCCAACCGAGACTCGAACCCAGATCATGTGGGTCCGAGCACTACACATCAGCAACTACAACAACATTAACTACTGATAATATTAAAATGTTTTTAAATACATGCATTTCATGTACTAGACAACCGTGTGCAAATAAATATTCCAACAAACAAACTTTTGAGCTGTATTTTCGAACGAAGGAAATAAAATGAGTGCCCAAACAAATATACACAGTTGATTAAAAAAAATTTTTTGCTGACAGTTAAATTTATTTTGGGCCGGCAAAGATGTTTTTTGTTTATTTAATCTTGTATTTTGTTAGATGAACAAAATTAATTTTGTAGCTTTTTAAGTTTTGTTTACTAAACAAAATATTTTGTTCGGGCAACTAGTTATATTTTTGGTCTTGCACAAACAAATATTTTGTTGACTGGAACAAACTTTCCTCTCAGTGTGCGCTGTTCAACTTTAGTTTACACGAATAACGTTTGAGTAGATTTGACAGATTTGGGCGGCTTTTAACAACGAGGTCTTAAGAGCCGATGAGGGTGAATTGAGGTGAGAATGGAGCAGCGCCGGAATGCCAGGGTGCGCGGGGGAACCGGGAGATCCCCGAGAAAAGCCGCCGACCAGTGGCATCGTCCGGCACGATTCGTACTTGCGAAAATCCGGGAGTGACCCGGCCGGGGATAGAACCCGGTTCGCCTCGGTTAGAGGCGAGCAGTCTAACCGCTCAGCCACCGCGGCCCCTGAATAACGTTTGAGATATTGCGAAACAATAACATAAAATCATTTTATTAATTAAAATGTTTCCTTAAAGTAACTTTTCTCAATCATTTTTTTAATGTAAATTTTTCAGTGCCGATTAAGTTACCGAGTTGATACGAGTAATGCACCGCGGCCACAAATGCACACCCAGATGCCGAGCCAAATAAACGAGGGCGTGACGAAGAAGTAGGCTAATAGTAATGGCAGGAGTGTCGACTGCCCCCCAGGGTAAACCGGACGTGTGTCAACAGAGTGCCAATGGCACCTCATCGGCCAGAATTGCCAAACATGGGCTAATTGCGTGTTATCTGCTTCAATTGCGCATACAATGTCCTGATGAGATGGTCGTGCAATTAGTTCTGTCTGTTATTGTATTCAAAACATTGTCGTACACGTCGTAAATATTTTTTAACTCTGCTGTCGTACCTTTATTACTTTTTTTTGTGCTATCTGTCGGGTAAACGATACGAATTACATGAGCTGGCTGTGTATTTTTTTTTATCGGCAGTGCTGTCATATTACGTTTAATTATTGCCGTTTTCTCTAATTAATGACGTCAGATATTTCATGGAAAATCACCGCAATATCCTTATGCAAAACAGTTGCAGCAAAAAACATACAAGGAGTGAAAATTAGAAAAAAATTTAAAGAGAAAACTTACAACGTATTAAGTAACTAAGTAAAATTTTTTCTCTTATGATATTTGACGCGTTATACTTTACTTCAAATTATTTCAACATACATAAAATTACACAGAGAAAATTCTTTATACTTATTAAAAAAGCGGGAAATGATGTTTTATGTTAGCCTCATCAACATTATCACGGTTATAAAAAAATACGCTTAGAAGCTTATTCATAGGCTATAAATATGTACTAAAACAATTTCAATAACAAATTTTAATTCCGATAAGTAGATTGGTATAGTCGATCCGAGGACAAGGGCTGCGAATCTGCGAATCCACCGCCATCTTGGAATTTCTATTTTCCCCTCAAAATGCCCCGTTTTCCTCTCAAAATCGACCATTTCCTACCTTGAAATCTGTCTTTTTCTCTCAAAATTTCCCTTTTCCCTTCAAAATTGTCCGTTTTCCTAGAAATTAGTGAAAAAAGTGTTTTCTCCTCAATGAGGCTGTCTGGAAGCCCCCGAAAGCCAATTTTCGAGCCATTGGAAATATTTGGGGGGGGGGGCTTGCTTAATACTTGTAGCTCACCACCTCTTCACTACATCCTAGCAAAGCTCACCTCATCACCTTCCCACCACCCAATCATGAAAAATCAAGAAATATTACAAAAATCTAAAAAAAAAATCTTAAAAATCGAGTAACATATAGCATTCGACGCCCTTCTGTGGCTCACCCCATCATCACCACCACCTCACTACATCTTCACCCCACATCTTTTTTTTTATATAAAATTAAAAAATAAAACCGAAAAAAAAAAAAATGAAAAATCGAGGAATATATAACGTTAACCTCACACTCACCCCACCACCCTAATCAATTACCCACCCCTTCACCTAAATCTACTCAATCAAAAAAATTCGGGAATGATCGGGAAAATAACAACAAAAAATTGATTCTAAAAATCGAGGAACATATAACGTTAACCACGCACTCACCACACCGCCTTAACCAACCCCACACTCCTGGAAATTATTATAAAATCGAGAAAAGACACAAAAAATTCTAAAAATCGAGGAACACATAACATTAGACCTCATTCCCTTGCTCAACCCTCCACACCCCTCCCGCAACACCTACCCGTCCCGAAAAGCGTCAACGACTCCTCTTCGCCCTTTCTCCTTCCTGCTCTCCAACACGTCTTCCCACACTACTTTCTCGGGTCAGGCCTGGCTCGACCTTCGCCCTCCTCTCTCCAAGTCTGTTGCGTCCAACATACTTAGAATGTATTACAATTTTAATACACTCTCATTTTTATGCACTTCATTTCAACATATACGTTTGCTACATTATCAATCATTATGCACATTCAGTGATTGGCCATTACAGTAAATATTTAAGTACTGACATATTTCGCCACATCATTTCATTTATTTTTTATATCATGCACACTTACATTGCTAATATGTAGTGGCAAATCTGAAAATCAAGACCATCATATTCTCTGTATCAGGGAAGTAGGCAGGATACAAAACCAGCGAGAAATTAAAGACTTTTCCATTGAAATTATATATATACATACTTCATACTACAAAAAATAAAAACAGAATCCTTAAATTTTCCACACCATTCACGTAGTGTCTTCACAGCAGTATGCTTGCTCTTCATGCAGTGAATATAACCTGCTATAACCTGCTTGTATGCAGCTCAAGACAGTCTATGCTAGCAAGCGTCCAGCCAGAATCCTTGGACATATATCCTTCTTCTTCACGACAAAGTGATTTTCTTTCAAGGCCTCTACAGTCCCTGGGATACTATCAACATTGTACAGTGCTTGATTCTCAGTTTTGAATGTTAGGCGGCGACTGATTTCTTCATCCAAAGGTTGAGGCTTTTCGTCGTAGGTACACTCCAGCCAAACATCGTATTTTATGGGACCTTCTTAAACTTCTTCGGTTAATTAAATGATTATCCTTTGCTTAATGTGG
>NQII01004018.1:205821-225339 GCA_002778355.1 Clitarchus hookeri
CACACACACACACACACACACACACACACACACACACACACACACACACACACACACACACACATATATATATATATATATATATATATGTCTTTCGTACCTACAAATTTATTTTCAATCACATAATCTTTTATAGTACCTTTGAATACTGATTTTTTCCAGGTAGAATCCGTTCGACGTGGTTTCGCCAACAGCTAGTACAAGTCGTTTCTTAGCTGCTGAAACTCGGCATTTACAGTTCTTGCTATGTCTGTTCAGCTTATCGCCGCGTTTGAACAGACGCTTGCACTTGATGCATCGCTGCATAGCACAGGAAGTTCCCTTCGCACAAGTAGTTATTTCATGCTTCCTTGCACCCTGGCTGTAGGCAAATATCTTGCCACAGTAACAGCAACGAAGCCTTGGCGAAGTCGTCGATGGCAGCACTGCTGTAGGTGTACCATCCGAAGAAGTCGATGGTACACTACATATGCCACTTCGTAGTTTTTTTTCCTTTCCCTTTTGTAAACTGCGTAGGAAAGCTCTAAAAATGCTGTTTTTAAAAGTTCAGACTATTTTTTCTTTGAATATATTTAATAGGATAAAAGTAAATATAAGTGGCTCTAGATAATAGTTTTTAATTTTTCTTGAAACAAAATTGTATTCCCAGACCACTTATTTACTGAGATACGCGTATGGGCGCAAACATGGGCGAAGCCTGGGGGTGGGGGTATCGGGGCATACCCCCCTCCCAAAATTAAAACTGTAATTTTTAAAATTAAATATACGAATTATGTGATACCTTTGAACATGAAGGATGTTTATACCATTTTGTAGTCACATATCTGTATATTAGCCCATTGGTTGTAAATAACGTTTTTGAGGTAATAATTTTTTTATATTAAAACTTTCATATTTTTTTCCAAAAACATAAATTTGGATAATCCCCCCAAGTAAATTCCTGGCTGCGCCCCTGGGCGCAGACACTGATTTTAATGACAGTATTTCACTAAGGCGTGCCCTTAAGTTTGCGAGCCTGGGCTGTCATATCGAGAGCCGAAGAACAGACCGTCGAGACTGGGGAGAGAGGTATCGATACAGTGGCGACCAGGTCCGGGAATCGTCGTCGTCGATATCGGCAGCAGCTCACGTGCGCTGAAACGGCGAGCGCGGTCGCGCGCGTCAAATCGATCCCCAAAGCCGTCGGTCACGTGGTCAGCCGGCTGCGCCGCGGGAAAAGGGAGGGGTGGAGTNCGCTGGCTCGCGTGCCGCACGCCACCCGCAAGGCCTGCCAACCGTGGTCGTTTTTATCGAATTCATAAACATCCTCCTCTCCCCTCCTGTAGGGAACTAGTTCACGAAGGGTGGGGCAGCGTTGTGGGGCTGCAGGTTCTGGCAAAGTTTCTTATACTGCAGGTTAATTATACTCAGGTTGCGAACAAAACGAGTTTTCTTATGGGAGAGTTTCGCATAGGGAAAATTTTCGCAGGTAGGTGTGCAGTGTTCCAAAGAGGTCACTTTCAATTAAAATTTTAAGCTACTTGAATAGTAAAAGAGAGAGAGATATTTTTTTTTACTTAGTTACGTAGTTATTTTATATTTGATTAAGATTATTGCAATTATTTAGTTTTTTAACGTAGAAAATAGAGAAAATCCAGTAGACATGCGAAACTAGCAGTTAACTAGTGGCGAAAAATTTCTGTTACCAAACTAAAGGCATTGAGCTTCCCAACCTGAGTGGAATAAATCTTACTTTTACTGAAGGAAGATTAATGTTAAAAGTTTGGCAACGAAAACTTTTCGCCAATAGGTAAGCGCTAGTGTCGGCAATGTACCACATTTTTCTTTTTTTTTTATGTTAAAAAACATGATAAAAGTAATAATCATCAATCAAATATAAAATAACTTGGTAATTAAGTAAAATCTTTCTCTGTTATTATTCACGTAGCTTATAATTTTAATTAGTAAAAGTTACTTTTTGGAACACTGCGCATCTAGCGGCAGAAATTTTCCCCATGCCAAACTCTCCCATAAGAATTCACGTTTTGTTCCTAACCTGAGTAGAAGTGACCTTAGTTCCGGTAAGCCGGTTCGTGCCGAAGACATTGCTGGTTTCTCGTCTGGTATTTGCGCGCCCTAGAGATAACACTTCCCGTTATAATATTAAGGTATACGCTGTTCGCTGTAAACTAACACTTTTGAAAGTCTGCTTTGAGCCTTCGTTTCGCATCTTTTGCAGAAATTCGCCGTTTTCGCGTCATAATATTGGATCCGTGTTAATTACTNCTTTGAGCCTTCGTTTCGCATCTTTTGCAGAAATTCGCCGTTTTCGCGTCATAATATTGGATCCGTGTTAATTACTGACGATGCACGATTATAGTGCATTCACGGTTACTTACAACTTTATTGAAGCCCTGCTTGAGTTCTGCATCCAAGATATTCCTCCGCAGCATTCAAACAAAACTTTCCTAAGTCTAGAAAATAGCCCCAGAGAGACAACGCTCCGCATTCTTGTGCACTCAGTTACGTAATAATTTGTGTAAGAACTATTTATTACTAGGCATTACCAACACACCAATTTATCCCTGTTGTTATTCGTATTAATTATAAATTAAATATTTGTATTTACATGTTAAATACAATAAAACTTGGATTTAACCAAAAATTAGATATTTTTACGTTAACAGAAGTATAAAAATCTTGCGATACGTGACATTTTTAAGAAAGAACCAACACTTCATGCAGGGAGTGATTTTTCAAAGGTTTCTTTCAGAAGAAAACGTGAAAATACTACATAGAAAATTTACATTTTACGAGTTTTTAAAAATATTTTTGTGCTTTCTTTTAATTACGTGTTAACTGCTAGTTGTAAACATTAGCAACATATTAATATTTTATCAATAAGTTCCTGCCTTTTTGCAAGCAGGAAATAACACACAGTGCAAATTAGATACAAGAGTATTAAACAACTAGTAAATTGTAAATTTTCTGTAATAAAACATTTTCAATAATACCTCAGAAACTGAAATTATGACACAAAAACAAAGAATATCTGCATAATAGGTGAAGCCGCGCCTTAAGATCTCGTATCTAAATTGTATATTCTTCCTCCATATGTAAAATTAACATTACCACTGATCTGACAACCTTGTCCATGTGCCGGTCAAATGAAAATGTGAAATCATCAGAAAAGTGAATATTTTACAAATTAGCTTATTATTATACTTGTATGCATTAAAAAATCACAAATAAAAATAAATAAATATAGTATTCACAAATTTCTAAATGACACTTTTAATTCCGTGTTAGACACCGAACTACTTTCACTCCATCGTTGTCAAATTTACTGGGTGCATATCAGTCACTGTGCCCGTTAAAATACATGCATGTATATATAGGCTGTTCAGGGTAAAGTGAGCACTTTTGTGGCCCAAGTTACTTTTTCCTTTCAACCATTTTTTATCCTTTAGTTGCCTTTTAAAATAAATATATCCTTGTAAGTAATAAACACAGTGTCTATATTCCACCNCCATTTTTTATCCTTTAGTTGCCTTTTAAAATAAATATATCCTTGTAAGTAATAAACACAGTGTCTATATTCCACCGCAATCGGAAGTAAACGTCTAATGCTAAAATAAAATATATTTATTGAATATTATTCCAAACGAGAGGGTTTTCAAAAGCGCTTACTTTACCGCGAATAGCCTACAACAATTCCATGGTTTCAGTTGGGTGACGCAAGAATAAAGTGATCAAGTTCATGGAAGGGTTAATTTTATATATGCTGCAACCATACAAAATGGGAGGAAAGTGGATCATAAGAAGGGNATCAAGTTCATGGAAGGGTTAATTTTATATATGCTGCAACCATACAAAATGGGAGGAAAGTGGATCATAAGAAGGGCTTTCTAAAGTGTTCGATTTAAAGTGAACAACTTACAAATAAGCAGGCCTAATGCGCGTGAAGACGCGAACATANGGCTTTCTAAAGTGTTCGATTTAAAGTGAACAACTTACAAATAAGCAGGCCTAATGCGCGTGAAGACGCGAACATAAACGCCACCAAGTCATCAGCTTTTGAGCTGAGACTCGTTAAGATGACGTAATTCCTGTGGGTGATGTGGAATGAGACGAAGAAATGTGAAAACCCCGAGAAAAAAAAACCACCGGCCAGCGGCATCGTCCGTCACGTTTCCCACATACGAAAATCTGGGCGTGATTCGCTGGGAATTGAAGTGATGTCTGTGTGGTATGAGGCCGGTGCACCAGCGATAAGTAAGACGTCATTATATACAGGTGTCCAAGAAAGTAGTGTCGAGCCGGAGCAAAGAGGTAGCGTACCTCAAGACATGACGGAAACATCCTTTATGTATATTAAGCGATTGTTGATAGTTTGGAGACTATGGATGTTTTTCTGTGCTTTGTGCCTTACTCGCAGTTCCACGAGAGATATTGGTATGTTGACATTAATAAATGTGGCAGACGCTTGGATATTTGATTTGGAATATAGGAATGAATGACCAATCCAGTGCAACAACATTTACGTTCGTGTCTCAGCATGGCGCCGAGAAAAATATCGAAATACAGAAAAANATGACCAATCCAGTGCAACAACATTTACGTTCGTGTCTCAGCATGGCGCCGAGAAAAATATCGAAATACAGAAAAAATCGGCGTAGTTTTTCCATAATATTTGGTGATGTTTAGAAAAAAAAAGTTCACTTCAAACGTGTTTATTACCTACTGCAAAAAGTAATTGATTTATTATCTACGTACCCTGCAAATTTCATCACGCGGTTTTTCCATGATTCGAAATTCAGTATGTGAGAAATTATAATTTGTGAGAATAAGTTAAAATGTGATAAAAACGAAATAAAAACATTAGTAAATGGATGTATTACGAACTACAAAAATTCTCTCCCAATCATCTAAACCCCATTAGATTGTTTGTGATGATTGTATTGGAATTTATGTTTGCGTTAGATACAGGCAGGTACTGGTGTTAACCAGTCCTTGTTTTGCAGTCAGTCGCTTGCTTGCCATCTGCTGTTATGGTTACAGCACTGTTTCATATTTCTTTCGCAGACGCTGAAGTGCGCAAAAAAAGTGAATTTGTGTTAATACGATGACTGGAAACGTTCCACAATGCACTGAACTGATAATTGCATAACAAATTGGCGTGGTGTAATTATTAGGGACTGTAAAGTACCAAGGTTATACTGACATTTAATTTGCATGTGAGTGACCATGGCGTTTTAATCGCGTGACTACGCAGAAATGCATTACTTTTACGGTTATGCGAGGGGGAACGCCCTACATGCAACAAGACTTTACAGAGAACATGTAGAGCGTAGATCTGGGTCTCAGCCCGAGCGGTTCCCTGACCACCCAATGATTCTTGAAGTTCATAATGCCTAAGGCCGCGCACCAGCGACTATATCTGGTTGAACAGTCACTATGAGGGATCCGGATGTGGTAGATTCGGTTGTCTAATAAACGGAGAGAGACCCATCGATGAGTGTCAGAATGGTGTGTCGCCGTATCGGCATCTCAAAATCAGTGGTACGCCACACACTCCAAGAAGGGGATATCATCCGTACCATGTCGGACATATCCAAAAATTGCTATCAGAGGAATACGAAAGAAGAGTGAAGTTTTGTGAAGATATGTTACGAAGACATGAGGACAACGAGATGTTATTCGGACAAATTTTGTGGACGGACGAGTCCCATTTTAAGCGCAACAGGGTGTTTAATGTCCACAACTACCATTCTCGGAGTGGCGAAGACCCACACTTGACACGAGGATCCAATTTTCGAGAACAGTTTAGTGTTAATGTATGGAGTGGCATACTAAACAGCCAGCTGATCAGCCCATTTAACTACCAGATCGCTTGAATGGCGAATCCTATTTGCAGTTTGTAACTAACGATCTGCCCGAAATGCTAGAGGATGTTGATGTGGAGATACGCAGAAGCATGACATTTCAAAATGATGGTGCACCGTGTCACTACGATTTGTGCGTAAGGAATATTCTATACCGAAGGCTCCCAGGAAAATGGATTGGTCGTGGCGGACCCATAGCCTGGCTTCCAAGGTCCGCCGACCTGAACCCGATGGATTTCTTTGTGTGGTGATATTACAAATAGCTTCTTTACTCCACAGAATGCCGCAGTTTGGAGTAACTAACAAGAAAACTGCAAGACGCCGAAGTAACCATAAAAAACAACCGAATGGCGTTTCGACGCTTGCAAGAGAATTTCTTCCGGCGAAGCTGCATTTGTATTGAACAAGAGAGTCGTCATTTTGAAAACTGTTTTGTAATGTGTTCTAATAAACGCATGTTTAATCCGCTGTAATTTGCTTTATCAAATTTTCACTTACTCTCACAAATTAGGATTTTACACATACTGCATTTCGAATCACATTCTTAGGATAAAACCGTGAAAGTAGAGCGATGAAATTTTCAGGGTACGTAGCTGATAAAACGACGACGTTTTTGAAATAGATCAGGAACACGTTTGATGCGAATTTTTTTTTAAAACGTCACCAAATATTATGGGCAAACTACGGTATCCGATATTTTCTGTTTTTCGATATTTGTCTCGGCGCCATGCCAAGGCAGATGAACGTAAATGTTGTTGCGCCGGATTGGCCATTCATTCTGCTAATCCAAAACAGATATCCAAGCGTGTGTCACATTTATATATGTCACCTTACCAATATTTCTCGTGGAACTGCGAGTAGGTCCCAAAACATAGAAAAAATTCATAGCCACAAAACTATCATCCATCGCTTAATATACTTAAAGTATGTTTCGGATAGGTCTTGAGGTCCTCTACCTCCTTGCTTCGGCTCGACACTACTTCCTGGGACATTCTGTTTATATACAGGTTGAAGCACCTAAGGCAGGCCACCGGAACAACACTGCCAATTTCAGTGATAGATGAAAATGTTCCAGACAAACGTTTCTTGGGTCCAAGGCGCTAATAATTTGACAGTGTTATTTCCCAGTACGTGGAAGGGTACAGAAGATACAGAGGTCAACTTCGTTAATTTAAATGGAACTATAATATTTATTAACACCTCTCGACTGTGCGTATGAAGATGTAATAAATAAAATGGCATTTGCCGGTCGTTCAAGATCGCGAAGGTCAATGACGAAGCAAACTGCGCCGCCGCAGGGAACAATGGGCTGACGTAGCGCCGTCCTGTAGCTACTGTAGCCATCCTGTAGCGACTGTAGCCATCCTGTAGCTACTGTAGCCATCCTGTAGTGACTGTAGCCGTTCTGCAGCTACTGTAGCCGTCCTGTAGCTACTGTAGCCATCCTGTAGCGACTGTAGCCGTCCTGTAGCTACTGTAGCCGTCCTGTAGCTACTGTAGCCGTCCTGTAGCGACTGTAGCCGTCCTGTAGCTACTGTAGCCGTCCTGTAGCGACTGTAGCCGTCCTGTAGCGACTGTAGCCGTCCTGTAGCTACTGTAGCGACTGTAGCCGTCCTGTAGCGACTGTAGCCATCCTGTAGCTAGCGTTTGTTTAAACAAACGTCAGCGTCAGACTGCGCTTCCTTTCTTATTTTATTATATGGGGTATTCAAATTAGTGGCCTGGTGCATCTATACATACTGCAAAGCGATTCTGAGCGGACTATACCGCACCTCGAATTTCATCTGGACTTATCGCAAAACAAGCTCGTGTTATACAGCCTTTCATGACTTCGGGAGTCGTCGGTGGGTCATTTCATATATGTTGCTTTAATGTTCCACACAGATTAAAGTCCATAGGCGTCAAGCCTGGGGAACGTGCAGACCATTTCATGTTTCCATACCGATCGATACAACGACCACAGGAAGTTATGTTAAGAGCCGTTGTAATTCTCTGTGCAGAATGAGTGGAACATCCGTTGTGTTGATACCACATGGATTGCCTTATGTCCAGCGGGATGTCTTCCACTAATTGCGGCAGCACTTCTGTTAGGAACTGAAAATACTTAATGCTTTTTAGTGTCCCATCAATAAAATAGTGACCAATTAGGCGATTATGCACAACACCGCACCACACGTTTACAGACCATGGTCTCTGTTTATCCACTTCTCTCAGCCAGTGTGGGTTGTCAGCTGACCAGTAGTGCATGTTGCGAAGGATAATCTGCCCATGGTTCGTAAATGACGTTTCAACGGTAAACGAACTCTTGAACAGGAACATGTCATCGGTTTGTAGTTTTCGCAGACACTATTCGGAGAACTGTACCCGATGTCGAAAGTAATTCCCGTGTAGCTGTTGATGAAGTGAAATGTGGAAAGGATGAAATTTGTTGCTGTGTAATATTCGCAGAATACTCCGTCGGCTGATCTCACTCTCAGGTTCAAACTGCCTCGTGCTGACACGTGGATTGTGTGCTACCGCCAGTTAAGATGTTAATTGCATTACCCTCGCCAGTTTCTGTTTTTCGTCGTTGACGTCTTTTCTTTTTCCATGGTTCCAGTTTCTTGAAATGTTTTTATTATGTTCACAAAGACAGATGGTGTCGGTGTGGCACGACCAGGACATCTCTCAGCATACAATCGCACTGCAGCTCCAATGCTGCGGTGACATTCGCCATAAATGAAAACCATATACCATATCAACTCTTTCGGCTGTCGTGTACATTGTGCCAGTTCGAATGACGTCACGTAGACTTTGTGTTATCGCCTCAACAGCACAGACTATGGCCCATTGTTCCGTGCGGCGGCGCATTGACATTCAGAGACATTGAATGACTGGAAAATGCCATCGTATTTATTACATCTTCACACGAACTGTCGAGGGGTGTTAGTAAACATTATTATTCCATTAAAATTAACTAAGTTGACATTTTTATCTTCTGTACCCTTCCACGTTAGCGAAAATTATCACTATCAAGTTGTTAGCGCCTTGTACCCAAGCAACTTTTGTCTGACACATTTTCTTCTGCCACTGAAATTGGCAGTGTTATTCTGGTGGCCTGCCTGGGGTGCCTCAGCCTGTATACAGGGTGGTCCGCGTAACGTGAACATCCCTAAAATTTCCGGAACGGTAACAGATCACGAAATGCGGTTTTCGCTAAATGAAATTACGTGCAGTGGCAAGTAATTTACCGCAAAGTGACTATTCGTATTCGTAAAACATGTATGGTCAGAAATAGTTAAACCACATATGATATTTCTCCTGGAAACATACATTTATTTCAACAGCATTTGAAAGTACGTGCAAAGAGGAATTCTGTGATATAGCATATGCAATTGAAAATAACACGTAAACGCCAATAAATAATTTGCAAATGTGATTAAGTTAATTGTTGGTAGCATGGGGCAGTGGACATGTACTCACAACTGTAAGCAAGCAACACGCGCCGTGACTCATCCTGGCTGGAACTCTTTCTTATAGCAGCGTAGCGCTTACCTTAATGGGGCAAGGGGCATGGAATGCGATATTGGACTAAGAAAATTACCGCAGTGGAGGGAAAATGGGCAATGTGAGTGCAAGTCTGATACCAGTGCATTACATTTTATTCAGATACCAACGTAATTCAGAATATTTGTTTCCTTGTCATTAACTGTACTGAATAAAGAGTGTGTACAGATGCACAACACACATAGAACAACACAACCTAAGAATAAATGCAATCCCATCCGCATGCATAATATAAAAGAGCACAGTTATGGTTGAAACGTTTCACATTAGGTCTTATCACATCATGTGCTCGATGTGTTTACCATCGACAGCAATACACATTTATAAACGCACATGTAGCGAGCGACGAGCGGCCTGAAGTGTTTCAGGCTTAATGCCTCTGCAGGATGCCACAATGCGTTCCTGCGTGTCTTCTGGCGTCGTAGGAACCGTGTTGTACACCCTATGTTTCAGTGTTTCTCACAGGAAAAAATCTACAGGTGTGAGGTCGGGGGAGCGAGCTGGCCATCTTACAACACCACTACGCCCTAACTTCCTGTTTGGAAACGTTTCATTAACACTTGCCTCGCCCCGAAAGTAATACGCTCAAGAAAACCATTTTGCTGAAACCACATATCGCTACGTATGTCGAGCAGCATATCTTCCAGAAGTTCCGGAAAAGTCTCTGAGAAAATCGGCATAGGTACAGCCGGTCATTGTTCCTTGAATGAAGTATAGCCCTATGACGTAGTCTCCAACGACTCCACACCACCACCACACATTCTCTTTCCACTGTTACTGGTGCTCCGCGTGACGGACCCAACGTGGATTCTCCGTCGCTCAGTAGTGCATATTTCGTAAATTTACGCGCCCATGGTTTATGAAGGTCGCTTCATCGGTAAAACGTATGTTCTTCAGAAAATTGCTGTCATCCCCTACACAGAACAAACCTACAAAACAGAGCTGGAAATCACCTTCATGTAATGCTTGATGAAGAGCCACGTGATATGGATGGAATCTCCCTTCGGCGCAGTATCCGTAACACACTTGTTTTACTTATTCCTATGAACGTGGAAAGTTCTCGCGTATCCACGTGGCGTTTTGCTTCGACACTTGCCAACACATCGTGTTGATGCGTCTCGCCCGTAGCAGTTTATCGTCGTAATCGTGTTGTGAAATTCCAATCACCTCATGACAAGAGATATGTGCAAATTCCCCGTATCGTTTGCCGTGAGATGGGCGTCCGATAAGGATACCTTTCACCATACATTTGCACGACTTGCTTGGCATTTCTGACACACTCACCGTAAATAAGTAGAGCGTCCAGTTTTTCCTCATTCGTGAACTTCATTGCGTACGTACAGCCACACACTGCAATACCACTTACCATAACAGATTACGTGGACTGGTGCTGCCCTGGTATTAGAATGCGGTCCCGCCAGGATGAGTCACTACAATTGTAGAAGAAATGGCCAAGGTGACTGCTTTCTTTCGAACAGCGCTAATATATTTTAAACTGTCATTGGAAATGTGAGAACACGATTTAGTTGCAGAGACGATGGATGGCAGAGTTGGATATAGCGCCCGTCACATGTAACAATGACACGATTACGTGACAAGTTTTAGAGGGACGCAACTGTGTGTGATGTGAAGAAAGGACAGTGAGGAAGGAAGGTAACGACAACGGGACGAAGGCAGTGTGGGGACTGTGTTGCACACATTCACACCCCCCCCCCTTTCCAAGAAGTCAGAGTCCATACGGCAAGTTGCGCGTGAGCAAATCAAACGTCCGCATTTTAAATCAAGTAGAGCGGAATCCCTACATTTTCACGTTGCTTCACGCCATGAGTGAAGACGACCCAGATAGGCGTGTCGGATTTTGTGATTCGGTTGAGAACATGCGCAACGACAACGATCATTTTACTTTGTTTGGTTCCGGGAGGCAACTTTTAAATTGAATTGGAACTGTCGACCGTCACAACTATGTATACCGGGCCGATGAGAATTCCTACATTGTGGTAGAGAAAGCAGTGAATCTTGCCGGGTTAAAAGTGCGATGAGGTATGTCTGTCAGAGAACTTGTTTGTGGGGCTATTCTTCTTTGCCGAAACGGTGACAGGTGAAAGTTACCACACCGTGTCTCAGGAAAACATTTTGCCAGTTGTTCACCGACTCTACCCAGACGACGATTGTGTGTGTGNAGTTACCACACCGTGTCTCAGGAAAACATTTTGCCAGTTGTTCACCGACTCTACCCAGACGACGATTGTGTGTGTGTTTTTTTTCCAGCAGGACGGTGCACTGCCACGTTACCTCGAGAATTAGGGTCGCTCTTGTATGAAACATTTGTTGCGAGGTGGATAGGCCGACGAGGAGGTGTTGAGTGTCCGCCCAGATATGCAGATTTGACGCCGTTAGATCTTCGTCTACGGCGAACTCTGAGGATCACCGTGTACGTCGCAAAGCCACGGGTGCCGGATGTCGTGAGAGAGGCGATTCTGACTGCCTGTGAGTCCACTCCCACGGAAACCGTAGCTACTGTTTGCAGTTCTGTTCTAACGGCGCTGCAGACGACGTATCGCTGCTGATGGCGTACATTTTTAACATTCGTTAACAGTAATAAACATTTATAACCACCCAACGTTGTCCTTATAGCATCGAAAAACAAGCAGTCCCGTCAGTTTGTCCTTAAGGCGCCCTTCTACCTGGAACTTTTTCCCACGTTTAGGCCGAGAAGCGCGGGAGCGATAAGGGCGACACTGCCACGCGCATCAAGTACGCCATCGCCGCTAAGCGCAAGGCTCTGAACTGGCGTGCAGTGTTCTCGTCGTGCTGCGTGTACCTATGGGACTTTCAGCGGTGACGATATTATTTTATTAGTGGGAAGTCTTTTGGAAGGTTCTGTGCAGGCCCCTATAGTAGTTTTGTATGTATCTGATGCGTGCATTTTAAGCTACAGCGCCTCGGAAAGGCCGTTTTTTTAGCGGTTTTGGAGTACTCTGAATTGATGTGTCTAACGTACGTGATATTTTGAAAGTACTTAATAGCTCTCGTCTGAAGTGTGTGTTCTTTTCATAGATCAGCACGTTGGACGCACACTTAATAGTTTCGTTGATAAACGTGTATTTGGAACACTCTGCAACGCAGTTCAAGCGCCAGGTAGACGGGCGCCTTNAATAGTTTCGTTGATAAACGTGTATTTGGAACACTCTGCAACGCAGTTCAAGCGCCAGGTAGACGGGCGCCTTAACACTTTCTCTTTTATTCCTGTTCAAGGTGTGTAAACATTAATTCGGGACATTGGGTATATATTGAATGCGAGGCAGTGCCAAAATAATCTATAAAGTAGCGTTGTTCAACAGATAGCAGCAGACATACTTGAATGCAGATCGCCGATGTCATTCCAGTTGAAACATTACAATAAAAAAACATAAAGTTACAGAAAACAAAATCCGAGCCAGTTGGAGCACGTCCAGTGACACAACTCCAACCCGTAAAAGCGAGATAGTGAAAATTATTTGGCATATTTCCTGCGTTCCTTTGACGATTCTGGCGAAGAGAAAATCCCACGTCCAGTTTATAGGCACACGCCCTCAAATACAGAACATAACTAATTTGTGTTCATCNTGGCGAAGAGAAAATCCCACGTCCAGTTTATAGGCACACGCCCTCAAATACAGAACATAACTAATTTGTGTTCATCTCCCAATTAACAACTATTACTAAGCATACTCTATTTGCGCATTTTGTTATTTGTGCATGGTGTTAAGTCTTCCGTATGTAAGTGTACCTATCTGCAAAAATTAATTTAAAAAGTTGTTAAATATTTACACAAATATTNGTTAAGTCTTCCGTATGTAAGTGTACCTATCTGCAAAAATTAATTTAAAAAGTTGTTAAATATTTACACAAATATTTTGATCATGGCATATTTGGTGTCAAAATAATAGGAATCAGTGACAATATGGAGAATTCAGTGTTGACAGTTTATAAACGAAATACATTTTTTGCTCTCATGATTTACACATTTGAAGCATTTTGTCTGGAACATATCGAGGATTTTTTTTCCTGACCATACAGGAACTAATAAGTCTTTACGTATGCGGTTGCTACTGTTATTCTTCTCACGTTGTTATTTTGACGTGGATGCATCTTTAAAATCAGGCCCACACATGGTGTACCAGGATGGGGACGGCGATGTAACGTTCGCAGGCTGATCCACTCCCGACACTATAATGTCGTGACTAATAACACGATTGAAATGAATGTGATCTAGTTCGATAGAGTGCACGAATACGATGCGAGCATGACCTTGAGTGGCTTTGCGCATGCGCGAGGCGCGGGTGGGGGCCCGCGGCGACTGGCGGCAGTTCGGGGGAGTGGACGAACATTTCCCGGCAGTACGTCTCACGATCCCATCGTGCTAGTACACTGCTTTTGGCGCCAAACTAGATATCTCGGCTAGATATGTTGATTTCAGCCATAAAAGCCAAGTATCCGTTTCATCACTCTCATCGCCTCACCACACCCCAAAGAAAATATCACCCTCTAACACAGACGTAGGTTATTCACGCAAAACTCACGTACGAGACCCGACACAGCCTCGCCCTGTTTTTGTAAAGTGTTGACTGATGTCATACAATCGTCGACTTACTCGTTGTAAGAAAAGTCGCAGACATTCGCTAAACTGTCTCGTTCTTGACAATACGCTAACTATTCTTTTATCAGTTCTTCGTCGCAAATTGCTTTTCTTTACCATTAGGATATATTTGATGTTAAAACGAGCTGCAGTCATTAGTTAGACTCTTGTTATCTGGTTAAGAGGCAAGTTTAAATTTTCATAATTTTGAAGAAGTGTTGGAAGTGCCAATAGAACTGGCTGTTATTCATTACCACGTGATTCATTACCATTAATAATATCCACATATATTTATTGTTTCCGTAGAAAAATCTGAGATGTAATTATATGATCATTTAACATGANCCATTAATAATATCCACATATATTTATTGTTTCCGTAGAAAAATCTGAGATGTAATTATATGATCATTTAACATGACTTAATTAGATAGTTTCCAATCAATGTTACACGAACCAATAAATGTATTATATAAATGTATTGTAATGTATTAATTTTTTAGGTTTTACAAAATAATGAGAAATAAAATATATGTGAAATGGGATAAGCAAAACTGTCTTCGATGTAAATTATGATCAAATTGTTTTCTTAAAGTAACATTGACTGGGAGAGATAATTATCCATTGTCGGTGGAGACACAGGATTAGAGTTATTTGTTAAAATCATTTCTATATTTTTACAGTCACAAATAACACAGTTTTGTGTGTCATATCAGTCTTCGGATACATAAGGATGTCTAAATAATTGCACCGGGATTGTCTCAGTAAATGAGTTTCGATAGCAGCCAGGCCCATCCAACTGAACAGCATATATTTACGAGGTTTATGTAGCAAGAGAACTCAGAGCCGGTAAAGTCGCCAGTTTCGTAAAATTTAAGCCTGTGAGTATTTTCGCGAGCCCGAGGTTTGGAAGTCTCGACTTGAAGTTCCCAGTCACGCCTAGGGGATTGCAACTGGAGTACTGCGCGTGTTGTTGGCAATGGCTGTTGCGTTCAACTGTTTGCTCTAAATAATACAGAAATTATGCAGTCCGTATGATTGTTTCTCACTGCGTAGCGACTCTAAAATCTTGCATTAAACGTTTCGTAAATACATGGAAGCCGACAAAGATGCTGATGGGAAAAAATTACACGGTTTATAAAAGAAAAATTATTACGTCTGTTTCTTGTATAATTGTTAGCTTACTTTAAGCCATATGTATATAAGTATAAGCTATTCGCGGTAAAGTGAGCAATTTCGAAAGCCCTCTCATTCGGAATAATAGTAAATAAATATATTTTATTTTAGTCTCAGACGTTAACATCCAAGTGCGGTGGAATATATACACTGTGTTTATTACGTACATCACAGTATTTATTAAAATAGGTTGTTAAAGGATAACAAATGGCTGAAAAGGAAAAGTAACAAGGGGCTCAAAAGAGCTCACTTTACCGCGAACAGCGTTATTTCTGGATCAATCTGTATTTTGCCATGTAGAAAATGTCTCTGTTTTCTAACGAGTGATACTAAGTAGCCTATTTAACGAATAAGCTGTATTTTGAAAGTTTTTATCAGAAATAATAGATTTTCTTTTAATAACCTGGTTTTCTATATTTTTTTGCAAAAACTTACAACTTGTATAATAATCATTACATGTGCACACTTGTTGTAAAAAAAGTATGAATTACAAAATTTAGACTAAGTATAAATTGGCGTACATCACTGTAAAGATATTTTCACCCCAAGGTATATAAGTGGTATATATGACGCCATTATCATAGAAATCTCTTTCGCTCTGAATTGATTAACTTTCGTAGTTTGTGCCGAGATCACCAAAGGTAGCGCTTCATCGTGTTATAGCTTTTGAAGGAATTCACAACCACTTTTATCCCTCGGTAAAGTACTCGCATACGACATACGTAGGTAGCTAACAAGTTGTTATCCGAATACTTTTAATAAGTTAATATTTACTAACTAAAAAAAAAAACGTACTTTCTACAAATTTAAGGCAATTAAAAATCTATCAATAACAATTCTTTATGTATGCAAAAGGGTTCACGTGTATTATCAAGACTATTATCAAGACTCCAACTTTAGCAAGCGCCCGTGATTTTGCAAATTGATAACCATGTATTTTAAAACTAGGTATTATAGAGCTGCGAAGGTTATGCTATGATTTTCAAATTTAAAGAATATTATCTTTCCACGTATGTGATGGAAATTGTTGACATAGTCTGTGAACTGCGTTGCATTGTGTTGGAATTTTTTTTTACGAAACTTTTTAACGTGTTTGTAATCCGTCTCCTTACGAAAAGAACCTCCATCGCCTATAAAATAGTTTCAAGACTTCTGCCTGTTGTCAAAATCGTTTGGTGCTGCTCCTACAAACCAAGAAAAAACACTTTTTCATGTTCTCTGTGCTATTTTTGAAAACATGACAAATGTATAAAAGCGTTTCTTGTTTGGGGAGTGCGATGAACTTTGTTCCAAATTCGCACCAGTGAAATCACTGAGCTACACGTTGCACTATTGCGCGCGTAGGTATGTTTAATAAGAGTGCCATAATCATTGTTGGAGTTCCCTGGATTCTGTACCTTAGAAATGCAGAATAATCTACCGTACAAGTAGGTTGGTGCCTCAAGCAAGTATCGGACATAAATTAACACTAAAACATGTCGTTGAAGGTCAGCAGGTTTTTAAAGCTATAATCGATGAAACTGAGAAATTTTGTTGGCGAACGTTTTGCCAGTGAGCTAATTCTGACGCTTCAAATGTGTTCATGCAACTGCGCCTCAGAGTTAGGCTAAGGGAATGTGCCAGAATAAAATTTTTTCTGACAAGAGTACGTATAACAGTGTTTTTAAAGACTCTAGGTAGGTAAAAATATTGCGAAAGTTTTTTTGATAATTAATAGATGTCTTACCTGTAGTAAAACACTTCCCGTGGCTTCTGAAGGCAGTCACGTAGCCAGAGATATTTTAAAGGTTTTTATTTAACTTCACTTGTTAATTAAGGTGAACTCTTGTAAGCAATAGTTTTGACCTACTTCAACATTTCCGATCGACTTGAAACTCTGCACTCAAGGACGTATTTCCCATGACAATGCAATATTTTCATGTCTGTCGGTCTCTCTTTCTCTCGTCCTTATTTTCTATATCTCTCTTTAGGGCGAAATATTGTAAGTTAATTTGCACAAAAAACGTAGTTCCAGTGACAATATACAGTATTTTCCACATCTCTTTCCTTTTCTCTCTTTTTATTTTGCAGAGCTTTTATACAGATGCACGTCCTGTGACATTACAGCAACACGTGGCAGCGTGGGTAAAACTGTGAAGGACAAGGTCGGGTATTTACCCTGCTTCTGAGTCCCGGGGAGTCACTCGTCCACGGCACGTAAGATACCCGTGTTTGTTGGCAATCATTTAGGCCAATATCAAGATAACTTTTACATTCTTAGTACATTTTTATAAACGTGTGGTTTCAAGGGGAAAAAAAAACTTTTTTCTACAATATGTTTTTTTGCGTTTCAGGCCTAGAAGCCAAGGACCACACTTACACATGCATAAATGTTGCCATCGTTATAATCTGTTCACTGTAAACGGAACACTTTTGAAAGACCTGCTTACGCCCTACTTCTCGGACTGCATTGTATCCTTCCACCATATGTAAATTTAACATTACCATGGGCCCATTCACTTAAATCATACGTCGATCACGGAAACCCGTGAAATTATTAGAAATGTAAATGTTTTACTAATTTCATAATTTTTACACTTAACGGTATTTAAAAAAAAATCAGAAAGAAAATGAAATAATTTCAGTTTTCACTAATGTTTACCTAACATTTTTTATTCGATAAAATATGAAGGTACGAGCAGTAACCTTTTCCAGAAGTTGATTTCAAAAGTGCTCACTTTATCGTGGACAGTATTTATTACTCACAAGGCTTTGAACCAGTGTTCTCGTCGTTCTGCGTGAACAAATGAAACTTTTAGCTGTTGCCTTATCATTTTACTGACTGAAAGTTCAATACAGACTCCTACAGTAATTTATTTCTTGTCCAGGTAGTATTTTTTAAGAAATAGAGGTATGGAAAACCAGTTTTCAACGATGCTGGAAGGCATTAAAATAATATTGTCAGGTGGAAAAATTTGCTTCTCGTTTTGGTGACGTTCCGTGGCCGTTGGCCACGAGGCTCGGGGATTCACAGCAGGAGGTTGTCGTCGTCGCGTGGGGCTGTGCTGACATTTCACGGAAGAGCTGCAGTCGTGGGGACTCGACTCCTATCAGAGCGGGGCTTCTGCTGCTCGGGGGACCCCACAGGTGTCATGGAGAGAAAGGAGGAGCACGGTCTGACCTGGAATGGCCCAGTCAGAGGTTCTCTCAGACACCAGGTCACTCGGGTATGGACTCGTGCAGGCAGTGTGTCCAACATTCGCACAACATGCACGTTATCCATAATCACTCCACTAAAACTCTTGATGAAGAGTCGGGTGGTGAGCATGCACCTGCTCCGATGGCGTCCTGAGATGACGTCAGGGGTGTGGGTAGTGCTCCGGCTAGACCACACTGTTGGTAAACTGAGTACTAGGATCTCAGGCCTTGTGGTAGGACATGCTCGGTGCGATCTNTTCGGTGAGCGCTGGTCATGTCTGCGTTGAGAGGGCGTGATCCCTCTTCCCCGCCGATCGGGCGGCCGGGGTGCGGAATGGCTAAGAGCGCCCCGTTAACAAATAAGAACATGGCTGTGATGGCTGTGCATCATACTTATATCCATAATCACCGCGAGGCGGGCATGGCTAACAAATCAGGAATTCATGAGATCATACTGATTTAACAAGTAATGGAGTAGAACCAATGTGCCACTACTATCAACAAAAACTGCTGCCGTTTGTTACGTAAATAAAATACGTGTAAATTGCGTACTGGAAAACAGTGGCGCAATTCATTACATCAGATTACTATCAGACTAAATGAATATTGTTCATATAGCTAAAAGCTAATCAGAGGAACTTTTCTTCAGTTTCTGCCACAAGGAGTTTAAAATANGTGACCTTTGTATTTTCAATTAAATTAAAAAATATATATAGCAACATGGAAACATGACTGAATCTCTTATAGATAAAATCATTACTTACATAAATACATTTCACTCTAGAATATTTTAAGTTTGTTAAAATTGAGATTTAAAAAAAATTAATTCGAAATCCTTAATTCGCAATTAAAACAACGTAACTGGGGCCCCTCACATGATTTCCTTATTGCTGAAAATATACAGTATATTTTTATTCCATAGATCACCATATTAGATACCATATTCTATTGGAGAAATTAATATGAAATCACATAATTTAATTTTGGGTTTAAGAATAAGATGCTTTTAGAGTCCGCCGTGCGACTTATTAAAAAAAATTAATTATTCCAAACTGACAGAATTTTTTTTAAAAATATGTTTGTTGATATCTGATTGGTGTGCCGTGTCCGAGAAAAGCCGGATACCAACATGAGCCT